>WOXC01001282.1:0-52535 GCA_011680675.1 Gymnobelideus leadbeateri | reverse complement strand
TTTCAGGTCTTTATTAGGTGGCCACATCTCTTGTGTTCTGAATGATCTTTTCCCTGTAGGGTTAACCTCTAGCAGCTGATTAGCCTGTCTCTCTTCATTTCCCACCTGACCGAACCCAGACCTTTCCTCAACTCCCTGGAATCTCCTCATCCTAAGTGAGCAAATAAGCTTTGGAATTCATACCCCCCCTCATCACGCCCTCCCCCTGAACTATCTCCCTCCCTCTAATTGGCCCATGGAGAGTGAATCGCTCCTCCCAGGTTCTCCTTTGAAGTGGGCTACCCATGATTGCCATTTCATCATTTCACTGCTTACCTTCTCCCTCTCCCCTCCCCTTTGCAACTTCCTTTATGTCTTGTCTTCCACAATTAGATTAGGAGCTCCTTAAGGGCAGGGACTCTCTTTTGCCCCTCTTTGTATCCTCAACACTTGGCACACTGCCCAGAACTTAAATGCAGAGAAAAAGTCATGTTTCTTGAGTTTGATGACACAATATGAAGAGTAGTTTCTGTTTATTTTGAAAAACTAACAACTCAAACTTGATTTCGAAGGTAGAGAGATAACAAAAGCCCACTCTCCTTCTAGGGAAGAAATGGAAGGAAGATACTACCCCTAGGAAGAGTACTCCTTAATCTTTTTTGCTTAGAGCCTCCTTACTTGTCCTGGATCCTGCTTCCGTGTTCAAGAATTCTGAAATCCCTTTAGACCATAATCTAATCAATTTTTCACCTCTCTTTTTGCCTTCCCTTATATAACCCTACTCTTCATCCACACTTATCTCCAATACCTGACCTTCAGTTCTCTTCCAAGTCATATTCTTAGCATAGCCACTCTCTCCTCTTCTCCCTATCTTGACTCCTTGGTGAACCAATTCAACTTAACTGTCCTCCTCTCTTGAATGTCTAGCCCCTTGTCACTTCACTGAGTGTGCCAACCTAAACCTCAACCTTGAACACATGCAGGTGGATAAAATCTTGCAACTGTTCTGACTTACTCCAGATTTATATCACATAGCCTTAATTGGGCCTTCCCTGCTGCTAGTTGATCCTGCTATACCTCCCTTATCAACTCACTATCTCACTTTTCACAGAGAGCCTTCTAAGCCTTTCCATCCCTCCTGAAAGTTCCCATGGGTTCCCCTCCCTCACTCTTAGCTGAGAACATTGCCTCATATTTCACAGAAAAAAAAATACTTGTGGACCACTTGCCATGAGCTTCCTCTTCTCCCTTTTTTTCATCTTCTATCACTCAGATACTTTGTGCGATTCTCTCCTCTTTGTCTTTTTGTCATGTGATGAAGTGGCTTTACTCCTTACCAATGCTGACCCCTCTACCTGCTCAAGTGACCTCATTTCATTCTTACTCCTTCAATCTATTGCCCCCTCTCTCATCTCTATTCTTTCATTCATTTTCAAACCCTTCCTCTCTACTGGCTCATTCCTTTTTCCTACAAACATGCCTATGTCTCTCCTATCCTGAAAAAACTCTCATCGATCCTTTCATTTCTACTAACAATCATGTTATATTTCTTCTGCTATTTGTAGCTAAACTCCTTAAAAATTCCATCTACACTAGGTGCTTCTACTTTCTCCCTTCTTACTTTCCTCTTAACCCCTTACAATCTGGCTTCCAACTTTATCATTCCCCTGAAACTTCTCTCTCCAAAATTAATGATCTCTTGGTTGTCAAATTCAGTGGTCTTTTCTCATTGACCTTTCTGCTTTCTTGTTCACTTGGGATACCACTTTCTCCTGGTTTTTATCCTACCTGACCACACTTTCTCTGTCTCCTTTGCTAGATATTTCTCCATATCACACCCTCTAACCATAATTGTTCCACAGGTTTTTGTCCTGAGCCCTCTTCTTCCTCTACACTACTTCTTCTGGTATTCTCATCAGCTCCTTTGGATTTAATTACAATCTCTATATTAATGATTCTCAAATCTACCTTTCCTGCACCAATCTCTCTGCTGACTACCAATCTTATATCTCCAATTGCCTTTCAGTCATCTCTAACTGGATTCCAGTTATATCTTGAACTCAATATGTTTAAAAGAGAACTCATCTTTTCCCTTAAACACTTCCCACCTCCTACATTCCCTGTTATTGTAGAGGATTATACCATCCTCCCAATACCTCAGGCTTGCAACCTAGGAGTCACCCTGAATTCCTCACTCATCTTTAGTAAAGATACTGAAATGATTTGTCATTTCCTTCTCCAGCTCATTTTATAGTTTAGGAAACTGAGACAAATGGGGTTAAGTGATTTGCCCAGGGTCACACAGCTGTTAAGTGTCTGAGGCCAGATTTGAAGTCAGGAAGATGAGTTTTCCTAACTTCAGGCCTAGTGCTCTATTCACTACACCACCTAGCTGTCCATCATTTATCCCCTTCGAATGTCTCAAAAGTCTTTACCTTTCTTGGTATTTCACATCTCTTGTGTTTGAGATTCCAGGAGCTCTGGTCTTTCATAAGGAATAGTCCTGTGTTCTATTGAAAATCCTTTATTTCTGTTTTAAGATTATATTCTGTTTTGTAGGGCAAACTATTCATTGTAAGCATTTACCTTTGACTTTTGGAGTGCTATATTCCCAGATTTTTTTTTTCTTTTTAGTAGTTGAAGCATAATCTTATATGATCCTGAATTGGAAACTAACTACTCTAACTCTTCCTCCCTGAAAGGAACCATTTTATATCTTTGAACTGAGAAGTTCTGAATTTTGCTTATGATATTGCAGGGACCATACCACTTTAACACTTCTATCAGAAGATCATAGAATTCTTTAATTTTCACTTGGCCCTTTGGTTCTAATAAATGTAGGCCATTTTTCTTTAGGGTATCTTCACATAGGGCATCATGTATTTGCTCATGGTTTTGGTGATACCTTATGAATTTTAAATTATTTTCCATTAGCCTGTTTTCTGTGTCAACTGTTTTGGATAACAGATATCTTACACATTCTTCTCATTTTTTTTCAGTCTTTTGATTTTTTCACTAGAATTTCTTGTGATATCATAGAACTATTGTGTTCTGTTTTTGCCATTCTATTTGTCAAGGAGTCCATTTTGAAGGATTTGTAACTTTTATTCTAATCTCTTTATTCTCCTTTTGGGGGGGGCGGGGGGGGGGGTTAAGTAACTTGCCCAAGGTCACACGGCTAGGTTTTTTGTTTGTGTGTCCGTTAAGTGTCTGAGGCCGGATCCGAACTCAGGTCCTTCTGATTCCAGGGCCTACGCTCTACTCACTGCGCCACCTAGCCGCCCCTGTTTTCCTTATATTTTAAGAATCTACTTTCCATTTAAATTACATTTTTTATCTCATACTTCATTCTTTCCATACACTCTTGAAGTCTTTGTGACTCAACCATTTTTTCTTTGAGATTTTATGTATTTTTTTTGTGGAGTTACTCTCTTGTTCTGGATTTACCTCTTGGGCTTCTCTTAACCTATAATATTTCTTTCCTATATTTTACTTGTATTTGGTCTGTCTCTAACTTCAGTTTCTGGATTGAGACATTGGGCTAAGACTGAGAAGCTTTATTGCTTTGCTCCCTGGTTTTCATTGCCTTTCCTCTTATCCCAGTGTGAATGTTGGCCTTCACCCCTTTCTGTCTCCATCTCTTTGCAGAATTTCAGTTTTATGTCTTGCTATTTCTTTGGGAGATCCTATACAGACTAATGTGGTCATAGTGGTTTTAGGCTTACTAAAAGTTGCCCCACCTAGTAGGTATGTCAGATGATTAAGCTGATTCCTTTGGAGTTCTGAGGTAGACTTTGTCCCACCTTGTCACTTATGTAATGGCCTATAGGGACTGTCTTTTGTAAAGAACTGCTGCTGGAGGAAGGTTAAGAACAGGACCCAACTGACTTCTACCTTTCCTGGCATGTCCTTGCAAAAAGCATGGGCACTATTCAAAATCTATGAGACGTTTTGGGGGGAGGGTCCACGCCCCTCTGAGCAGCCCAGTTTAGAGTATCCACAGACTTGAGGCTGTGTGATAGCTGTGTGCATTCAAGTGTTCCTAGCATACATAGCACATCTGTGTTCAGAAGGCAAATAGGCTTCAGTCATTTTGTTTTGTTTTGTTTTGTTTTATTTTTCAAATAATATTTCTTCCCGATTACATGTAAAGATACATTTTTACATTCATTAAAAAATGAGTTCTGAATTTTCTTCCTCCCTCTCTTACCTCCCTCCTCCTTCAGGTCTTTTACTGAAGCTCACACTGGTTTCTCTGTACTTTGGGAACACATGGGGGACTTTACTCTGGTTCCTCTTTTGGTCTTCTTGAGCCTTATTGGGTTCCCTTTTACATTTTTTCTGAAATGTACATGGGGGAGCTGGGCTCCTCTACCACCTTTCCCAACCCTATTGCCATCCTAACTGGAAAAGCAGTTCTTGCTACTTTGCATAGAACACTCCTAGGTAAGGTAAAAACTGCTTCCTTATCACAATGTGTCCCCATTTCTTTTTCTGTTAAGGAAACAGAACAACCCTGGGGAGATTTACTTCAGCTAGGCAATTCAATCTAAGAATGGATATGTGTTTCTTGCCATAGGTTTGGTGACTCTGCAAAGGAGAAAACCTTACAGGAGACAGTTGAGAGGAGAGCTGTTTAGTCCAGTAAACAAAGTACAGAGAAGCCGTTGAGAAAAGAATTCTAAGAATTCAAAATGAAGCACTGAGCTCTGCCCAGGAGTCTGTGCTTTGGAGGATTAGCCTGCAAAAGTTTCCTCATCATTAGCTGAGATTAGCTTTGAAGCCTGACAGAGCATATATCTAAAAATTCACAGCCTTTGGTTGTGATATTGGGCTGAGAAGACTGAAGACAAAGTTTCATAGAAATTGCATGAGATGGTTCAATAAAAAGGGAACTGCGATAAGGGTAGTCTTGAAGATGGCCCCTTAACTAAGGAGGTCAGGAGCTGAGCAGCAAAAGGTATCTAGACCCAAAGGCATTTACTCTCTTCTCTGCAGGGGGACACAGTGGAGAATGTGGGTAGATAAGAGATTTTGTGAGAGGGCTGTGTTGCTGTTAGCGTATAAATTGTCTAACAAGAGAAAGCCTTCAGTAGTGGACTGAGGCCTGTCCTTGGACTTGGAAGGCTTGGATTCGCATCCTCTATCTGACATATATGAATCCTGGCAAGTAATTTAATTTCTCAATGCCCAAATCCATTTCCTTGAATTAGTGAGATATATAAGAAAGAGCATAGACCTGACAGAATATCCCAAACTATCTTTCTTTTGAGGCAGTTGGGGGTAAGTGACCCACCCAGGGTCACACAGCTAGTGTGAGACCTAACTTGAATTTGTTGTGAAGAGAATAAGAGTGAGATGAGATCTGGGTTTTAGATAAATTTAGATGTGGATTTCACTCAAATCAGGCAGCCCCAAATTGGGGTACAGACAATGCTTATAAAGGCAAAACTCACAAAAACCACAATTGGGGAGGGGAGCTAGTGTAAGCAATGGCATACAGAAGCCAAGAACAGCCATTTGTTGGATCTATAGCTCAAGGCTAATTTGGGAATCATGGCACAACGTATGTCAGGGGTCCCTGCTAGAACAGGGTGGTGGGTACAGGGTGGAGGACACAGGGGGAGTGGAATTCCCAGGCTGAGGTCATGGAACAGGCCAGGGTCATGCTCTGGGTGGAGGGTATAGAGGACCTTGCTTGGTCAGCGTTCTGGGTGGGGGACCTTGCTTGGTCAGAATCCTAGAACAGGGTGGTCTCTTGCATGGGATAGATTTGCCCTATGATCTCTATGCACACTTGCACCATAATCCTTATACAAAATGCTGCTTCAAGGCTTACTGATTTAGGGAAGTACTAACTTAGGGGAAAGATAAGGGAGCAGGGGACTTAGGCCTTGGGTGATTCTTTTACCCAGGATTATGCCTTTAAACTGTTACAAGTGGTTACAGGGTTTAGGATAAAGATAAAGACAAATAAAAGCGGCTTGATGGTGGCTTAATAGTGGGCTCCAAATCAGGTGGTGTGTGGTTTGGGTTACCTTACAACAAGCTAAGACTCCAGGGCCTGTGCTCTATCCACTGTGCCACCTAGCTGACCCTCAAACTATATTTATTTTTTACCAACATATAAAAACAATCCATGATTCTGAGGAGTAGGATTGCCTTTGTGCTGTGTTTCCTTTGGGTGGATTGGCAGGTGGGGTAATTTGACTTGTTTGTAGTGCTTTTGATAAGTGATGCCTTAGAGAATTAGAGTTTAGGTATGTGATCAATCTTCCATTTATCTAATGGATATTGCAGACATTTCAGCATATTGGCTGTGTGCTGCTTTTCTTCCTGGCTATTGCTGGTCTTTCTTTTGTCTGATGTCAAACTCTGTGGACACATTTCTCCTTGTTGTGGGTTTGAATCCTACAATTTTCGGTTTGAAAGGCAGAGAGTTAAGTGGAATTCAGAAGGTGTACTGGGTCTCTACCATTCCACCCCCAGCCCCTACTTTACAATTAATTGTAAGAGTGGTGAGTTGAGCTCTCCAAGGTGAAAAGTGATAGTTCTGAGATTTGCCTAAACCCCTTGATTAAAAATGCAGAATATTTTTCCCACAACAGAAAGTGGCAAAGTAAAGTGACATTAACCTAAATCTCCACCAAGAAAGTGATTCATGCTGGGAGGAATAATGTAAGAAACTTCCCCTTTCTCTAGGACATCCAGCTTCTTCACCTTTAAACTGATACGCATTACACAAGATAGCATAAAATATCAATTTTCTACCCGTTACAATGTGGTACTTTATCATGGATTCGTTACAACAAAATTTAAAACTATCATTCCATCAAAAAGTGTAGACATCTAACACCTAAAGTGATATTAATTCGAAATGCTAAAACAAGAGACAATTCACAAGCTTCCTAATATGCCACACACACCTTCTTTCTAGGTTTTTAGAGAGTAGATTTCAATTGAGATGAAGATGTTGAAATAATATATTCCTGTGTGAATCTGTATCTTTGGAATTTATTTTTGTCTACTATTGGAATCTGAGTATTCCACTTGCAATAAACTTTACCCCTCCTCCTACACTCTTCCCCATAAATTGAACAACCTATAGCAATCCCTTAACAAAGTATATAATTACTCTCCAAGGAACTACAAATAACCTGTATGAGGTTGGCATAAAGGGAGGCAATTAAAGGGGGGGATGAGATACAGGTGGGAAGGCAGTGACAAGGCTTTCCTCACTGGCTGCTTTCATTCTCTGCTTTTTTTCCCCTTACTACTACACTTTAGGGGCAATTGGTCAAGCAAATTCCATTCATATCTGTAGTCAATGAGGGAGCCCCATTAAGACAAAGGGTTTTTTTTTTTTACGACAGAAATGCAAAATTCACTAGGGAGTCGTCCTTTCAGAGTGTTTAGAATTTTTCTTCAGTTCCTGAAGTTTTCCCACATTACCAATACTCATCTGGAATACAAATACAAGCTAGGTCATTTGACTTGAAAGGATTGGGATTTTGGTTTTTTTGGGGGGTGGGAGGGTATTGCATAGCAAGAGTTCTGTTCTTAGTGTATGTATCTTTAATACTCATTGACTCATTTCTATTCCTCAGCAACATCTCATCATCAAAATTGTCACTTCTCTACTTTGAGAGTGAATTGGCAGAGTGCCCTCATTATGAACAGGTCAGTCAACTTCTCTTTGTAGATTATCAATTGCACAAGCCATCACTGAAGCCTCAAGAGTCCCTTGTGCTTTTCTATGCTGTTGTATACAGATTAGATTCTTCAGTCATGACTTTTCTATCTTTAATTGAAGTTACTCTATTTCTCTTGTAATTATGTTAATTCTAAAGAATATAGGCACAGTAGTTATTATCAAGGAAGAATAAAAATAAAGAATATTGATGCAGAGACTGCAAACCCTCAGTATGTACTGGGGTTAGCTCATCTAATGAAGTGAGATAAGTGAAAACTGAGACAAAGGGGACCAGATGAAGAAGGGGAGGAGCTTTACATACAAATGCAGTCAATGAGAAAGGTAAAACATATGTAATGTGTGAACACTTAAAGCTATAGGGCTATTAGGCAGCTACAGAATGGAACATATCAGGTAACTGAAGGAAGATCAAGTCTTAAAACCAAAGACAGAATGACAGCATATATTGCCTCAGTTTGTGACTGTTGGGTAATGTACTTTGGCATCCCTGAAGAATCAACAGAGCTTACTTCAACTCCCACTCTAAGACTGGCCTCTTTCCTCACTGAGCCACAGAGCCAGAGGTCACTACAATTTGTTGCCATTGCTGCTTTCTGCTGGGGCTGGTTGCATCATAAAGTGTTTGTGTAATTCTTTATTTCCATGGTAGCAGAGAAGGCATTATTGCTAGGAGGCATCACTGAGGAGTAGAATTTCCCTTATGATGCGTTTCATGTGGGAAATTGACAAATGGGGTGCCTTGATTTGTAGTGTTTTTTGGTGAGTGGTGGTTTAGAGAATTTGAATCTTGGTGTCTAATCAATTCCCATTTCATTAGAACTTTGAGACATCTTGGGACACTAGGAATGCACTTGCTTTACTTACTGGCCATTTATTTTCTGGTTGTTAAATAGTTTGTTGCCAAGCACTTTGTGAGTTCCTTTTTTCCTTGTATAGAGTTCAATCACATAACTCTGCAATTTAGGATCATAGGGGTAGAGGGGCTGAGGAGAGAGGGGAGAGGGGTAATAGCTTCTAATATTCCATCAGAATGGAAAAGAAGGAGTTGTTGGATTTGTGCTGAAAGAGAAGACATTGTCAGGGTGAATGGATCATTTTGGAATCGTGAAGCAGGACAGAGATTGCATTTGGCCTGGAGCACTTTAAAGTGAATAGTCTTGAGGAGAATCAGAAATCCAAGAGGAGAGGAAGCAGAATGTTAATGGGGAAAACTGCAGAAAAAAAAGACTAGGATTCATGAAGTAGGGTCTGAGGGATAGGAAGAGCAGAGGGAAGCAGAGCAGAAGAATAAAGAAAAGAGATGGAGATGAAAGGAAAATCTTAGGTGAACAACAGGAGAGACATGAAGCCTGGAAGAAAATGACAGTCATAATGATTAAGAGGAAGAGGAGAACCAAGAGGTATAATGATGAAGAAAGAGACTTAGATTTGGTACAACGACGGGAACAAACCTGCTTGCAAACTGGAGGGTAGAATTTACAGAATGGGAAGAAAGTTAGTTGAGGTTGAAAGCAGCTCCAGAGAAAATGGTGAGGTAGCCAGCCACCTGTCTTCCCTTCTGCTCTAGACTGGACTCAACACCCCCACAACCCCGCCCTATCACCATGCCCTACCACCACTCCCTCCCACGATACTGGATCTCTCTGCTCTGTCACCCTAATCATCTTATTCATCATTAGCAGCAGTTGGAAGTGTCCGTCCATCTCTCCTCCCTCACAGCCCCAGCTACAAGGTAGTGTGCGTATGTCCTCGCTGTTTTGGCTACCAGACTGAGTTCCCGAAAGGAGACTCTCCTCAGACTGGCCCTGGGCATCTGCCCTCGGACATCCAGAGGTGTGTGCCCAGAGACCGACCAAGTGTCAGACCCTTCCAGCCCCACCTTCTCCCCTCACTATCTCACAGAAATACCAACAGAACTTCAGTCAGCAAAAGCCAAGAAAAGTCTGATTAAGATCATTAATAAAACCTATGGGCTCACATGAATGTCTGAGAGCATCGGTTATGACAATCACCAGGAGTGTCCATGATGGTCCAGAGAAAGGCTGCTCCCCAGAACTTGCTGTATTGTTCCATCAAGCTCTCCTGACACCCATGATTCTTCCAATATACCAGGGCAGCTGGGAGAAATTGAACAGGGAATAGGTATTTCATTGGAAGTAATGAGACCTTGCTTAGATCAGCCTGATTAGTTTTCCACCTCTAATTTCACAGGCAGACAGGAGCCAATTAATAACTTCCTGTGGCAATTAATTGGAAGGTTATTTCCAGGCAAAATTTGTAAAAGGGAGAGTGGTGATAAGCAGAAGAGTACTTAGAGTCTGGTGTGTATATGTAACGGATGAGCCAACACTGGAGATAAGCAAATGCAATATCTTTATCATTATTTACATGCTATAAATATCACATAATATATCTATACTTTAAGTTCCTTTGGACTTAATTTCCCTTCACGAAACCCAATGGCAATTTTATAATCACAAATATAATAAATAGTTGGAAAGTCTATTTGGATATATGAGGGACATTGAGAAAGTGATAATTAGTCTTGGAGAGAGGAAAGCTGAATCTCTTATGACAAAAGGATTATTTTTTTTCAATGAATTCTTGATTGTGAAATTGAGAATTTTTCCTAAGTAGGATTCATGAATGTCTATGATTTTATCTATGACATAAATTTAGTTGACCCTGTCTTTTAAAAATGTTTTGATTTCCCATTAAAGCGAGGTCTGGAATTGCCCTGTGCAACAAGGCTTAATCAGGAGGAGGCAAAGAATGCAAAGAGTCAATAAATTGGATGTATTTTCTTTTCAAATTGAAAAAGGTGAGTTATAAAATTTATTTTTATAAATTCTTATTTTATGTGAGAGTTAGCTCAGGTGTAATGGATAAAGAACAGGCCTCTAGACCTGGGTTCAAGTTCCCCATCTGATATTTACTGCATTTTGACCCTGGTCAAGTCATTTAACCTCTCAGTTAATCAATAAGGTATAATTTAAAATGTGTACACAACCTGGGTATTCCCTCCATACTCCCTCCACAGAAACATCCAGTGGCCACCTCACTCCCCTGCACAGTAGAACCTTTCCCCAAAAGGGGTACAGGAACTGTAGCTACCTACTGCAGACTGGGACCAAAATCAAAGTTCTTATTTTCAACTTTTACTTGCCCTAGGAATTCATTGCCCAAAACTATTCTGCATACTTTAGATCAGCTACAATTCCGGTTAAACAGACTTCAATAGACCAGCCTGAAAGCCTTTTATAGATAATAATGTTTCTAACAGATTGTAGACTCCTTAAGCCCAACTCCATGTCTCAATTCTTCATCTTTGCATCCTTTTGAGCCCAAGGGTGGAGTAGGTACTTAATAAAGGTTTGTGGGAGAAATATATTTTGAGTTAGAAATGGCTAACTTCCCAATGAAGTTGTAAAACTCAAACCCTTCACAAGCCGGGAAATTTCCATTTGGCTGATCTGAATGTGTCTTAATATCTTAGCATTGTCTTGAAATACTTTGAGACATCACATGAAGCTTTTGTGCTTCTAGATGAAAGGGGACTCGGAATCCTTATTCGTCTCTTCTGTGACCCAGTGGACAAGGATGAGAGGCAACCATTTGTCTTTATCATGGAAATTGTCAAAGGAGGAGCAGCACAGACATCTGGAAAGTGAGCTCAGAGTTGACCTCATAACTCTATATGACTTAGCTTTGTAAGGGGATCTTGGGAATGTTTTGAACTGGACCATTTTAGTAAGTATGGACAGGTTCTAGGCAAAAAAAGAAAAAATATTCTAAAGGTCATGGAAATGTCTCTTCCCAAAGTCACCTCTAACAATATTGCCCTGACCAAATAAGCATCTAAACTGAACAGGCCCTCTAGCAAAAACAGCAAAGGCTTCTACATCATCCCAACTCTTCAACTTCATTTGGAAGACCTTCAAGGACTTCACAGAACCTACCTGATACATACACATACAGTTTCCCAGTATTTTTGGCTCAGTAGAGAAGGTAGAATAGCCCTATCCCTTGGGGAAAAGTATAAGCAGATAATTAGAGTTTGATGGAGCTAGAAACCAATTTCTACTTCAAGGCCAGGCTTCCTTGATGCAGTGCTTATTTGTACCTACAAAGTAGTGCCAAGAAACAGTTCATAAGCAATTACTTGAGAAACAGCCACATTAAGAAATTCCAACATGTTGTCAAATATTCATAGAAATCAGGCCCATATGAATATGTCACATGAAATAAAAGTATATATAGTATCTGCCCATATTGGTGGTATAGTTCTAAACTCTAAAGTCAAACTGTGAGCTGACTGTCTTTTTCTCACAGAAATTTTTCCAAATGAAACTTCTAACCTTTAATATATTAAATTGGAGGAAAATATCAGTGTTCTTTTCCAAGTCTAACTCAAAAAGCTTCTTGATGGCCATTCACTTTGACATATGGAACCATTTCTGCATTACTCTTATTCCCATCCTCTTAAGACTTCTCCTCCCGCCCCTTCTAATTGTGCTTAACCAGGACATAACTGATACATGGCTAAGATACTCTCATCCCAGACCCAATATAGTTGTCTTTTTTCTTGGTCTTAGGACGTTCATTACTCTGTTCAGTGTCACCAGAAGTGCCTTCTACCTGCTTGTCAATTGATAAATTCTTTCTAAAACACCTCTCTTCTAATCTAGGTCCCAGATTTTTTTATATGGGACTTGAAACTTCAGTGGAATAATCGATCCCAGCTTCTGGTTAGACTATTTGCATTTTTATTTGGATGACATGCAATGCAATAAAAATGAAATGGAAAAAATACCCACATTTAATTGGGGTGGGGGTTTATTGTATATGGATTCCTCAGTATCTCTGTTTCTCAGTTGAACATTCTTCACTAAAGTCCATCTCTGGTGCCTCTTGGTGAAAGAGAGATTATTCTGGGTTCTCAAAAGCAATACTAGAAGCAGGTAAGCACCTGAAATTTCCTGCCAAATTGGAAAGGATCTGAGCATAGAGCCAGTGATTTATTTCATGTCCATCATACTTTGAATAATCTAAATAAGTTCAAGGAAGAAGAATCCCAAGCTGGTTACAGGGTGATGAATTTGACCACTTCAGACTTCAGAACCTCAGAACCTACTAGCAATTTGTCCAGAGGCTGTGTTTTATGTTTGTAAAGGGATTGTATTCACACCCCTGAAATCTTGGGTCGTAGAAGTATTATTCTCTGAAAATGTTTTACTAATAATATGGACGGTGGTCTTTGTGCTTTTCAGGTTCCAAGTATTTGACCAGATCATTAATGTCAATGGCACCAATCTAGTAGGATTAACCAAAGAGCAAATTGACTCTGCTTTTAAAAAAATGGGACATAATGTCTGGTAAGTGTGTTTTCCTACTGTCATTGTGTTGCAAAAATTGCTGTTATATCTTCTGTATTGGAAATTTCATTCAAGTTATGTGAAAACAGCAAAAGTAGGGAAAAAGAAAGATAATTGAATATCACTTCTCTCCCTATCTTTTTGGTTTTTGCTCTTAGATGTGAATGACATTATTTTGTCTAACAAACAATGAGATTTTGGGGGTCCATTTGCACACTTTGTTCAGAACTTACAGTCACATCTCCACAGAGTAAACAGAGACCTTTATACCCAACTTTACGGCTTGAACTTTTTTATAAGTCAACTTTATTGACTTGTTTTTAGTGGTGAATTAGTATTCTCTTGGTAATTAAGTACTACTGTAATCTAAAGAGAGTTTTGGAAACCTGAAAGTTCACCTATTTTACTTTTCAATTTGTTCCTATTACTATTCTATGGAAATGAAACTTAATGGGGCTATTATGTGACTAGGATTCAAATTCGAAGAGAGTCACCTGGAAACATGAAGCGATTAATAAAACACCTAATGAAAGAGGAAGAAAAGAAGAGAGGTCTCCTTAATTCAGCCAAAAATCAGGTATTAAACGAAATACCTACAAAGGACATAAAAGCTCAATTTGTTCCACTATTTCACATTATTAAAAATTACTATTGCTTACAAAACAAATCTCTGTTCCTAGGTTCAACAGTCTGAAACATGCTGGTAAATATCTTGAAACTCATCTTATTGAGTTTGTTTGTTTTAGAAAATTGTATTGATGCATTTTGGCTTTGCAGTCTAGTTTTTTCCAGATTTACATCATCATTAAGCAGTTCTCTAGAGTCAAAAGCTATATAAATACATATATAATTAAATAAACACACAGTTCAGCAAAACCTACTTATATAATTGCATCTGACACAACATACAACATTCTGCATCTATAGCCTATAGCTGCTCTACCAAGAGGAAAGAACTATGTTTCATTTTCTGTTTTCCTGGGGACTAGGATTGTTCAACACTGATGCCTGCATCAAAATGGGCATAGGCCAAACTGAGAAGTGTGGGATGATGGACACAAGCCAGGAGAGAATCTGTCATAGCAGTTCCGATTTATTGTTCAGAGGGCAGTGTTTATATAATGAATTCAAAGCAATTATCTCTTAGGAATACATACAAAAATATTTACTGTCCTTGTACATTTAGCATATCTGTATGTTTTTATGTCCTTGTTGATTTATGTAACTCCATATGTTTTAATATCCTTGTTCCTTTGCATGCATCTGTGTCTGGGTCATAACTTGGTTATCACATCCTAAACTCCTGCAAGTCAGGAAGAGTTGGTGAGCCAATCTTAAGACATAATACAGCCTTCATGGGGAGCTGGCTTGGGAGAAATCCTGGACCAGAGTCTTCCCATGTATGGACCAGGTCAGAGACTGGCCCTCAACACAATACAACTAATAAGAAAATTACAACCTTTCAGTATTGTTTTCATTTATATTAATTTTAGTCATTTATAATCTCTTTGTTGTTCTTATTTCATTCTGCATGAGTTCATAAAGGTTTACCCAAGTTTTTCTGAATTCTTCAAGTCTGTCATTTTCTAAGCACTAAAATAGCACCCTCAAGTTAAGACTGATTTCTTTGTTTCAGATCTCAAGTCTTATTCCACTTGATCTCTCTGCAATCTTTGACACCATCAATCATTCTCTTCTCCTGGATAGTCTTTCCTTCCTAGGTTTTGTGACACTGCTCTCATCTGTTTCTTCTCCTTCCTGTCTGACCACTATATCTGTCTCTCTTTTTTTTAATCTACATCCAAGTCGTTGCCACTAACTTTTGGTATATGCCTAAAGTTCTATCCTATTCTCTCTCCTTCCTCTGTAATAGCTTTCTTGGTGATTACATTAGCTCCCATGAGTTCGATTATCACCACCCCACATGTCCAATATCCTGCCAAGCCTTGTCATTTCTACCTTCACTACATCTTTCTTAAATGTCCCTTTTCTTCATCTACTCAGTTATCACTTTGGTACAGGCTCTCCTCACCTCATCCCTAGACTGATAGCCTTTCTTTACCTCCACTTTCCCCCATTCCAATCCATCCTACCCTCAACTGCCAAAGTGATATTCCTAAAACCAAGATCTGACTATATTTCTGCCCTATTTAATAAAGTCTAGAGGCTCTTGGATCAAATATAAAATCCTGTGTTTAACTTTTAAAGTCCAGCAAGATGTGGTCCCTTTCCAACCCTTCCAGGCTTTTATGTATTATTCCCCTCTATGTACTGTAAAATCCAATAAGACGCTGGGTTTCTTGCTCTTCCTCATACATTACACTACCATTTCCCAATTCTATGCCTTCTCATTGACTGCCCCCTGCACACACACACGCCCTGGAATGTTCTCTCTACCTCTCTATACTTCTTGGTTTTTTTTCCCATAAGATTCATGCCAAATTCCACCTTCTGAAATAGTCCTTTGGAAGTGCTCCTTCCACATCCATGGCCAACAGTGACCACCCTTGGCTAATGTCTTTCTCATGGTATTATCTTCCACTTATACTCTCTAGAACTGTTATGTACAATTTTTGATATGTTGTTATACAATTGAACATGAGCTCTTTGAGGGCAAGGAACTGTGTTTTTGCCTTTCTTTGTATCCCTAGAGCTCACAGGGATGAGCACGTAGTGCCTGGCACATAACAATTGGTTTATAAATGTTTCTTCGTTGGCTAATCATAATATCATGTTATATTAATAAATTACTATTTTTTCAGTCAATCTCCATTCAATGGGTAGATGCCTACTTTATTTACATGCAGGAAAATGTGACTGTATGTATAGAACCTTTTTTTTACCTTTGTCTTTGACCTCCTTGAGTACATAATAATTCTCACAGTGGAGTTAATGATTAAAAAGGGCATGGACATTTTAATGACCTTTCTTGTATAATTCCAGTTTTTCCAGAATTGTTAGATTCATTTTGGGTCCTCCACCAAACATATTAACAGTTAACCTATCTTCCCACAACTCCTCCAACACATCTGTTTTCATATCTTATCATTTTGCCAACTTGATGTGATGTGAAAAAGCAGTTGGTTTGATCTATTTCCCTTACTATTCATGATGCAGAGTATTCTTTTCATGAGGTTGTTGATAGCTTTAGTAGTTCTTTGGGGGTGGGGGGGATTGCTTATATTGTTATTGGATGACTTGTCTACAAGGGTGGAGATGACTTTAAAAGACCAAAGTCTTATTGATTTATATTACTTCTTTATATATCTTGAAAAGCAGATTTTTAACCAAGAAATGAAATGCAAAAGATTATTCCACCTTAGAGGTTCTTCTCTTGTTATAAGTTGTATTAATTCTGTTCATACTAAAGTTTGTTAATGTAGTTAGTTAAAATTATCCATTTTTTCTTTTATGATGACCTTTATCCCTTGTTTTCTTGCAAATATCTTCCCTACTCATATCATTGAAAGAAACTTCATTCTATTTTCCATGATGTTTAAATATTCTTCCTTATCTTAAGACTGTTTGTCCCACTGGAGCTTATTATGAAATAATGTATGATGTTATTCTAAACCTAATTATTGTCTAACTGTTTTGCCATTTTCCCTTCAATTTTTCTAAGACAAAGAGTCCTTTCCCCATTCATTCATGTTCTTAGGTTCATTGAATACTAGACTTCTGGGTTCATTTGTTTCTCAGGTCTTGATTATCCACTGATCTATCTTTCTTTTTTCTTTAACTACTACCAAATAATTTTGATGATGAATGCCTTGTGATACAGTTTGAGATATAGCAATGGTAAGTTTCTTTAATTTCTAATTATTTTTTCATGTTTTAGTGATGCTCTTTACCTTTTGTTCCCCAACAATCTTACAACTGCTAAATCTGATGACCTTTCCTCAATCTTCATAGTTCTTTTCCTCTCTACCCCCTTTTATACTGTGGATCTTCCCTTCCATGTATGGATTTCTTTCCCACTTTTCATTATTCTGTTCTCACCTGTTCCCTCTCCTTTTGATAATATGTCATTCCTCTCTCTTGGATCACTGTATCCCACTCATTAAATCTGAGTGTCCTCTCACATTCTGCCTCATGTAATCTTTTTTTCTCATCCTACACCTTCTTTCCTGGTGATCTCATCAGCTCCTGGTTGAATTAGAATTTCTCTCTGATAATTTCAAAGTTTTCGATCTTTTGTTTACAAAATAATCAGATTTTCTCCCAAAATCCCTCTCCTCCTTCTAGGGATGAAATAATATAAGAAATAATACTTTATAAGAAATAATATTTTAAATAATAAAAAGGAGGAAGAAAAGAAAATCAGTGAAACCAATCAATATACTGAAAAAAAGTCTGAAATGCAATATTTCACGTCTGTATACCAACCACCTCTGCAAAGGAATTGAGGGGGCAGTCTTTTCTCACATCTCCACTTTGGTCCATACTTGCTCTTTAAATTTTGAAAAATTATTTATAGTGAGTTACAGAAATTAAAAGTTCCTGTTGATGTATCCTGCTGATTTCCTTTCTATGCTTGTAAATTTGGACTAATGTGGTTTTGGATTTTTTGTAGAGTAAACTCCTTACCCTCTATGTTTGTGGCTTGAATGACTTAAAACTGATTATTCTTTCTGACTTGGACTGTAGCAAAATCTTTGGAAGCAGGGTCACAGTACATATTGTACTTTCACAGGTTTTGCCTTGGAAGGGTGGGGTACTGAGGAAATGACTATTCTCTCCTTCGAAGATCTTTCCTGCATGATAAAAAGGATCATTAACTATCAGAACATAATTGGAGAGTAGTCTCAGATTATCAATTTTTTTTCAAAGTTTGGGTTTTATTTCCTTTAAAATTATATTTTAATTATCTCTCTAAAAATGATTTCCTTCTAAAGGAAAAAGATAAAACTACCACAATCACTGAGAAGGAAACCATAAATAATGAAGTTTCAACTCTGGCAACACTCTGGAGAACCAGGTACACTATGTCATCTTTTACAAGTAGGATTTCAAAGCAGCAGAATGTCTTTAGAGTACAATGTAGCAATATCCTGGTCAAGTTTCAAAAATTAGAGTATACAACCCTATGTCCCTGTAATGCCTTTATTGGGAATATAGCAAATGGAGGAAAAGTAGCTCATGTTCAAATATATTTATAGTAGTATTATATTATTCCAAAAACATTGAGATATACATGAAATTCATGATGAATAAAGAAATGTCTGAATAAGTTCAGACTGTCAATATAAAGGAATAATATCAAAAATTAAAATCAGTCAGAATAAGGAATAAAATTAAATCTAGAAACATTTCTGCAAATTAATATGAGTAGCAGGGAAAATAGAACCAGAGTAAAAGAGTACATAGAAACACATGCATAGAGTCCATAGAAAAATATGGAATGAAAAGGGAAGGATGTAACTATAGAAATGGATGGATAAAATATTAAAGGGGACACAAACAAATCCTTGATTGGTTGATATCGATATTATACAGGTAGCAATTAATGTAATCCAATATATTAGAATCCAAGATTCATGACTTTCAAGGCAGCATTCTCCCAACTTATAACACATGTGATTGGTTTTTCTTTTCCAGAGAAATTGAGTTCCAAAAAAGGGAACTAGTAATAAAAAGTGCTCTGATAAATAAAGTACAGAAAGACGCCGAATTCCTCAAAACAGCTTATGCCACGGTGAGACAGTTCAACTCTTGGGCAATTTTCCCATTTCTATTCGACAATGATGTATAGAGGACCTGTTTGTATGCACTCTCCTGGATGCTGTGGATACAAACAATTAGAAAGAAGAGGAAGAGAGGAGGAGCGAGAAGGAAAGGAGAAGGAAGAGGAGGCAAAAAAGAGAAAGAAGAGGAGAAAGAGGAAGAAGGGGAAAAGGAGGAAAAAGAGAGGAGGGGAAGAAAAAGGAGGAGGAGGAGGAGGAGGAGAGGAAGAGAGAGGAGAAAAAGAAAAGGAGGGGGGAAAGAGGAGAAGAAGAAAAGCAGAGGAGGAGGAAAAGAGAAACAGAAAAAGGAGGAGAAGGAAGAGAAAGAGACTCCCAACTCAGGAATAGGTGGCAATTTTGACAAAATAAGAATGTTTTTGAATAGCGAATGCCACTTACTTTATTCCTAAGAATTCTGAATTAGGGAAGACTTTTTTTTTAAAATAGCATTATAATGCTATTATTTTCAAGCTCCATTAGTAATAGGAATTCACTATTGATTCACAAGTGTGTTTCCAAGTCAAGATCCTAGGTAACTCATTCCCATATATTGAAAAAGTACATGTAGATTTGTTATCACATAATTGCATGGGAAATAGATGATGTTTTCAAATCATTCTCTTAAGACCAAACAATCTTCCTCAACCTTTACAACCACTACTTTGCTTATGAGGGCTGCTTTCCTAGATCATGAAAAGCAAACTTGACAACATAGAACTGATGTCATAAGAGATGGAAGTCACATTTAAATAATATATTCCAACTCCCCAGTACCATAAGCTAATTTTGTAGACATGAACACCCAGCATGACTCACTTTTTTTTGCTTTTTGGAGGCAATTGGGGTTAAGTGACTTTCCCAAAGTCACATGCTAGTGTTAAGTATCTGAGGCCAGATTTGAATTCAGGTCCTCCTGATTCCAGGGCCAGTGGTCTATTCACTGCTCCATGTAGCCACCCCAAGACTCACTTTATAATATGCCAAAAGCCATATAGCTAGTTTATTTAGTTTCCAGCTTGAATTCTCAAGTCCAGAAAGAAAGAATAATAGATGATAATCATCATATTCTGGAAAGTATTTTTATAATACAGAAGGTTTCTAAAGTCTTGTTTTGATAAAGATGATAACTAACATTTATATAGCACTGTGCTGAGCACTTTTCAATTATCTCTTTTGATCCTCACAATAACCCTGAGAAATAGGTGCTATAATGAAAAGTATTCTAGGTGGGAGAAATGGAGTGGACAAAAGCACAGAGGTGGAATGGTTTGGAAGAGTTTCTAAGATGCAGATAATTAGAAATAACTAGGTCAGGAAATAGGGCATGAGGGGTGCTGAGAATAAAAAATTAAAAATTGTAAATGTAAGGGACCAGGAAGTTGGTGGTATAAATGACAGTGATGAGGAAAAAGGAAATTATTTTTAAGCTAATTATTTTAAACCAAGATGATCTTGGGTTTTTTGGATGTGATAGAGAACTCATGTGGGCTCTTGGTGATTATGGTTTCCCTTTTCTACCTGTTCACAAACTATCAATTTTATGTATTTTTAGAATTTTATGATAGACTGAGTTTCTAGAAGCTACTTTTTTAAAAATTATCTCCCTTTTTGGAAAATGGGGACATCTATTCACATCCAGGCTTTCTGGTATTTCTCCAGAATTTCTCAAAGACTAATGACAGTGATTCTGCCATTATGAAAGGAAGGTCTCTGTGTCCACTAGGATCATACCCAGTCCTCTGCTCACAAACTGGAAATGCATCCCTGTTGCTTAGCAAAATGAAGTCCATACTCAGAGCCTTCCACCATCTCACTCTAAATAGGTCTTTCTAGGCTTACACAATGCACCTTTACAAACCTGATACTGCAATTCTCTGCCTTACTTGACTTTTTCCAAATGTCTTTTGCACCATTCCACTGCCATGCCCAAGCTCATACTCTTCTTTCTTTTTTTTTACACACAGTCACATATGTATTCATATGACCATACACCCTTCTTCCATTATTTTCATACGGAGAAAGATTTCATCAGTTACAGTTATTGTTTTTCCATATAGGAATGTAAATAGTTCAATTTTGATAAGTTCCTTTTGAATTCTTTTCCCTGATTACCTTCTCAGGCATCTCTTTTTTTTAATTAAACAAATGCTTTATTAACTTCTGGTTTACATCATTCATTTCCACCAGATTATGAGTTACATTTTCCCCCCATTTTTTCCCTATCCACCACCCCAGCATAGCAGTCCCACTAGATATCCCCTCATCCAATCTGCTCTCCCCAATATCTTCTCCCATACCCCCTTCGACTTTGCCATTAGGGCAAGGTGAATCTCTGGGCCCCAATGCCTGGACATCTTATGAAACATTTAATTTTAAAACTTCGATTTTCAGATCCATTCCCTTCCTCCCTTGTCACCCACTCCCTCTGAGAAGATAAGCAATTCAGTATGTGTTGTACATGTATAGCTATGCAAAACATTACCATAGTAAATATATTGTAAAAGACTGCTTATATTTCCTTCCCACCTGTCTCACCTCCCACCTGGTCCATTCCCTACTTTGATCCTGTCATTCTTTGATAGTGGGTACATTCAATCTCCCCTCCCCCCAGAATGCCCTCCCCTCCATCATCCCCCCTCTCATCCTCCTTTCCCCTACTCAGGAGAGTGAGTGAGGGTAAGATATTCCACTTAGTATGTATGGATTCTCTCCTTGAGCCAACTTCAATGAGAATATGCTTTTGCCTTTTTGCCTTCCTGTTCTTCCCCTCCCCTGCAACTACTCCCCCTTGCCTCTTCTACATGAGATAGTTTACCATACCCTGTCTCTCTCCATCTCCTCTTGCCACTTTCCTCTCTCACCTCTTGACTTCACCCCTTAAGAATCATCCCTTCCTTGGGGCGGCTAGGTGGCGCAGCTAGCAGAGCGCTGGGCCTGGAGTCAGAAGGACCCGAGCTCGAATCCGGCCCCAGACACCCAACACACAAACAAAAACCCAGCCGCATGACCCCAGGCAAGTTACCCAACCCCAATTGCCCTCCAAAAAAAAAAAGAATCATCCCTTCCCATCAAATTCAACCTGTGCCCTCTATCCATGTATACCTGTGAACATATGCCATGTACCCTTCTCCAATTATTTTCATAATGAGAGAGGTTTCATCAAACACAGTTATTGTTTTTCCATGTAGGAATGTAAATAGTCCAACTCTGATAAGTTCCTTTTGATTTCTTTTCCCTGATTACTTTCTCAGGCATCTCTTCCTTCTTGTGTCTGGGTGTCAAATTTTCTATTCAATTCTGGTTTTTTCCTCAAGAATGCTTGAAAGTCCTCTATTCCACTGAATGACCATATTTTCCCCTGAAACAAATACTCAGTTTTGCTGGGTAGGTGACCCTTGGGTTCATTCCCAGCTCTTTTGCCCTCTGGAATATCATATTCCATGCCCTTCGATCCCTCAGAGTAGAAGCTGCCAGGTCCTGGGCTATTCTGATTGTGTTTCCACAATATTGAAATTGTTTCTTCCTGGCTGCTTGTAGTATTTTCTCCTTGATCTGGGAGTTCTGGAACCTGGCTATAATATTCCTAGGAGTTTTCTTTTTGGGATCTTTTTCAGGAGGCGATCGGTGGATTCTTTCAACCTCTATTTCCCCCTCTGGGTCTAAAACATCAGGGCAATTTTCCTTGAGAATTTCTTGAAGGGTGATTTCTAGGTTCTTTCTTTGAACATGGCTTTCAGGTAGTCCAATAATTTTTAAATTGTCTCTCCTGGATCTATTTTCCAGGTCAGTGGTTTTTCCCATGAGATATTTCACATTGCCTTCTAATCTTTCATTTGTTTGGATCTGCTTAACAGCATCTTGATTTCTCATAAAGTCATTAGCTTCCATTTGCTCCAGTCTAACTCTGAAAGAATGAATCTCCTCAGTGAACTTTTGAGATTCTTTTTCCATCTGGCAAATTCGACTTTTTAAGGCATTCTTCTCCTCATTGCCCTTTTGGGCCTCCTTTGCCATTTGAGTTAGTCTATTTTTTAAGGTGTTGTTTTCCTCAGTCAGGCTGTTGACCCTCATTTCACACTTTTCCTTCATCCTTCTCATTTCTCTACCCAATTTTTCCTCCACTTCTCTTATTTGATTTTTAAAGTCCTTCTTAAGGTCCTCTATGGCCTGCAACCTGCTCATGTTTTCCCCTGGGGCTTTTGGAGCAGGACTTCTGACCTCACAGTCCTCTTCCCACTCTAAGCTTCGATCTTCTTTGCCCCCAAAGTAGGAGTCTAAGGTTGCATTTTTCTGTTTAATTTGTTTCCTTTGCCTTGGCATGTTGCCACTTAATTACTTGACTTTTGGGCTTGTTGCCACAGTATGGCTTTGCCGCCAGATAGGGGAATTTTCGTCCCGAACGTGGGGGGGAGGGCAACTTCCGTTTCTGGCAAGCTGGAAACCCACCCATGACCTCCACCCCAGATCACAATCCAGATCCAGGGAGGTTAAAGCAAGAGCGATTACCCCCCAAGACTGATCGCTGGATGTCCCTACAGTTCACAGTCCAAGAGCTGGAGCTGCCTCTGAAAACTACAAAATGGAGTGTCTCCTCAGCAGCTTCTAGCCCCCAGGGGAGGAAGCCAACGCATTCCCCAAATACTGGTTCCAAAGTCCATAGGGCACTAACCTCTCACTTTGTCCTAGGCATGTCTATGTTTGTCTATGTTGATAATTCTGGAATCGCCACAGCTGCTGGTGTTCTGGGGTCCCTCCAGCCGGCCACTGGCCCTGCTGCTCTGGGGCTAAAACCGCGGGACCTGTACTTGGCTCCCCACGCTCTGCGCACTGCTCTGCCGGCTCCCAGAGTGCTGTTCTGGTCCTTCCTGCAGGGCTGCTGGGCTGTCCTCAGCGGGAGGTTAGCTTCTCTGTGTTGTTCTGTGGGTGCTGGGGTTCCAGAAGTTGTTCAGAGTCCCCTTTTACATAGTTTGGAGGTAATCTGGGGGCAGAGTGGCTTGGATGAGCTGTTTCTACTCCGCCATCTTGGCTCCGCCCCATACTCTTCTTTCTACCTAGAAAGCCAGCTTTCTTATCTCTGCCTCTACAAATCTTACCCTTCCTTCAAGTCAACTTCAACCCCTTTGTAAGAAGTTGAATAGATATCCTCTATATCCAACATATCCTCCTAGTTGGAAGTAGTCTTCTCATTTTCCCCTTTTATTATAAGGAGTTACACAACTCATAGAGCCAATTACATTTTTCTCTTATTTGTATGTATGCATCTACATCTCTTCCATTCCACTGCTATATTATACATTTCTTAAAGGCAGAAACCAACTTCTAATTGTAAACTGTCATATGATTTTCTTTTTCATAAGACACAGTCAACATGTATCAACAGAATAGAAGAATGATACAAATCTAAGAAAATAGTAAATTTAGTAAGTTTTAATGTTAAAAGTCTATTCTTATAGTAAAAAAAATTCAAAAGCAGACATCAAGGGAAAAAATCCATTTTCCCCTGGTTTGGGCAATTTGTATTTTTCTTTTTTCCCATTTTCAAGATATTTTTTTTTTGTGTTTCTACAAGTTTAACCTCATTATATTTGTCCCACAGAAGCTGACAAGCAACTTGCAGGGAAATAAATATATGACGAGTGAATGAATTGTAATGAGTTCATTGAAGAGCAGGTAGTGCAAAGATGCACTGAGAAGGGATGACAGTTATGAAAGTAAAGAGAATTTTAAAAATAAGATGGAATAATTAGAAAACGAAGGAACAAACATATTTTTATAATTTTCAGATAACAGAAGCTGAAGCCAAATTATCAGCATATGAAAAGAAAAACACAATTAAAGTGGACAAAGATACAAAGTTGGAAGAAAAAGAACATCCACCAATGAGCGTTTCTGGAGGAGTGAAACAGACTTGTGAATCTTCCAATTTGGGTAAGCCTGAACCA
The DNA here is from genome assembly GCA_011680675.1 of Gymnobelideus leadbeateri. Lineage (NCBI taxonomy): Eukaryota > Metazoa > Chordata > Mammalia > Diprotodontia > Petauridae > Gymnobelideus > Gymnobelideus leadbeateri. Next base: position 27,802 of record WOXC01001282.1, on the reverse strand, counting down.
ATGTGGTGAGTCGGAAAGACTCAGGTTTTTTAAGGGTAGCTGAAGGTTTAAGAGAGACAGATGTCAGAAACTATTAGGATGGGTGACAGTAAATTTAAAATTTAGTCAGTTCGTATCTAACAATGGGGGAAATCTATATTCATTGACAATTTTAATGATCTAGTGAAAATAGAATCACTGATGTGAAATATATTGAAGGAATTTTTTAAGTTCACTTTCCTCACTTCAGATTCAACCTTGATAAAACTAATACATAAAGGTCTAAGTCTTTTAGGCTGCCACACTTTGATAAGCACATTGAATTGACTCCTTACCTTAGAGAAGTAGTTATTTCCAAAGTTGAGAATTCCTTTTTTCTCTTATCTTCCCCCTTTTCCTTTTGTTTGTCCCCTCTTCATCCCCATTCCATTCTTTTCTTTCCTTTCTTTTTCTTCACTTCTTTCTAGGATGAAGATCTCAGATGTGTTGAAAATAAAGCTTCTTCTTTTCAACCCATCTGTGATCTTCTTCATCCTAGACAGGTTCCATTGAGTCAAGTCTCATTCTAGCTTGTTAAGATGTTTTTCACTCGGATTCTATCATACAAGATATCAGTGACACTTTGGTTTTAGGTCATCAACAATTCTTTCTGTTTCTTCAAGTTGTTAATAAAATAGGAGCATTTTTGGTCCAAGGACAAGGTCAATGAGCTTCAAACCAGTTACCATAAAAATAGAAAGCTTTTGGGGGTCTTATATGTAGAATGATTCTCACATTTCTGAAGTTATCTTATTTAAAAACATTTCAATAGACATGATACAGTTTTCAAACCCAAAGTAAAAACTATTCAGGCCTCAGACCACCAACTTCTAATTGTAAACTGTCACATGCTTTTCTTTTTCATAAAGACATAGTCAACGTGTTTCAGCAGAATAGAAGAATGATACAAATCCAAGAAAATAGTAAATTTAGCAAGTTTTAATGTTAAAGGTTTATTCTTATAGTAAAAAAAAGTCAAGAGCAGACATCAAGGAAAAAATCCATTTTCCCCTGATTTGGGCAATTTGTATTTTTCTCTTTTCCCATTTTCAAGATAATTTTTTGTGTCTCTACAAGTTTAACCTCATTATATTTGAGAAAATTAGCAAGTTTAGATTCTCCTTTGCCTTAATATTTTTCATTTGCCTATTCACAACCTGTACTTTGAAGGGAGTAATTGGTAAATTAGGGTGGAATTCCTGAAAAGTTAATCTTCATGAAATGTGTAGAAATGTATATACATTTTTCAAAGCATGGAACACATAGGATATTAACATAAAGCTTTGATTAAGCTAAAATCTGTTGGGAGGAAGGAAGAGGGCCAAGTTCAACAATGTTTCTGACATTCTATGTGAATTGTGGGCTTAATTTATTTAAATGTTATTCATCTTGGTGATTCTGAATTTCAAGGCCTGATTGCAAGTAGGTCTTTTACTTTTTTAATTTTACAAATGAAGACCTGTCTTCTGTCCCCTACAGCTACTCTCACTTCCTACTGAGACAGAAAGAAAATCCTGTTACAAAACTATATGGTCAAGAAAAACCAAGTTTCTATGCAGCTCCAATAATTTCTTTAGAAATGCTTAGAAATCCTCTGTTTCATTAGAGATCCTTTTCCCCTATAGAACCATACTCAGTTTTGCTATTTTATAGAGGTGACTGCTAGATTAGACTATATGTGACTGAGTATGGCTTTTTTATATTACTTCTCTTCTGACTATTCATGGGATTTTTTTTCCTGTAAAGCTGTGGATATTTATTACAGTAATCCCAGGACTTTTCATTTTGGGAATGCTTTCAAGGAAATAATTGTTGGGTTCTTTCTATTTCCACTTAGTCCACTGGTTCTAAGAGATCTGAGAGTGGTTTCTTTTAGTTTCTTTTTTCCTTATCAGATATTTGTATACTATCTACCTCCAGGCAAAGGAACAGCTATTGATAAAAAGAAAACAGACTGAAGCATGCTATTTTTCACTTTCATCTCTTCTCATAGAAAATTACTAACATGGAAATGTTTTACATAATTGTACATGTGATACAATTTATATCTTATTGTTTACCATCTCAGGGAGTGGGGCAGGAGGGAGGAAGGGGACAGAATTTAGAACTCAAAACTTTAAATAAAAATGTTTTTTAAAATTGAAAAAAATAAAAGAGGCAGAATACACCTCTCTAGTCTCTTATCTCTTGCCCCACCCCATTCCCCAAGGAAGATTTTCATTCCTGACAGGAGGAGAAATAGGACACTATTTTAGGTGTCTGAGGTATTTGAGGCCAGAATTTAGGTTGCTCTGCTCTCCTCAGAGAGTGAGGGCATGAGGCTAGAATTATACCCATCTACTCCTTTAAATATTATTAGTCTAACTTCTAATCACTGTTTCATTATGGGGAAAGGAGGAGGACCCCAAGCATTGTATCCAAGGCTTGAGTACCTTGCCATCAAGTACCAATTCCACAATGACCACACATTGTGATAGCCAAGAAATCCACTTAACTAAATCAAAGCAAAACAAAATTCAGAGAAAGCATACATAGGAGAATATATACCAAACAATACAGAGGGAAGGTGTTCTCCTATTGGGAGCAAGGTAATTCAATTTAACTTCCCTCTCATTCAGGGGGAAGTTCCTCAAAGTCTCAAGTGCAGCAAACTGGGGATAGAGACAAGACAGAGACTACCAGGATCTCTCATGTCCCTCTCATGACTCCTCCCAGTCTTTTTCTTCTGCAGCCTGAAGTGAGCTTGGCATCTTGCATCTTCTCTTTGGAAGCTGGAAGGCAGAGGTGCCTAAAGCAACCTCAGAAAAACTAGAAGAATACTAAAGAGAAAGAATTGAAGAGACCAAAGTTCTCCTCTCTGCCAGTTTCACCCACTCTGTCTCATTCCTTTCACACGTGCATTGATCTCCCCTAGTTAGGAACAGTCCATGGCAATGGGCTTTGTGACTCAGGTCACATAAGCTTACAAGAGAACAAGCCTGTGTATAAGGAACTCTCTGAATTAAGATGATTATTACATCCTTTGTTTGCTTGGTTTTGTTTTATCCTCTTCATTCTAACTATCACAAATATGACCTAGTTAGGCTGATTGCATTATTTTATGGACTTGTAATAGTAATGGAATTTCAAGATCCCTTTGTAGTGGCAAGTAAACAGGTATTTAGCACTTTGTTTCAAGTTAATTATATCAAGCCCCTGTTAAGAATCAGAAGGTATGAACCCGTGTTGCTGACATGTCAGGAAGGGCTGGAACAGAGAGGAGCTAATAACTTATATAAGGAAAAGCACAAAGTAGAGAGTCAGAACTCCAAGAAGTTCCAAGAACTTCAAGCTATGTGGAGGCTGAGGAGGAGAGGCCTAGGCTGGAGAAAGTGATTTTGATTTTGAGTATGGAGCTTATTGTGGCAGAGCTTCTTCTGAGAGACAGCTGAAACATCTGCTGAGAGCTTCCAAGGGCCAGCCAGAGCTGCCAGAGGAAGCATGACTGTACTGTAGGTACTTTGTCTGTCTGTTTTGGGTCTATATTGATTTTACAGGCAGAAAGTGAATTGAGATGATAGTGCAGACCATGGGTGTGAATATTATTATAATTTCACTAACCTTTATGTGTGTGCGTATTGTTATGGCTCTGTTAAGTTTTCTCTTCCCAGGAACAGAAACTGTGAAGGACTTGAGGTGGACTGGACATTTGTGGAGCAGGAACTGCAGAGAGAGGTGGACAAGGAACCAGGAGCTATCTGCCTTTGAACTCAGGTGGCAGTTGGTTACATTTGAGCAGGAGCTGGGACCATGGAAGAGGGACCATGGAAGCTGAGAGCCTGCCTTGAGTCAAGATGAAAAGATCTCTCCTTAAGTATTTAATGCTGACTGATGAGATTATAACTTACTTGTGACCTGGGGGTGGATGGCCTTTGTTCTTTCCACTACCCCTTAAGAGGGTACTTAGTAGTGACTGATGATACTGTAAATTAATTGCACCCCATAGGTAAAGGACTTTGACCTTTGTACTTTTGTGTCAATAAAGGAGGCTTGCCTCCTTAAGGGCGAGTGAATTAAGGATTTACTAAATGAATGTTATCTTTTGCTTAAAACTATGTTCACTTTGGTGAAAATTATGTGGCCGTTTTAGTGATAAGTTGTGAAGTTAAAACATTCTGAATGCTGTATTTTGTTTATTGTAAATGTTTTATCTTGGTTTGTTAATGAATAAATAGGGAGTTCAACATACTGTGTAATCAGAACCTTGAAAAGCTGTTCATGGCAGTAGTCCTCTGGAAAGCTGCTCATGCTTGACTTTATATTAAATGTAATCCTAATGGAATTTGAAGATTTCCCCTTGTATTGGCAAGCTAACAGGTACTTAGCACTTAGTTTCAAGTTAAGTATTAAGACCCAGAATTTGTGAATCCCACAATGGGATGGACTTTTTGACATAACAGGAAGGGGCTGAACAGGAAGGAGCTAATACCTTATAAGGGGAAAGGCACAAGCTGGAGAGTCAGAACTTCTTGGAGCAAGGTTTGTGAAGGCTGAGGAGGAGAAGCCAGAAAGTGATTTTTATTTTGAGAATGAAGCTTATGGTGGTGGAGCTTCTTCCAGAACCAGCTGGAACTTTTGCTGAGAGCTTCCAAGAACCAGGCTGAGGAGCTACAGTGAGTAGAGAGAAGGATCCGTGCTTGAGGAAACCTGTTCTGTTGTGAAGGCTTGGGAATGTGGGTGTTCACTGCATTAACCATGTGTACCAACCTCGTAGTTTCTGTAATGACTTTGACTTTCTGGCTCTGGGACTCAGTTTCCTGGTATTTAAATAAGGACTTGAGATGGACTAGATACTGTGAGCTTCTATATGGAACAAGAACTGCATGGAGAGCTGGACAAGGAACTGGGAACTGTCTGCCTTTGAACTCAGGTGGCAGTTGGTTAGATTTGGGCAGGAGCTGGGACCATGGAAGAGGAACCATGGAAGCTGAGAGCCTGCCTTGAGTCAAGATGAAAAGATCTCTCATTGGGTATTTAATGCTGACTGATAAGATTGTAACTTACTTGTGACCTAGGGGTGGATGGCTTTTGTACTTTCCACTACCCCTTAAGAGGGTACTTAGTAGTGACTGATGATATTGTGACTAAATTGTGACTTAGGGGTGGATGACCTTTGTACTTTCCACTGACCTTTAAGAGGCTACTGAGTAGTGACTAATGATATTGTAACTTGATTGCATCCCATGGGTGGAGGATTTGACCTTTGTACTTTGTGTAAATTAAGGGGACTTGCCTCCTAAAGGGTGATTGAATTAAGGATTTACTAAATGAATGTTATCTTTTGCTTAAAACTATGTAACCACTTTGGTGAAAACTATGTGGCCATTTTAGTGATAAGTTGTTGAGTTGTGACATGGTGAATGTTGTATTTTGATTTTCTGTGAATGTTTTGCTCTGATTTGTTACTGAATAGAGAGTTCACTATACTGTGTAATCAGAACCTTAAAAAAGCAGTCCTCTGGAAAGCTGCTAGTGTTTGGCTTTACGGGAGTTAATCAGCATTTTGTTTTCCTAAATCCATCTTTATTTAAAAGAGAAGATGACAAATACTTACTTAAAATAAATCATTGTACACTTGTACTGGAAGGAACTTTAGAAGTTCAAACCTGTTGTCATTTTGTAAGTGAAGAGAATGAAACCCGGGAAGTTTACACAGTTAACTAGCTAGTCAGGGGTGGGGAACTTGTGGCCTCAAGGCCACATGTGGCCCTCTAGGACCTCAAGTGCAGACCTTTGACTAAATCCAAACTTCACAGAACAAATCCCCTTAAGAAAAGCATTTGTTCTGTGAAACTTAGACACAGTCAGAAGGCTGTACCCAAGACCCTAGAAGGCCACATCTGGCCTTGAGGACTCATGTTCCCCACCCCTGAGCTAGTCACATACTGTGGAGACTTTGGGATGCCTTCCTTCTTATACAGTGTTCCAGATGCTACGCCATGGGTGCTGCCAACATGATGATAAGGTTCCCTACCCAATTGTGAGATACTCTTGTCCTTTACTCATAAATATAGGTAGTTTTCCATGTTTTACTTGCTGACTTATTCTTATTCCTAGATGCAAAAAATAAGAGAACATCACCTGTGCAAAGATCACTACTGGTAAAGGCTGTAAGAAGGTTTGCAAGATGGTTCCGGTAATACTTCTGTTGTGCATTTTAATAACAAAATTAGAACTGAATAAATAAAAGTTTCTTCCTGCTTGACTTTAGTTGTTTCTACACTGTTTTACTTTCTTGCTTTCACTTGTCTTTGTCTTAGAGAGCCCTTTTAGTAATGTCCAGTGATTCCTAATGTTTCAACTGTCCTCAAATGGATTGTGGAGTAGTAGAAAGAATGCTAGATGTGCAACCAAAGGACCTGACTTCAAATTCTGGCTGTCCTATTTTACCTGTTTGCCCACAGGCAAGAGGAATTTATCCACTCTGGGCCTCAGTTTCTTCATCTAGTGAATAAAGATGTAGATATAGAATGACATCCACATTCTGAAACTATGATCCTAGGATCATTTGCCAAGTTCTAGAGTAAAAGCAAGCAAATAGAACCTTGTAATTAGATGTGTGCAGGATTAAATAAATATCCATGTTTGGAATGTATTTGTACAAATTGATTGGGACATTTTAAAGGACTATCCAAATTCAGAATCAACATTTAAGAATAAATTATGGGATAGAAGGCAAATCTTGTATTAACATCAAACAATAAAGACTTGATTGTGCACACACACATACACACATATACATATGTTTTAAACTTATAGGCTTCTCTATCCATTGTACTTTTGGCAAGTAAATATCTTCATTGTGATTACATTTCTCTTTTTCCAAAATGCTTTATTAACTTCTGGTTTACATCATTCATTTCCACCAGATTTTGAGTTACAATTTTTTCCACATTTTCCCCTACCCATCACCCCAGAATAGCAGTCCCACAGGATATCCCCTCCTCCAATCTGCTCTCTCCCATATCTTCTCCTATACCCCCTTTTACTTTTCCAGTAGGGCATGGTGAATCTTTCTGCCCCAATGCCTGTATATATCTTATTTCCCAATTATATGTAAAATAGTATTAATAATGAAATTTATATATTTTTAAACATTTGATTTTAAAACTTTTGAATTCCAGATTCATTCCCTTCTTCCCTTATCACCCACCCTCACTGGGAAGATAAGAAATTCAGTATATATTGTATATGTGTAGCTACATTAGCATAGTAGATATTGTAAAAGACTGACTATATTTCCCTCTCTCCTATCCCGCCTCCCACTTGTTCTAGTCTCTACTTTGATCCTGTCCCTTTCAAAAGTGGGTGCTTCCAACTTCCCTCCCCCTCATCCTGACCTCCTTTCCATTATCTCCCCTCTCATCCCCTTTCCCCCTACTCTCCTGTAGGGTGAGATATCCTATTTAGTATGTATGTCATTATCTCCCTGTGCCAAATTCAATGAGAATAAGGTTGACCCATTCCCTTTTGCTTTCCTGTTCTTCCCCTCTATTGTAACCATTTTCACTTACCTCTTCTATATGAGATAGTTTACCCTATTCTGTCTCTCCCTGTCTCCTCTCATTATATTCCTCTCTCACCTCTTAATTTCACCTTTTAAGTATCATCCCTTCCTATTTAATTCGATCTGTGCCCTCTAGCTATGTATACCTATAAATATATATACACACATTCACATATGTATTCATATGCCCATATACCTTTCTTCAACTATTTTCATACTGAGAAAAGTTTCATCAATTACAATTATTGGAAGATGGTGGAGTAGAAACAGCTCATCCAAGCCACTCTCCCCCCAGATTCCCCCCAAACTATGTAAAAGGGGACTCTGAACAACTTCTGGAGCCCCAGCACCCACAGAACGACACAGAGAAGCTAACCTCCCGCTGAGGACAGCCCAGCAGCCCTGCAGGAAGGACCAGCGCTGTGGTCTGGGACCTGGCAGCGTGAAGCGCGCAGAGCGCAGGCGCCGAGCCAAGCCCAGGTCCGCATGAGCCGAGGTTTTAGCCCCAGGGCGGCAGGGCCAGCAGCCAGCTGGAGGAACCCCAGAACACCAGTAGCTGTGGCGACTCCAGAATTATCAACATAGACTTGCCTAGGACAAAGTAAGAGGTTAGTGTCCTATGGACTTTGGGACTGGTATTAGGGAATGCATCGGCTCCCTCCCCTGGGGGCTAGAAGCTGCTGAGGACAAACGCCATTTTGTAGTTTTCAGAGGCAACTCCCGCTCCCAGCTTGCAAATTTGTAGGGAGATCCAGCGATCAGTCTTGGGGGGGTAATCGCTCTTGCTTTAACCTCCCTGGATCTGGATTGTGATCTAGGGTGGAAGTCGTGGGTGGGTTTACAGCTTGCCAGAAACGGAAGTTGCCCCCCACACGTTCGGGACGAAAATTTCTCTATCTGGCCTTAAAGCCATAGTGTGGCAACAAGCCCAAAAGTCAATCAATTAAGTGGCAACATGCCAAGGCAAAGGAAACAGAAAAATGCAACCCTAGACTCCTATTTTGGGGGCATAGAGTGGGAAAGGACTGTGAGGTCAGAAGTCCTGCTCCAAAAGCCCCAGGGGAAAACATGAGCGGGTTGCAGGCCATAGAGGACCTTAAGAAAGACTTTAAAAATCAAATAAGAGAAGTGGAGGAAAAATTGGAAAGAGAAATGAGAAGGATACAGGAAAAGTATGAAATGAAGGTCAACAGCCTGACTGAGGAAAACAACACCTTAAAAAATAGACTAACTCAAATGGCAAAGGAGGCCCAAAAGGGCAATGGGGAGAAGAATGCCTTAAAAAGTCGAATTTGCCAGATGGAAAAAGAATCTCAAAAGTTCACTGAGGAGATTCATTCCTTCTGAGTTAGACTGGAGCAAATGGAAGCTAATGACTTTATGAGAAATCAAGATGCTGTTAAGCAGATCCAAACAAACGAAAGATTAGAAGGCAGTGTGAGGTATCTCATGGGAAAAACCACTGACCTGGAGAATAGATCCAGGAGAGACAATTTAAAAATTATTGGACTACCTGAAAGCCATGATCAAGGAAAGAACCTAGAAATCACCCTTCAAGAAATTCTCAAGGAAAACTGCCCTGGTGTTTTAGATCCAGAGGGCAAAATAGAGGTTGAAAGAATCCACCAATCACCTCATGAAAAAGATCCCAAAAAGAAAACTCCCAGGGATATTATAGCCAGGTTCCAGAATCCCCAAATCAAGGAGAAAATACTACAAGCAGCCAGGAAGAAACAATTTCAATACTGTGGAAACACAATCAGAATAGCCCAGGACCTGGCGGCTTCCACACTGAGGGATCGAAGGGCATGGAATACGATATTCCAGAGGGCAAAAGAACTGGGAATGAACCCAAGGGTCACCTACCCAGCAAAACTGAGTATTTTGTTTCAGGGGAAAATATGGTCATTCAGTGGAATAGAGGACTTTCAAGCATTCTTGAGGAAAAACCAGAATTGAATAGAAAATTTGACATCCAGACACAAGAAGGAAGAGATGCCTGAGAAAGTAATCAGGGAAAAGAAATCAAAAGGAACTTATCAAAGTTGAACTATTTACATTCCTATATGGAAAAGCAATAATTGTGACTGATGATATCTTTCTCACTATGAAAATAATGGAAGAAGGGGGTGTGGTCATATGAATACATATGTGAATGTGTGTGTATATGGTTACAAGTATATATGGATAGAGGGCATAGGTTGAATTTGTTGGGAAGGGAAAATACTCAAGGGATGAAATTATGAGGTGAGAGAGGAAAGTGGCAAGAGGAGATGGGGAGACAGGGTAGTGTAAACTATCCCATGCAGAAGAAGCAAGGGGAAGTGGTTGCAAAAGAGGGGGAGAATAAGGAAGGCTAAAAAGGCAAAACCACATTCACATTGAATTTGGTTCAGGAAGAAAATGACATACAAACTAAATGGGATATCTCAACCTGCAGCAGGATAGGGGGAAGGGGGATGGGAGGAGGGATGATGGATGGGAGGGCATACTTGGGAGGAGGGGAGGTTGGAAGTACCCACTATAGAAGAGGGACAGGATCATGTAGGGAATGGACCAGGTGGGGGGTGGGATGAGTGGGAGGGAATTATAAGCAGCCTTGTACAATATATCTACTATGATAATGTTTTGCATAGTTAGACATGTACAACATATACTGAATTACCTATCTCCCAAGAAGGAATGGGCGACAAGGGAGGAAGGAAATGGATCTGAAATTCGAGGTCTCAACATTAAATGTTTCAAATATATATAAATACTATTATTAATACTCTTGCTTGTAATAGGGAGATAAGATGTGCAGGCATTGGGATGCAAAGACTCACCTTCCTCTAATGGAAAAGTCGATGGGGGTATGGGAGAAGGTATGGGAGAGAGCAGATTGGAGGAAGCGATATCTTGTGGGATTACTATTCTGGGAGGTTGGGTAGGGGAATAATGGGGGGAAAATGATTTTAACTCAAAAAATGGCGGAAATGAATGGTGTAAAACAGAAGTTAATAAAGCATTTGTTTAAAAATGAAAAAAAAATTTTTTTTCAATTACAATTATTGTTTTTCCATGTAGGAATGTAAATAGTTCAACTTTAATAAGTTCCCAGATTGCAATCCAGATCCAAGAAGGTTAAAGCAAGAGCATTTACCCCTCATACTGATCACCTAGTCCCCCCACAGTCTGCAGGCCGGGAGCTGAAGCTGCCGTGTGGCTGGGGTTGTGCTGAAGTGTCTCAGCAACTTCTCACCCTGGGGGCAAAAGCCACGCACTCCCAAGTACTGGTCCCAAAGTCCATACTGCACTGACCTCTCACTTTGTCCTTGGCATCTGTGTTGGTAATTATGGAAACACCACAGCTGCTGGTGTTCTGGAGTACCTCCACCCAGTTGCTGGTCCGCCCACCCTGGGGCTAAAACCTCTGGCTCATATGGGCCTGTGCTTGGCTCCCAGAGTGCTGAGCTGGCCACTCCCTGCTGGGCTGCTGGGCTGTCCTCAGCAGGAGGTTAGATTCTCTGTGTCATTTTGTGGGTTCTGTAGCTCCAAAGTTTGTTCAGAGTCCCCTTTTATATGGATGGGAAGTGGTGGGAGCTGACTCCAAATTATATTTCTAATATGGATCCTTGCCTATGTATTAAAATGTGCTTTCTTTCATCACATTCGAGTTCAGAATTTTCAAAAAAAAATCAGACAAAAAGGATAAAGATTAAAAAACTAAAGTGAAGGTAATACTTGTAAAGCACTTTCCAAACCTTAAAGTTCTATATATACATGCTAGCTATCATCATCATCATCATCATCATTAACATCAATATTAGAACATAGCTTTGATTTCATCAATACAAAAAGGTCCTATGTTTTTCTAACTATTCAGGAAGGTAATTCTTAGTATATCCAGAAAAAATGTTTATATTCTTTAGATCTGACCCATGGTAAGGAAAAAGAAGAGTTAAATAACATCTATTATTGATCATATGGAGTTTTTAATCAATAATTCAGTGGCCCAGACCTGCTGGGTCCAAAATAAAATATACATTTAAAAAATGAGTTGGGGGGGGGGTTCACAGAGCCAAAATGATAGAGTAGAAGCACAAACTTAGCATGGGCTCCCACTCCAATCACTTCCAATACATGTAAAAAATAACTCTAGGGGCGGCTAGGTGGCGCAGTGAGTAAGAGTGCCGGCCTCGGAGTTTGGATGACCCGAGATCAGATCCGGCCTCAGAAAATGAGCACCCACGCATAAATCAAATGACTAGCCATGTAACCTTGAGCAAGTTACTTAACCCCAATTGCTTTTAAAAAAAAAATAACTCTAGGGGAGGCTAGGTGGTGCAGTAAGTAAGAGTGCCGGCCCCAGAGTTGGGAGGACTAGGGTTCAGTTCCAGCCTCAGAAAATTAGCACCCACACATAAAAATAACTAGCCATGTAACCTTAAGCAAGTTATTTAACCCCAAATGCTTTAAAAAATAACTCTAAACAAACTTTAGAGCTACAGAACCCACATAGTGACAGAAACTAATCTCCCTCTGAAGGAAGCCTGGCAGGCAGACAGGAAGGGTCTGGTGTGAGCCACACAGTTCCAGCCCCAGGATGGCCCTGACCAGCAGCTGCCGGAGGAGACTTCAGGAGAATGAATCATCAGTAGTTGTGGTGGTATCCAGACTTCTTAACCTATAAACGGCAAAGATTAAGAGGTCAGTGTAGAACTCTGTTGGAAGAGGGGGGAACTGAAGCACATGGTCTGGCCCCTGCCCCTGAGGTGAGAAGGGGCTGGAGGCATGGAAGCTGTATAGCTGCCACTGTGTGGCTGCTTCCAGAGCTTCTGGTCTGCAGATTATAGGGGGACCAAGCAGCCATTCAGAAGGTAATCACCCTTGCTTTAATATGCTTGGATCTCGATCTTGGTCTTGGGTGGTGGTCCTGGGGTGTGTGACCAGTGAGCCAGAGCTTGTGTAGAAAGGGTGCCCAACTAATAGCTCTGGCAGCTGCAAAAAACCCAGAGATTTGGGACATAGCTCTTTTCATTCTGAAAGCAGAGTTCTACCATGGCAAAGAGCTCAAAAGTCAAGTAATTGGCTGGCAATAAGAGCAAGCAATGGAAGCACAAACAGACAATAGAATTCTTTTGGGGGGACAAAAAGGATCAAGGCATGAAATGGGAGGAAGACAACAAAGTCAACCTGCATCAAAAGCCCTTAAGAAAAATTCGAATTGGGTACAGGCCATGGAGGAGCTCAAGAAGGATTTTTGAAAATCAAGTAAGAGAGCTGGAGGAAAAATTGGGAAGAGAAATGAGAATGATGCAAGAAAATCAGGAAAAGTGAGTCAACAGCCTGCTAAAGGAGACCCAAAAATACACTGAAGAAAATAATACCTTAAAAAATAGACTAACTCAGGGGGCGGCTAGGTGGCACAGTGAGTAGAGCACTGGCCCCGGAGTCAGAAGGACCTGAGTTCAGATCTGGCCTCAGACACTTAATGCACACACAAACAAAAACCTAGCCGTGTGACCTTGGGCAAGTTACTTAACCCCAATTGCCCTCCAAAAAAATAGACTAACTCAAAATTGCATAAAAGGCCCAAAAAGCCAATGAGAAGATGATGGAGTGATGAACCCATGTGAGGGGGTGATTAGTCATGAGTGCCGACTCAAACATTGCTGGTCATGTAAGTACGGACTTGACAGTCATTTAAGGCCAGAGAGGGTGCACATGGCTTTCTGAGGGGCATTATTGGGACAAGTTTGCCTGAGGCTTAACAACCCAGGAAAAGGGAGTCAGGAGCGCTGACACGGGGGTATTGCTCTACATGGCAGTGCCCTGAGGATTTCCGGTAAGGATGGTGGTCCCTTGTCTCTTATGACGTACTCAGGAAAGAACATGATTGGCCCCCGCATGGCCCTCCTCCACGGGGTATATAGTAAGAGTTTGGAGGAAGTTGCAACAAGTTCCAGTTCCTGTTTGCTTGCTGTGCACTTAAGATGTAGTTGAATAAATAGCTTTGCTTCGATACTCCCGTGTCCTTGGGTGCTCTGTGGGGGTTAGATCTTCTTGGAAACAAGAAGACGGAGACATACGATGACTGGGGATAAGGTAAGACACGGCCAGGGTTGAGACCTTGATCTCAACAAGAAGAATGCCTTAAAAAGCCAAATTTGCCATATGGAAAAGGAATTTCAAAAACTCACTGAAGGGAATAACTCCTTCAAAATTAGATTGGAGCAGTTGGAAGCTAATGACTATACAAAAATTCAAGATACTATAAAGCAGATCCAAACAAATGAAAAAATAGAGTACAAAGTGAAATATCTCATTGAAAAAACCATTGACCTGGAAAATAAATCCAGGAGAGATAATTTAAAAATTATTGGACTGCCTGAAAGCCATGATCAAAAATAGAGCCTAGACTCCATCTTTTAAGAAATTATTGAGCAAAATTGCCCTGATATTCTAGAACCAGAGGGCAAAAGACTAATGGAAAGAATTCATTGATAACCTCTTTAAAAAGATCCCAAAAAGGGGCGGCTAGGTGGTGCAGTGAGTAGAGCGCCGGCCCTGAAGTCAGAAGGACCTGAGTTCGGATCCGGCCTCAGACACTTAATTCACACAAACAAAAAAACCTAGCCATGTGACCTTGGGCAAGTTACTTAACCCCAATTGCCCTAAAAAAGGGGCGGCTAGGTGGCGCAGTGAGTAAGAGCGCCGGCCTCGGAGTTGGGATGACCCGAGATCGAATCCAGCCTCAGAAAATGAGCACCCACACACAAATAATGACTAGCCATGTAACCTTGAGCAAGTTACTTAACCCCAATTGCTTAAAAAAATATCCCAAAAAGAAAACTCCTAGGAATATTATAGCTAAATACCAGAGTTCTCAGGTCAAGGAGAAAATACTGCAAGCAGTCAGGAAGAAACAATTTGAGTATTGTGGAAAAACAATCAAGATAACACAAGATCTATCAGCTTCTACATAAAGGGATCAAAGGGCTTGGAATATGATATTCTGGAGGTCAAAGGAGCTAGGATTCAAACCAAGAATCACCTACCCAGCAAAACTGAGTAAAATGCTACAGGGAAAAATATGGACATTCAATGAAATAGTGGATTTTCAAGCATTTTTGATGAGAAAAACAGAGCTGAACAGAAAATTTGACTTTCAAATAGAAGAAGCAAGAAAAGCATAAGAAAGTAAACAGGAAAAAGAAATCATAAGGAACTTATTAAAGCTAAACTATTTACATTCCTACATGGAAAAATAATAATTGCAACTCATAAGACTTTTCTCAGTATGAGGATAGTTGAAGGGCAAATATATGTATATATATATATATATATATATATATATATATATATATGTATACATACATATATGTATGTATAGGAGGGTATATGTATATATAAATATGTATGTGAGTGTGGGCATATGTATGTCCATGTACACATAGTGGGCCAAGGATGAGTAGAATAGGAAGAGGTGATATCTAAAAAAAATAAAATTAAGAGGTGAGAGAGGAATTTATTAGGTGGAGATAGGGAGAGATAGATTAGGGCAAATTATCTCATATAAAAGAGGCAGGAGAAAACTGTTACAATGGAGGGGAAGAGCAGGAGGGTGAAAGGGAATGGGACAACCTTATTCTCATTGAATTTGGCTTAAGGAAGGAATAACATACACCCTCAATTGGTTATCTTACCCTACAGGAATATAGAAGGGTAGGGGATAAGAGGGGGAGGATAGAAGGGAGGGCAGATTGGGGAAGAGGGTAGTTAGAAGCAAACATTTTGGAAAAGGATATGGTCAAAGGAGAAAATAGAATAAGTGGGGGGTGGGATACGATGGAGGGAAATATAATTAGTCTTTCTAAATATAACGACTATGGAAATGATTTGGGTAATTACACATGTACAACTTATATTAAATTGCTTATCTTCCCAGTGGGAGCGAGTGAGGAGAGAAGAAGGGAAAAAATCTGGAACTCAAAGTTTTAAAAACAAATGTTTAAAAATTTGTTTTTTACATGCAACTGGGAAATAAAATGTACAGGTACTGGAGTATAGAAACCCATCTCGCCCTATTAGAAACTTAGGTGGGTGATGGGGGAGGATATAAGAGAGAACAGATTGGGGGAAGGGGTATTCAGTAGGCTTGCTATTTTGGGGTGGGTAGGGGAAATATGGGGAGAAAATTGTAAATTTGTGGAATCTTGTGGAAATGAATGTTGAAAACTAAAAATTAATTATTTTCAAAAATGAGTTGGAATGGGAGGGAGACAGGGAGAGTTAGGAGTGATGGGAGCTGATGCAGAAGATGAATGCATTCTAACCAGCATGCAATATTTCCTATACAAAGCAAAGTGATCAGAGGGAAAGGAGCTTCTGTCATAGTCTAGGGCACTCGTGTGACTCCAATTCCAGGAGAGGATTCTGGGAAGATGGCAAAGTAAGTCAGAAAATTCCAAGCTCTCAAGATTTTCCCCCAGAAAAGAGTTAAAATAGCACCTTAGAGTGAACAAAGTGTGGGTGGAGATAAATAAGAACAGGGACATAACCAGGGTCCTCCCAGGACAATTTGAGAAGATCAGAAGAAAAATTATAAGAGAAGGTTTTGTTCCTGTGAATTGTAAACACCACCAGGCTAGGTTCTGTTTTAACAGCAAGCTGCTAGCCTCTTAAACAAGAAGTGGCAAGCCCTGGGGTTAGTTAGTTTGAGAGGCTGCCTCAGCCCCAGCCACCAGAATTTTTACCCCTGAGATAGTGAAGGGAGTAAGGTGTCTAAGCCCAGAAAGATCAAGGGAACCTCTGCTGACCAGGAACACAACACCCAGCTGCACTGAGAAGAGTGGCAGGAGGGAGAAGGAACCAGCATACACCTGCTCAGTGAGTGCAGATACAGTGGGGCAGAAAGCCCCTGACTGTGGGCACTTACAGGAGGCTGAAGGTTTGGGTTAGGTTTCAGGCTAAAGGGAAGAACTGAAGATCTGAGGTAAGAGGCACCATTTCCTACATCCCAGGATTAGAGGTGACTACAAATAATTAGGATATCACCACACACACACACACACACACACACACACACAATGCACAGGCAAAGGAGAAAGAATCCAACTCTAGAAAGCTTTTATGGGAAGAGAGATGAACAGGGTTCATACTCAGAGGAGGATACTGGAGTAAAGAAACCCCCAAAGTATAAGGTTAAATGGTCACCTGCCCTAAAAATAGAATTCATAGATCTTAAAAAAAAGACTTCAAAAATAAAATAATAGAGATGG
This sequence comes from Gymnobelideus leadbeateri, assembly GCA_011680675.1. Classification (NCBI taxonomy): domain Eukaryota; kingdom Metazoa; phylum Chordata; class Mammalia; order Diprotodontia; family Petauridae; genus Gymnobelideus; species Gymnobelideus leadbeateri. Next base: position 10,975 of record WOXC01001282.1, on the reverse strand, counting down.
AGGAAAAACTAAAAAAGAAAAGAATAATCCAAGAAAAACAAGAAGGGTATGAAAGGAAAGTTATCCAATTAAAAAAGGAGATTCAGAATCTTAAGGAAGAAAATGACACCTTGAAAATTAAAATTGGACAGAGTGAAGCCAGTGAAAGTATGAGACTAAGAAATGTTTAAGCAAGATATGAATAATGAAAAAATAGAAGAGAGAGTGAAACATCTTATAAGAAAAACAACAAGGGGCGGCTAGGTGGCGCAGTGAATAGAGCGCCGGCCCTGGAATCAGAAGGACCTGAGTTCGGAGCCGGCCTCCGACACTTAATCCGCACAAACAAAAACCTAGCCGTGTAACCTTGGGCAAGTTACTTAACCCCAATTGCCCTAAAGGGACGGCTAGGTGGCGCAGTGAGTAAGAGCGCCGGCCTCGGAGTTTGGATGACCCGAGATCAGATCCGGCCTCAGAAAATGAGCACCCACGCATAAATCAAATGACTAGCCGTGTAACCTTGAGCAAGTTACTTAACCCCAATTGCTTTAAAAAAAAAAAAAAACAAATTTGAAGAAAATTTAAAAGCAATTGGACTAACTGAAAATTATGATAAAAAAGAATCTTGATACAATAATACAAGAAATAATGAGAGAAAATCGTCCTTACGTATTAGAACAAGGTGGGGAAAGTAGAAACAGAAAAAAATTCCTCTATCAACATTTAAAAGAGATCCTATGAGGAAAACTCATAGGAATATCATAGTCAAATTCCAAAACCCCCAGCTCAAAGAAAAAACATTAGAAGCATCAAGATTAAAGCAATTTATGGAAATTAAACAATTTAATCCTAAAGAATGAGTGGGTCAAACAAGAAATTACAGAAACAATCAGTAACATCATTTAAGAGAATGACAATAATGACAGAACATACCAAAATTTGTGGGATGCAGCAAAGGCAGTTCTTAGGGGAAGCTTTATATCCCTCAGTGCATACATGAATAAATTAGAGAAAATGGAGGTAAATGAATTGGGCATGCAATTGAAAAAGCTAGAAAAAGAACAAATTGAAAATCCCCAATTAAATACTAAATTAGAAATACTGAAAACCAAAGAAGAGATTAATAAAATTGAAATTATGAAACTATTGAATTAATAAATAAAACTAAAAGCTGATTTTATTTAAAAAATAAAATTTATAGACCTTTAGTCAATATGATAAAAAAAGAAAACCAAATTATGAGTATCAAAAATGAAAAGGGTGAATCTACCTCTAATGAAGAAGAAATTAAAACAATAATTAAGAATTATTTTGCCCAATTGTATGCACATAAATTTGACTATCTTAGTGAAATGGATGAATATTTACAAAAATATAAGTTGCCCAGATTAAGTGAAGAGGAAGTAAATTACTTAAATAATCCTATCTCAGAAAAAGAAATCAAACAAGTCATCAGTGAACCCCCTAGGAAAAAATCTCCAGGGCCAGATGGATTTACTAGCGAATTCTATCAAACATTTAAAGAACAATTGTTTCCAATACTCTACAAACTATATGGAAAATCAGTGAAGAAGGAGTCCTACCAAATTCTTTTTATGACACAAATATGGTACAGATACCTAAATCAGGAAGAGATAAAACAGAGAAAGAAAATTATAGACTAATTTCCCTCATGAATACAGATGCAAAAATTGCAAATAAAATATTAGCAAAAAGACTACAGCAACTTATCACAAGAATAATGTCAGGTAAGATTTATTCCAGGAATGCAAGGATGGTTTAATATTAGGAAAACCATCAGTATAATTGATCATATCAACAATAAAACTAGCAAAATCTATATTATTATCTCAATAGAGGCAGAAAAGGCTTTTGACAAAGTACAACATCCATTCCTATTAAAAACACTAGAAAGTATAGGAATAAATTTAGCCTTCCTTAAAATAATAGATAGCATCTATTTAAAGCCATCAGCAAGTATTATATGTAATGGGGATAAGCTAAAAGCATTTCCTATAAGATCAGGGGTGAAACAAGGGTGTCCACTATCACCCCTCTTATTCAATCTGGTACTAGAAATGTTAGCAGTATCAATTAGAGAAGAAAAAGGATTCAAATTAGGCAAAGAAGAGACCAAGCTATAATTCTTTGCAGATGATATGATGATATACTTAGAGAATCCTAGAGAATCAAGTAAAAAACTACTTGAGACAATAAATAAATTTGGCAAAGTTTGCAGGATATAAAATAAACCCACATAAATCCTCAGCATTCTTGTATATATCTAATGAAATTCAACAGCAAGAGATAGATGGAGAAATCCCATTTAAATTTACTATAGACATTATAAAATATCTGGGAATCTACCTGCCAAAACAAATCCAGGACCTATATGAACACAACTACAAAACACTTTTCACACAAATAAAGTCAAATCTAACTAACTGTAAAAACACCAATTGCTCATGGCTGGGTCAAGCTAATATAATAAAAATGACAATTTTACCCAAACTAAATTATATATTTAGTGCCATACCAATCAATTTACCAAAAAACTAATTTATAGAGCTAGAAAAAATAGTAACAAAATTTATTTGGAATAAAAAACAGTCCAGAATAGCAAGGGAATTAATGAAAAGAAATGCTAGGGAAGGTGGACTAGCTATACCAGATTTTAATCTGTATTATAAAGCAGCAGTCATCAAAAGTACTTGGCACTGGCTGAGGAATAGCATAGTGGATTAATGGAATAGATTGGGTACAGGAGACTCAGCAGTCAATGACTATAGTAATCTACTGTTTGATAAATCGAAAGACTCCAGTTTTGGGGATAAGAACTCACTATTTGACAAAAACTGCTGGGAAAACTGGAATACAATATGGCAGAATATAAATATACAGTGGAGAGGGGAAGACTTTATGACCAAGCAAGAATTAGAGAGCGTTATAAAATTCAAAATGGATAATTTTGATTGCATTAAATTGAAAATCTTCTGTACAAACAAAACCAATGTAACCAGGATTAGGAGGGAAGTGAAAAGTTGGGAAAGAATTTTTACAACCTATGTCTCTGGTAAAGGCCTCATTTCTTTTTCTTTCTTTCTTTTTTTTTTTTTTTCGCTTTTTGGAGGGCAATTGGGGTTAACTAACTTGCCCAAGGTCACACGGCTAGGTTTTTGTTTTTTTTGCTTGTGTGTTGTGTCTGAGGCTGGAACCGAACTCAGGTCCTTCTGACTCCAGGGCCAGCGTTCTACTCACTGCGCCACCTAGCCACCCCCAAGGCCTCATTTCTAAAATATACAAAGAATTGAGTCAAATCTATAAGAATACAAGTCATTCCCCAATTGATAAATGGTCAAAGGATATGAACAGGCAGTTTTCAGAGGAAGAAATTAAAGATATCTATAAGCATATGAAAAAATGCTCTAAATCACTAGTGATTAGAGAAATGCAAATCAAAACAACTCTGAGGTACCACATCTCATCAGTCAGATTGGCTAAGACGACAAAACAGGAAAATGACAAATGCTGGAGAGGATGTGGGCAAATTGGAACACTAATGCATTGCTGGTGGAGCTGTGAACTTATCCAACCATTCTGGAGAGCAATCTGGAATTATGCCCAAAGGGCTGTAAATAATTTCATACCCTTTGACCCAGCAATACCACTTCTAGGGTTGTATCTCAAAGAGGTCATAGAAGTGGGAGGAAGACCCATATGTACAAAAATATTTATAGCAGCTCTTTTTGTGGTGGCAAAGAATTGAAAATTAAGGGGGTGCCCATCAATTGGGGAATGGTTAAACAAGTTGTGGTATATGCATGTAATGGAATACTATTGTGCTATAAGAAACGAGCAGCAGATGGACTTCATATTTACCTGGAAAGGCTTATACGAACTAATGCTGAGTGAGAAGAGTAGAGCCAGGAGAAATTTGTACACAATTACAGACACAACATATGTGTGACAACCAATTTTGATAGACTGGACCCTTCTCAACAATGCAGGGTTATAAGTCAACCCCAAAAGACTCATGATGGAGAGAGATGTCTACATCCAGAGAAAGAACTAGAAAGAACTGAGTTTGAATCCAGATTGAAGAAAACTACCTGTTCTTTTTCTTTTTCTTGTTTTGTTTTGTTTCATCTTTCCCATTGTTCATTCTATCTGATACAATACTTCTTTATAACCTGACTAATGTCTAATGTGAAAGTATTTGCAGATCCTATACTTGATTGTATGCCGCCATGGGGGAGGGGGAGAGAAAATTTGGAACTCAAGGAATTGTGGAACTGAATCTTATAAACTAAAAGTAAACAAATTAATAAAGACCAAAACATTAAAAAAATACTAAAGCAATTTAAATATGATGGTGCCACAATTAGAATTACACAAGATGTAGCAACAGAGACACTAAAGGACCACAAGTCTTGGAACACAAAATATCAAAGAGCAAAAGAACTGGAACTCCAGCCAAAAATATCATACCCTGCAAAGTTATGACTTTCCAAATGAAAAAAAAAATGGACATTTGATAAACTCTCAGACTTCTAAGACTTTGTTTAAAAAATCTGAACTTAATAGAAGACTCAACATATAAGAACCAAGAGAAATATAAGGTATATAACAAAGACTGAATATAAGGGACCCATAAGGACAGACTACTTGCTTTTTATATATGCAAAATGTAAAATGGATGTCTAATATTCTTATCAATAATTGAGTAGTTTATAAGAAAGATTGGGGTAAACCTGAGAATGATATGAATTTAAAAAGTAAAACCACTTAGGAACAGCTTAAAAGAGTAATTATTTGAGGTTCAAAAGGGAGAATTGTTACAGAGGAATCAGATGGGGAGGAGGGCTAGTAGTTCTGGTAACCTACTTTCATGGGAAATGGGTTTAAGAGGGAACAATACATATATATTTAGAAGAGTATAATAGTCTTCTAAATTCAGAAGAAATAAAATGGTAGGGACAAAGGGAGGGGGAGAGGACAAGGGAGAAATCTTTAGAGGGGAGTGTGAGAGAATAGGTAAATAGGGGTATATAAGGGTGTTTAGATTTATGGGAATGGGAGGATAGGGGAGGGATCCTTGGAGGGGGAATAAGCCAGTCATAGGAGGGCAAGGTAGTGGGTAGAAGTTAAGTAGAGGAGGCAGAAGGGATAGGAAACAAGAAATATAATCATACATAATAAACAAAGGTCGGGAGTAGAATAGGTTTGGGAAAGCATATTCTGTATATGTATATATGTGTATATGTATATGTATATGTATATATCTATAGTTATAGAGAAACCGATCCAAATTTTATTGTGGCCTTCTGGGGAGGAGGGGTTAGGGGTAGGGGGAAAAAAAAGAACAAAGCAAAAAGTGTACAACAGAGAAAAAAGGAAAATTCACAAAGAAGCAAAGAAAAGGTGGACAATTCTCAACACAGTGAGTATTATATATCATAAAGGCCTTCTTGAAAAGAAAATTTATTGTTACATATTTTGGATCCTCTCATGTTCTGCTATGCACATGATGTGCTTTTATTTCTTCCTAACTTTATATTTAAGTTTCAATATTTAAGTTTATGATATGTTTTTGTTTCTTCTTTATTCTCTATTTGTGTTCTGGTATTTGAATCTAAAATAAAATTTTGGGGAAAAAAAGTTTGATTTCAGCTTTTTTCATGAAAATATCTTGTTAATTCATCAGATTGAGCAAATGTCTACACGCACAACAACTAACTCTACTTAGAGAAACATTTCCAGGGTTTAATATTTCATATCTAGAAAAAGCTACTATCACTGGTAGTATTGGCAAGACTGGGATTGACCACTTTGGCTGAAGTGTGGTAAAACTGACCAGGATTGCTCTAGGGACTTGCTACGAATGGAGGCACAAAATGAGGACAATATCTGCCCTTATTTCTTCCCAGGCCTCCCTATTCAGGCACTTCCTGGATTATCCCCTTTATACGAATCTTGGAAAATCCAGGTTCTCTCTGTTTCCTTTGGCTGGGCCTGTCTGTATACCTTGGAGGTGGAAGTGATATAAATTTTTTCACAATTACTAAGAAAAATCATCTTTAATCTATGTAAAGTTGTGTTATGCAAAATATGAAATTTCAGGCAGGAAGGAGCAATTCCAGTGATAGCTGTCATTTATATAGCACTTATTATGTGTCTGAATCTGTGCTAAGCATTTTACAAATATCCAATTTGATCCTCACACAACAACCCTAGGAAGTAGGTGCTATTGTTATCTCCATCTTACAGATGAGTAAGCTAAGGCAGGAAGCATGATTTGCCTAAAGTCACACAGAAAAATAAAATAAAATAAAATAAAGTTATCATATAACATGTCTGAGGTCAAATTTGAACTCAGGTCTTCCAATTCCAGGCCCAATCCTATATCCATTGTGTCACCCAGCTTCTGGTAAAGGTGTGAATTCATACAACCTTTTCGGAAAGCTATTTGGAATTGTGTAACTGAAGTGACTAAAAGGTTAAATCCTTTGACTCAGAGATTTGGCTACTAGACTTTCACCCCAAAGGATTTATCCCAAAATATCTCTAGCAGTACTTTTTGTAGTAGCAAAGATTGGAAATAAAGTAAATGGCTTATCAAGTAGGAAAAGGATAAACATTGTAATACATGACTGCAATGGAATATTACTGTGCCATAAGAGATCACAAATATGACTCTCTGGGCTTTGTGTCCTAATGAGAGCACTGAGTTCCTTAGAAACAATCTTAACAAAGCTTCATTTCACTTCACTTCCATCTTAACAAAGCTTAACAAAACCTGGTACTGAGGCTTAGGTAATTCATAGGACCCACCAAAGAGGAGTAAAAAAAAACTCCCAGTTTTCTTTCAAAAGTGACTTGGTATCTGCAGTGAAAAAAAACAACCCAGGGTGGAGCCAAGATGGCGGAGTAGAAACAGCTCATCCAAGCCACTCTGCCCCCAGATTCCCCCCAAACTATGTAAAAGGGGACTCTGAACAACTTCTGGAGCCCCAGCACCCACAGAACGACACAGAGAAGCTAACCTCCCTCTGAGGACAGCCCAGCAGCCCTACAGGAAGGACCAGTACAATGGTCTGGGAGCCGGCAGCATGCAGCACGCTCTGCACAGGGAGCCGAGTCGAGCCCAGGTCCCTGTGAGCCGAGGTTTTAGCCCCAGGGCGGCAGGGCCAGCAGCTGGCTGGAGAGACCCCAGAACACCAGCAGCTGTGGCGACTCCAGAATTATCAACATAGACATGCCTAGGACAAAGTAAGAGGTTAGTGTCCTATGGACTTTGGGACCAGTATTTGGGGAATGCATCGGCTCCCTGCCCTGGGGGCTAGAAGCTGCTGAGGAGAAACGCCATTTTGTAGTTTTCAGAGGCAGCTCCAGCTCCTGGCCTGTGAACTGTAGGGAGATCCAGCGATCAGTCTTGGGGGGTAATCACTCTTGCTTTAACCTCCCTGGATCTGGATTGTGATCTAGGGTGGAAGTCGTGGGTGAGTTTACAGCTTGCCAGAAATGGAAGTTGCCCCCCACACGTTCGGGACGAAAATTCCTCTATCTGGCCTTAAAGCCATAGTGTGGCAACAAGTCCAAAAGTCAAGTAATTAAGTGGCAACATGCCAAGGCAAAGGAAACAGAAAAATGCAACCCTAGACTCTTATTTTGGGGGCATAGAGTGGGAAAAGGACTATGAGGTCAGAAGTCCTGCTCCAAAAGCCCCAGGGGAAAACATGAGCAGGTTGAAGGCCATAGAGGATCTTAAGAAGGACTTTAAAAATCAAATAAGAGAAGTGGAGGAAAAATTGGGTAGAGAAATGAGAAGGATGAAGGAAAAGTGTGAAATGAGGGTCAACAGCCTGACTGAGGAAAACAACACCTTAAAAAATAGACTAACTCAAATGGCAAAGGAGGCCCAAAAGGGCAATGAGGAGAATAATGCCTTAAAAAGTCGAATTTGCCAGATGGAAAAAGAATCTCAAAAGTTCACTGAGGAGATTCATTCCTTCAGAGTTAGACTGGAGCAAATGGAAGCTAATGACTTTATGAGAAATCAAGATGCTGTTAAGCAGATCCAAACAAATGAAAGATTAGAAGGCAATGTGAAATATCTCATGGGAAAAACCACTGACCTGGAAAATAGATCCAGGAGAGACAATTTAAAAATTATTGGACTACCTGAAAGCCATGATCAAAGAAAGAACCTAGAAATCACCCTTCAAGAAATTCTCAAGGAAAATTGCCCTGATGTTTTAGATCCAGAGGGCAAAATAGAGGTTGAAAGAATCCACAGATCACCTCCTGAAAAAGATCCCAAAAAGAAAACTCCCAGGAATATTATAGCCAGGTTCCAGAATCCCCAGATCAAGGAGAAAATACTACAAGCAGCCAGGAAGCAACAATTTCAATATTGTGGAAACACAATCAGAATAGCCCAGGACCTGGCAGCTTCTACTCTGAGGGATCGAAGGGCATGGAATACGATATTCCAGAGGGCAAAAGAACTGGGAATGAACCCAAGGGTCACCTACCCAGCAAAACTGAGTATTTTGTTTCAGGGGAAAATATGGTCATTCAGTGGAATAGAGGACTTTCAAGCATTCTTGAGGAAAAAACCAGAATTGAATAGAAAATTTGACATCCAGACACAAGAAGCAAGAGATGCCTGAGAAGGTAATCAGGGAAAAGAAATCAAAAGGAACTTATCAAAGTTGAACTATTTACATTCCTATATGGAAAAGCAATAACTGTGACTGATGATATCTTTCTCACTATGAAAATAATGGAAGGGGGTGTGGTCATATGAATACATATGTGAATGTGTGTGTATATGGTTACAGTTATATATGGATAGAGGGCACAGGTTGAATTTGTTGGGAAGGGAGGATACTCAAAGGATGAAATTATGAGGTGAGAGAGGAAAGTGGCAAGAGGAGATGGGGAGAGACAGGGTAGGGTAAACTATCTCATGTAGAAGAAGCAAGGGGAAGTGGTTGCAAGGGAGGAGGAGAATAGGAAGGCAAAAAAGGCAAAACCACATTCTCGTTGAATTTGGTTCAGGGAGAGAATGACATACATACTAAATGGGATATCTCAACCTGCAGCAGAATAGGGGGAAGGGGGATGAGAGGAGGGATGATGGATGGGAGGGCATCCTTGGGGGGAGGGGAGGTTGGAAGTACCCACTATAGAAGAGGGACAGGATCATGTAGGGAATGGACCAGGTGGGGGGGTGGGATGAGTGGGAGGGAATTATAAGCAGCCTTGTACAATATATCTACTATGATAATGTTTTGCATAGCTAGACATGTACAACATATACTGAATTACTTATCTCCCCAGAGGGAATGGGTGACAAGGGAGGAAGGAAATGGATCTGAAAGTCGAGGTCTTAACATTAAATGTTTCAAATATATATAAATACTATTATTAATACTCTTTTGCTTGTAATTGGGAGATAAGATGTGCAGGCATTGGGACACAAAGATTCACCTTCCTCTAATGGAAAAGTCGAAGGGGGTATGGGAGAAGGTATGGAAGAGAGCAGATTGGAGGAAGTGGGACTGCTATTCTGGGAGGTTGGGTAGGGGAATAACGGCAGAAAATGATTGTAACTCAAAATCTGGCGGAAATGAATGATATAAAACAGAAGTTAATAAAGCATTTGTTTTAAAAAAAAAAAAAAGAAATGCAGGGTGACCAGACCCTGGGAGCAGCAAGATCTGAGTCTGGCATATAGCAACAGCCTCAGATATCTGACAAGAAAGTTTCTGTACTGAAACTAACTTCTGCTTTCAAGAACTGGTTCAAGTCAGCCCATAGGCTAAAGATGGCATTAGGAAATTACAACGGGGGGCGGAGCCAAGATGGCGGAGTAGAAACAGCTCGTCCAAGCCTCTCTGCCCCCAGATTCTCCACAAACTATGTAAAAAAGGACTCTGAAAATCTTCTGGAGCCCCAGCACCCACAGAATGACACAGAGAAGCTAACCTCCCGCTGAGGACAGCCCAGCACCCTGCAGGAAGGACCAGCGCAGTGGTCTGGGAGCTGGCAGCGCGCAGAGCGCAGGAGCCGAGCCGAGCCCAGGTCCACGTGAGCCGAGGTTTTAGCCCCAGGGCGGCAGGGCCAGCAGCCGGCTGGAGGAACCCCAGAACACCAGGAACTGTGGAGACTCCAGAATTATCAACATAGACTTGCCTAGGACAAAGTAAGAGGTTAGTGTCCTATGGACTTTGGGACCTGTATTTGGGGAATGCGTCAGCTCCCTCCCCTGGGGGCTAGAAGCCGCTGAGGAGACACGCCACTGTGTAGTTTTCAGAGGCATTTCCGGCTCCCAGCCTACAAATCGTGGGGAGATCCAGCGATCAGTCTTGGGGGGTAATCGCTCTTGCTTTAACCTCCCTGGATCTGGATTGTGATCTAGGGTGGAAGTTGTGGGTGGGTTTACAGCTTGCCAGAAACGGAAGTTGCCCCCCACACGTTCGGGACGAAAATTCCTCTAGCTGGCCTTAAAGCCATAGTGTGGCAACAAGCCCAAAAGTCAAGTAATTAAGTGGCAACATGCCAAGGCAAAGGAAACAGAAAAATGCAACCCTAGACTCCTATTTTGGGGGCATAGAGCAGGAAAAGGACTGTGAGGTCAGAAGTCCTGTTCCAAAAGCCCCAGGGGAAAACATGAGCGGGTTGCAGGCCATAGAGGACCTTAAGAAGGACTTTAAAAATCAAATAAGAGAAGTGGAGGAAAAATTAGAAAGAGAAATGAGAAGGATGCAGGAAAAGTATGAAATGAGGGTCAACAGCCTGACTGAGGAAAACAACACCTTAAAAAATAGACTAACTCAAATGGCAAAGGAGGCCCAAAAGGGCAATGAGGAGAAGAATGCCTTAAAAAGTCGAATTTGCCAGATGGAAAAAGAATCTCAAAAGTTCACTGAGGAGATTCATTCCTTCAGAGTTAGACTGGAGCAAATGGAAGCTAGTGACTTTATGAGAA
>WOXC01001281.1:0-347139 GCA_011680675.1 Gymnobelideus leadbeateri | reverse complement strand
CATCACTGTCTCCACACAATTCCTTCCCATACCTTTCCTAATATTGTGGCAGTTCAACTCTTCCCATTTCAGATGTATGTTTGAAGGAATTCTAGGTTTTATGCTGATGTGCGTTCAATTTGGCAAAAGTATTGGTTATAGCCCCTTTGGGATCTATTTCCATTGTTATTCTATTTATGGAGGTTCCTAGGTTTCACTAGACAAGACCCTTCTTTGAACCTTCTCCCTACCCAATTTTCCTAACTAAATCTTACTCCTGGACTCCCATCCTATCAGGTATTTACAGTTATTTTAACCCTATACCCTGTGGGGGCAGCTAGGTGGTACAGTGGATAGAATTCTGGGACTGGAGTCAGAAAGACTCATCTTCTTGAGTTTGAATCTGGCCTTAGATACTTATTAGCTGTGTGACCTTGGGCAAATCACTTAATCTTGTTTGCCTCAGTTTCCTCATCTATAAAATGAGTTGGAGATGGAAATGACAAACCACTCCAGTATCTTTGAAAAGAATATTGTAAATGGAGCCATAAAGAATCAGACAGGACTGAAAAATAAAGATTGAACAACATCATGTCCTCTGACCATGGACCTTTGGGATCCCATCTCTGTTTTCTGGCTCTGGATGAAAAATATTCCTTCCACATCTGTACTCTAAAGATTCATCCCCCTTGACTTTGTCCTTCTTGACTTTACTTCTAAGGGACACCTAATGTACTCCACTGGAGTTTTAAATTGCTTTGATATTGGAAACTCTCCAACTCTTTATTATTTCCCTGCCCTGGTTGGTTTGTTGAAATGAATTTGTTAATTGATCATAAAAAACCCAGTCAGATTATTCTATTTGACCTCCGTACCTCATTGGTCTAAATTGTCATACAAACCTCCTTTTCACTGCAGCTGTGTAAGTTAGGCTGCAATTTCTCTGACCTCCAAGATAACAGTCTGCCTCTGAAGTTGAGCCCTTCTGCACTTCTATCTTCTTATTGGAATTCTGACCCATTGGTGAATCTCCCATCAAATTCCTTTTTCTCCAGACCCCTTGGCTCATGGTTCATTGGCAGAGAAGAGATAAAAACACACACTCTGGGGCCAGTAAACAAGTGGGTCCATCCACTTCCCTGTGTTACAGTTGCTGTATCATTGCTTATATTCTGTCCCCTCCCCTTACATCTCAACACACACACATAGACCCAGACACCGAACCTGCCCCCCACATAGACACACACAAAAACACACACATATACACAATCAATCCTGGCTTTTGACTTTTAGATTCTAAATAAACAACTGATGCAATGTGAAATGAGCAGAACCAGGTGAACATTGTACACAGTAATAGCAATATTGTGTGATGATCAACTATGAATGATTTAGCCATTCTCAGCCACATAATGATCCAAGAGAATCCCAAAAGACTCATTATGAAAAATGCTATCTGACTTAAGAAAAAGAATTGATATTGTCTGAATCCACACTGACACATACTATCTTTCACTTCCTTTCTTTATTTTCTTGTGCAAAATGACTAATATGTAAATAGTTTACATGATTTCACATATATTACCTATGTTACATTGCTTATCATCTCAGGGGAGGGGAGAGAGGGATAGAATTTGGAACTCAAAACTTAAAAAACGTTTAAACTTCTTTTAATAGGTAATTGGGGAAAGGTAAAATATTATTTAAAAAAGATTCTATGTAAATATATGCTAGTATAAGTAGGAAAAAAAAGTCTTGGCACATGTAAAAACACACACACACACAACCCAAAACCTTCCAGTTGAAAGTATGCCAAAGTTGTGGCTTTCATTTTAATTTTCAGAATTTATTCTTGTTGTTTGGATAGAATATATAACTTCATCAGTGTAAAGAGCCCATGGTGAAGAGCTGAGGGGTACAGAGAGGTGCATTTGGCCATATGATTGAGAGACTAAACTAGAACCAAAGTGTCCCTGACTTTGAGGCCAACTCTCTATACCAAACTCCTCATTAGCTATGCATTAGTTAACTGGATTTTTTTTTTTATATCATGGTTACAGACTGTATTCAAAAGCATGGTATACCCAAAGCAAAGTGTAAGGAAAAGAGCCTTGACTTTGAAGGTGAGGGAAGGAGGAAGAGGAGAGAAGGGAACAAAAATTTCTTAAGCACTTATTATGTGCTAAGGGCTTTAAAAATGGTATTTTGCTTGATCTTCACAATGACTCTGGGAGATAGGTCCTATTATTATATCAATTTTTCGGGTAAGGAAACTGAGGCAAATAGTGGTTCAGTAGTTGCAAGTGTCTAAAGTGGGATTTGAACTTGGGTCTTTCTGACTCCAAGTTCAGTCCTCTATCTGCTGTGTCACCTCTCTAAAATCACAAAAGCTTAGATTCAGGTCATAGCATTGCTGCTTCCTCTTGTGTGACCTTGGACAAGTCATGATATTTTTTCTTCAACTATAAAATGAAGGGAAAGAATGGATAGGACTCAGGTGTGAGGAGCCTCGAGATCACATGTGGCCCTTTAGGTCCTCAAGTGTGACCCCTTGACTGAATCCAGACTTCACAGAACAGGCCCCTTAAGTGGGACCTTTTGATTGAATCCAAACTCACATGTAGCCTTCCAGGTCCTCAAGTGCGACCCTTTGACTCCAAACTTCATAAAATTCAGTCAAAGGACCGCACTTGAGGACCTAGAGGGCTACATGTGGCCTCAAGGCCATGGGTTCCCTACTGTTGGACTAGGTGATTTCTGTGGTTCCTTATCTTTGTCTGTGATTTTAATATGCCAGGCAGCTGCTACCATATTAACATGTGGATTTAATCACAAAGGGGGCTGAGTGGGAGGTATGGGAAGGCAGGAAGGGTGAATCAATTATTGCAAACCCACCAGCTCTTCTGAAAAAGTAACTCTAACTCAAAGTCCATGTCCTGTTGACGGCAGGTTGTTAGTGCCATCTCTCTAGAAGGTGGCATCAGTATTCTAAATGTGTTCATACATACACTGATATTGACTCATAAAGAGAATCAACCTTCTTCCTGTTGACTCAGTAGATTGGGCCTTATTTTATTTCTTATTATGACAACATATGTGCAGTATTATATTTCTTGTGCGTTCTTTTTTCAAGATTGAGCCTTCCTTATTGACTTAATACATTTGCTCATATTTCATGAACTTAATTTCAACCAAAAAAAATTCTCTGATGCTGAATCAGCATTCAAAGCCACATTTTATACCTGTCAAACAACACATAGATTTTTATAAGGCGAACAATGGCTGTATTTAAGCCCTGATGTAGTAATCGTGAACTCCTTTGGAAGTATCCTTTGGAAACTGAATCCATAAATTTTATTAGTATTAAATGTTTCTAATGGGAGTTGACAAATAGTTGAATGAGCAGCATTTGCTCTGCTCTTGGCAAACAGAGAGGGGAAAAAAAATCCCCATTACACAATGAGAAATGCATTAATACGCAAGCTCATTCATCTCAATTTTGCACAAATATAATTTAAGACCTTTTACAACTGTTGGTGAAATTACAGTGTGCAGTAGGGAAGTTGCAAATATTTTATGAGCTCCATAAAATTGTCATTGTAATACCATTATATGGTGTGGGGACAATGTAGACATTTGTAATGCCCTTATACTCTTTATGCCAAACTGAAATGATGAGATAGTATCTTTGGATAGAGACATTTGCTGCTGATCAAGACTCAAATCTCTATCTTTACCGTCCTGAAAATCTTCCAGTCAGTCTTTGGAACTGGATACATTTGGGTGAACAATGAAGTATTTTAATTAGTTTGCTTTATAACTGGGGGGAGAGGGAGGAGATAAAAAGCAACATCAAAATAACCAATAAATATTGAGTTATGGCTGAAATAAACAAGCATTAGCTTCAGATAAATGTTAAATTAAGTTTCTTTAACAGATTTCCTGCTATTGGACTGAAGTCTTCCTCAGGAAATAAGCCCAGTGGCCTTTCTTTGCGCTCTGGTTTTAGCGGTGCAGCCAAAACCTTTTTAGGGAGATTCTAACTAAAACCTTTGAAAATCTAACATGGCATTAAGCTGCTTTGATAAAATTTGATTTGAGGCACAGGTCTTCTTT
Organism: Gymnobelideus leadbeateri; assembly: GCA_011680675.1. NCBI lineage: Eukaryota > Metazoa > Chordata > Mammalia > Diprotodontia > Petauridae > Gymnobelideus > Gymnobelideus leadbeateri. The sequence continues at coordinate 343,044 of WOXC01001281.1, read as the reverse complement.
CTCTTCCCCTCACTCCCTAAATCTATGCTCCTTTTGAATAGCACTCTTGTGTGGTCTGAAGAGAAAGGGGACCCTTGATCATGGTGAACAATGAACCTGAATACATCCAAGAAATCGGGGACTGCAGGATATCCCACGATTGGAACACACTTGTCTTTCACACAGGTTTATTTAGAGAAAGGAGGAAGCTTTTTGCTGGGGAAGTAACTAACATGTACACTCAACTGTCTTCCCTTCCCTTAGAAGTACTGATTTTGATTCTTCTCTCTAAATCATAGCAAAATAGAAAAGATCTTTGTGTTCTAGATGAAATCTCTATAAGGATCTTGGAAGGCTCAAGGCTGCATCATAGTTGACAAATCAAGGTTTCCAGGAGTGGTAAAGCTGTTGATCCTCTTCACCCCTCCCAAAGTACAAAAAGTACATATCATCTTAGAACAAAGATTCTTAATCTGGAATCTGTGGATTCCACGGGGATAGATTTTATGAAGTCTATGAATTTGGATTGGAAAAAATACATCTTGATTTCAATAAATATTTTTATGTTCAATTCAATTTTATATACATTTTCAGTAATTGGTTACTTTGTAATTCTTTTTACTTTATGCATTTTAAATCGTATTCTGAGAAAGGGGTTTCCAATTTGATATACATAAAGTTAAATATGATATACATAAAGTTAAAAATTCCTTCCCTAGAGTTTATTGGGCAAATGTTTATTCTCTGGAACATTTTTTTCCTAAGAGGATAAACCATTAATGCTTTTCAATCAATACAGGATTTTAAATCTAGAAGTAAAGGAACTTGAGTCAAATAATCCATTTCTTTCATTTTACAAATGGAAAAACTGAGGCCTGGGAAGGTTATGACTTGTCCAAGCTTACACATATATCAAGTATCTGAGATGAACGTCCTTTTTTACTGTAGCATGCCATCTCCTACATTTAGAACCAGACTATGGAGTATTGGAAACAGGTTATGTGCATAAATATTTGAGAGTTGGTAGGGGAAAAGATAACCCCTATGGTACAGTGAAAAGAACACAAAATTTGAAGTCAGAATTCAAGTCCTGGCTTTATTACTATTTACTATTTTGTCATTAACCTTTTTAGACTTTGGGCAAATTGTTTTGTGTCTTTGGACCTCAGTTTCCTTATCTTTAAGATAATGGGATTAAGTTAAAGGATGCTTAATGTGCTTTCTGACTCTATATCCTACAGTTCTATCCTTTGCACAGGACCATGGCTAATAATGGCAAAAAACTATATGTTCCATGTAGGGCCTAAAATTCAACATATGAGACCAATTTAATCAGTTTCTTCAAGGGAGCCAAACTCATAGCAGTTATGTGAAAATAGCATTACTTTCCAATGTCTGGAAAGGGCTACAGGACTTTGAGTTTGAAACTATAAGCAAGATGCTTAAACTACAGCTCAGAAATATTTTAAGTGGTAACAATCAGTGCTAGACTGTGACCACCTCATAAATGTCCATTTCTCTCTACTGATTATATTTTAACTTAAGTTATTAGAATATTGGCAGACATTTCACTTCTAGATATCTAGAAGCACCTAGATATGTAACCTAGGGTTTGATTGTCTGAGAGGCCCAGTTCCATAGAATGTAAGCTCCTTGAGAGGAAGAATTTGAAAGAATTTTATTTACTATTTCCTTTGGTTTACACCATGACATTTTTACATAGGGTTCTTTTTTTTGTTTGTTTTTTGTTTTTTTTGTTTTTTGGAGGGCAATTGGGATTAAGTAACTTGCCCAAGGCTACAGGGCTAGGTTTTTTTGTTTGTTTGTTTGTTTGTTTGTTTGTGTGTGTGAGTTACATGTCTGAGGCCGGATCTGAACTCAGGTCCTTCTGACTCCAGCTCGGGCACGCTACTCACTGTGCCACCTAGCCGCCCCTTACATAGGGTTCTTGACAGAAATTGTTGAACACACTGCCTCACTTCTTTTATGCCCTTTGTCCTTCTTTGTAATTGAAGCACTTAGCACAATGTTTGCCACAAAATAGTTACTTAATACAGACTACAGTTATCCCTTCCACACTGTGGGGATTAAGGGGTGCAGTGTCCCATCGTGATCTGGAAAATCCATGTAAAATTTTTTGGGCTTTCTGTATCAGAGAAGTCAAATTACTAAGACATTAAAAGATAAAATATGTTGGTATTATATAACAGTATACATATTTTTACATATTTCTGAGTTTCTAAACTTTTTTGTATCATCTTCTGGACTTCACATGTCATCTGTGACTCCCACAAAATTCCCCCCAAATTTCCATCTAATTTTTTATTCAGATCCACAATATATTAAAACTCTGATGGAGAAAGTCTTGGTGTGGAAGGAATAACTGTAGTCGACTGACTGACTGAATGTCCTAAAGAATCTCCCCAAAGGGAGGTTCATTTTAGAAATTTGAGAACAAGAAATAAATATTGTCTCAATGAAGTCCTTCCTTGTGTAACTGCTGGGGCTCATTACTTGGGTTAGAATTCTGCATTAGAGAAACCCTTTGACTAAATCTGGGATCCTGGTTTAGCTCTGAAAGACCTCTATTTGGAGTTTGTTTCCATTTGGCCAAGGATAATACTATTTCTAAGAAAAAGAGAGAGAGGGGAAAGGGGGAAAAAGCTTTAATAAAAAGGGTTATAACCACGGTTCAGAGGCCTTCTTGGACAACAAATGGCCCTTACAAAACAACATTGTGGTGAGTTAAGTGTAAATGAATCAGAAACATACAGATTAAATTCCCCTTAAAATACACAAGGGCTTTCAAAATTAATAGGGAAAAAAAGCACTTGGCAATGGGTGTTCCAGGTTTTATGCTTTTCTCTCCTCAGCTCCATCACTTTTATGCCCTTCTACAAAGCACCTCATAGGGTTACTTGATCTCTCCTTGTATTATCCCTCCTTAATGGTGCTAGGGATGGGGCCAGGCCAAGTTTTCTTTGTTGTTTCAGATTTTGGGCGGTCATCTCCCAAATATCCCTTTCTTGCAGGGTGAGTTCTTCCCCCTCCAATTTCTGGCATTAGCCCTCCAAGTTGGAAGGATATAAAAACAAAAACACAGTCCAGAGTTTGGCTGAACCTTGAAGGCCCCTGTGAATGTTCATTGTATATCCTGATAGCCAATTTGCAAGGTTCTTATGTGAGAGGAACTGGCTAGATGAGCTTGTGGGAGACATCTTAACAGATGATACTCTTCTGGTACTTTGGCTGTAGAAAATGCCTCTCAATGTGGGATTTCAGGCATGGGGATCTTAAAATTATGGGGAGGGAAAAGACCTGGGGAGGTCATTTAGTCCAACCTTCTGTCTCTAGAAAGAATTCCATTCAGACTATAGATTAGACTCAATTAGATTGTAAACTCCTGGAGGACAGGGATTGTTTTTTGGCTCTTTTTGTATCCCCAGTGCTTAGCACAGGGCCTGGTACTTTGTGAGTCCTTAATAAATGTTTATTGATTGGTTGATTGACTATGGCTGAAGGGCAGATGTGGCTTAAATATCTCCTGAGATGGAAAGTCTAAGTCTCTCTTAGTGATGTATTCAGCTGTTTCAGGAGTGCTAGGGAAGACCTCTGTCCAACAGAACTTCATCACCCATATTCATTCACAACCCTATTTACAATTCCTAAAATTCTATTAAAAGTTTATTCATTTGGCTCTTCAAAAGCAACCTATTAAATGCAAAAAAATAAAAAAAAATTAAAGGGGGGGAGAGATAATACTATAAGTTGTTAACTCCTACCATCTTTGGAAGAATTAGCTGATAATTCACTATTTTCTGTTCTGAGATGACACCCAGTATATAGCACCAATGACAAACTTTTACAGCTTCACAATTTTCTTTGGGGCAATGTATCATCCAGTAAGCTAACTTACCTCAGGCACAGATGCTTGTCCTATCTCCTGGCTACCACCATTTTGAAGGAATTCACTGTAGTTACCTTGGGGAAATACAAGCAGCATAGCATAATAAAGAGGAAGCCAGGAAGATCTGAATTCAAGTCCCTCTTCTGACATATACTAGCTGTGTGACTCTGGGTAATTCAGCCTCTCTATTCAACTTTCTAAAGACCATAGTTGCAGAAAAGGTGCCAACCTGAAATTGAAAAGGAATCTTTCTCCCTCAAGAGTTCCCTATATTCATGGATCACAGATCCAAGTCCTACCTTGGGGATTTGGGTTCTTTTGCTATTGTCACTGTGGTGTAAGGTCATGCCCTCAAATCTGGGTTTCCCCAGACAGCCATGTTGATTCAAGAACACTAAAAGATGCCTTCTCCAGCAGATGGCAGCAAGGGTGCACAGAGGGCCTGAGCATGAAAAAAAAAAAAAATCCCTGCTTAATGAATATAAATGAACAAAGGCCCACCAGCTCTCTCCCTTCAGACCTTGTCAAAAAAAAAAAAATAGCACCCCCAGAAGGAGACCCTTTTCAATAATCAGCCTCTTGCCTGTAATGGATGCTGTTCAGCATTTTAATCTCTGGTCATATTACTCACCAATCTCATCCAGCCCCTGGAAGACATTTCCTGGAGTCTTTCCCTTGTATCTGTGTTCATTAACTCTGACTAATCCGGTCTCTTGGTAACCGAAGTTTAATAAATTTCATAGTGCATGACCAGTGCACTTAATTAATATTGGTCACTTGAAACAATTTTTGTTTATTCAGCTTCCTTTCCCACTGCCCCCTGCCTCCCCCAGACCTCATTTTGGGGAATGATAATAATACACAGAGAACCGGTCTGGCTGCAGAGAACTTTTAAAAACAACAAGTAAAAGGATCTTTCTGGGCTCACACCTGTTTTAAGATTTGTTATCCTTAAAACGAAAAGCTGTAGGGATTCACTTGGCTTCTTCCTTGTAGTTCCCAGAGGGCTCTGCCATTAAACCACAGGGAGGAGCAGGAGCTTTCAGTACACTTAAATGTTCTTATGTCAAATCCATCCCATTCTTCCTGCCTCCTTTCCTCAATCTAGCCACCGTTCCCAGGGGCTGGAGAACATTACAAGCCATTCACTTTATATGAATGGGCACAAACAGACTTTTTCACCATTTCGATATGTCTACATTTGCAGGCATATCCTGTATGCTGCCTGAAACAGCCTTAATTTCAATTTACTGTCTCCCCAAGGATCTTGCCATTCTCCTGAAAGTGGAAAACTCAATGGTTTTTTCCCTCCCTCCCAGCTCCTCATCACAGCTTCCCTCCCCCCTTTAGAGAAAGAGCTACACTGGAAGTAAAGTTTTGGTCAAGATTAATGGACTGGAGTTTTGATGCTTCTAACAGGGTGTATGATCTTTTATTAAACAAATAAAGTGTGAGTTGCACCAAAATACCGCCTTTGGAAGGTGTTCAAAGTCAGTGAACTCAGCTTGGCTAAAGTTTTCCATAGTCCCCCTGGAATGTGACTCTATTAGGAGACATGAAACTGTACACGTGTTGAAATTTCTCTCTCTCTTTTCTTTTCCACCAGGGCTTTTTCTAATAGATAAAAAGATGGCTGACTTTTCACAATTAAAAAGATCAGTCCTTTGAGAGGAATGGACTGACAACAAAGAGGCAGTTATTGTCACTACTATCTTTACAATTAGGAGCCCAGGATGGGGAAACTGACTTTAATTCACACTATGAAATCTAGAGTTGGGGGTCACTAAATGGGGGCAGTTGACCCTTACAATATTGACTCTAGACCTGGTTTCACAAATTGGGGGCAGTTGACCCTCATTCAAACTATGGGCCATATTCAAACATCATACAAGATGAATTCCAGTCTTAATCTCGTGAAAATTGTAATGATCTCTTTAGTGAAATGGCCCTGTCAAATCTCTGTGACAAAAGAGTAAGAATATACTGATATTTGAATATCCTAACTGTTAAAAAGATCTGTATTTTTATCATTGTGGGAACTTTTCCTAATGTCTAATGCAGATTGGTGTCTTCCCATCCTTCAGTGAATCAGTCTATAAACATATATCAAATGTCTACTACATCCTATACATTGTTTAAATACTGGGGATAAAAATATAAAAAACAGTTTCTACCCTCATGAATTTCACAATCTAACTGGAGAAACAAACACACAAAAGAAAGCTAAAAAGTGTGTGTGTGGTGGGGTGATGCTGGAGTCTACTCCAAAGACGTCTACCTGCTGGGAAATGAAGAAATGTCTGGCCCAGGATCCCTCTTAAATGGAAGATTTGGGAGATATTCCTTGCTCAACCCTCCAGTGCTCCAATCAGAGGGGCAGAAGCTACTGAGGGTACTGATGAAGTGTGAATACCAAAGCTGATTCAGTCTTGCAGGAAGTTTCCTGATGATGAATTTTCCTGGTGGATCTGAGGAGTGACAAATCCAGTCCAAAGGAGCATGACTGGTAAGAAATGTACATCTTCTGCATTTTGTCCATGTCTTCCCTTAAATCCTCTAGAGTTCCATCTCAGCATTCTGGGTGCCTTCCTTTACATCTCTTGATTTCACATGGATATCAACAGATCATGAGAGTTGTCCATCAATTATCCTTCTTGCACAAGTCCTCTTAAGTCCTTATTTGAAATCATAGTAAAATAGTTTTCAAAATCTCTATCTTGGGAGGTGGGTTTGGAGGTTCATAACCTAGAGGTTTAGATCACTTTTGAGAACACTTTTGGGCACTCTGAAATCAGCTAAAATTCCACCTTATAAAAGAAACCTTTCCTGATTCCCCGTCAATGCTAGTGTCTTCCCTCTATTAATTATTCCCTTTTAATTCTGTATATATCTTGTTTGTAAGAATTGTTTGCATGTTGTCTCCCCCATTAGCTCCTTGAGAGCAGGGTCTACCTTTTGTTTTTCTTTGTATCCCCAGTGCTCAGCATTGTTTCTGGCACATAGTAGACACTTAATGCTGGATTCTGACAGAACAGGGGTAAATGGTCTCTACTGCTCAGTGGGGAACTAGAGATGAGTCTCTCTTGGAGTACAAGTTCAGAATGAAAGAACAAGATAATGAAGGTGGGAGAAAAGATGAAGAGATTTAGTAAAGACACGTAGACTTAAGGAGATCTGTAGTCTCCATAATGTTGATGGAAGAAGTAATTAATCTATCAGAGGTTGAAATGAAGGTAAACTTTGGCTATAGAATCTGCTTCAGGAGACAAGCCAGAACAGAGAAATGAAGTGAGGAGATGAGCAGCTTTATATATAGTCTCAAGGCAAGTTGATTTCCAAGGAAGAACAAGATGGTCGGTCCAAAGCTGAAACATAAGAAAAGGAAACTCTGTATCTCAGAAGAAGAATTATCTTTATTTTCCTTTTCTTGGAGTTTGGAGGCACAAGATAGGCTTTCCAAAGCCTTTGGACACTCAGTTAAGGATGAAATGATCCTAGAGGACAGTCTATCATAAACAGATTGGCACTACTAAAATGAGTAAGGGGATTTTTGATTGTTGGTATCTGCTAGCATTACCAGGGCAGTTCTTTATAAGAGTTTTTTTTAGATTTCCTTAATTTCTTCCTGGCTGTCTTTCCCCTTTCTTCCCTCAATCAGCCCTAAAATCAACCAAGCATCAAGCATTTATTAAACATCCACTATATAGCAAAGACTGCCCTCGGTGCTAAAGATATAAAGAAAGAATTGAATTGTCTCTATCCTTAAGAAGTTTATATGGACACAAGTGCACACATAACTATATGCAAGATAATGGGGCAGATGACCATGCCTCTTGCAGTGTCAGGAAAGACCTTTTGTAGTAGCTGACACTTGATTGAGTTTTGAAGGAAATTAGAGATTCTAAGAGGCAGTAATGAGAAGGAAGTTGCATCCCAGGCCTAAGAGATAGCTTATATGAAGATGTAGAGATGGGAAATGGAATATCATGGGTGAGGGAATAGCAAAGATGGTTTGACTGGATCATAGAGTCTAAAGAGGGAAAGATTTGTTGGAACTAGGCTTTAAAGGACTTTAGATGCCAACCATATCTATTGGCATTTGATTGTAAAGGTTATGAGCAGTTGGATGACATGGCTACCTTCTCTGCCATTTATAGTCATCACAAGCTTCCTGGAGTACTGAGGGGTGATAAACATAGCCCTGGTACGTATCAGAGAGACAGAGCTTGCACCCAAGCCTTCCTGGTCTCAAGGGAGGCTCTCTACCCACCTGCCTCTTATATGTATAATTATGTACAAAGTAAATACAAGGTAATTCAGAAGGGAGGTGCTAAGAGGTGAGGAAATAAAGAAAGACCTGTAAGAGGTAGAATGTGTGCTGAACTCTGAAGTAATCCTAGGGATTCTAAGAAGCACAGTGAGGAGGGAATGTATTCCAGGCCTGGAGGACTGCCTGTGTGCAGAAGCATGGAGACCAGAGATAGGAGAGTCATATGTTATGGAGCAGCACAAAGGCATTTGGCTGGCATAGAATATGTAACCACATATAATGAGCCTGAAAAAGCACGTTTCAAGGGGAATACAATTCGAAAGCTCAGGATGACTATTCCACTTGAATTGTAGGCACCCAAATCATCAGATAAACGCTACACACAGTCATGGAGCAGTCACTGATTTATTGAAATGTTGAGAACCTTGGAACTGTATCATGTTTCTCATTAGCCAAATAAAACTTTGTTCCTTGGCAGTGCTGGCAACCACTGCCCAAGAGAGCAACTGTCCATCATCACAGAGATAAAAGAATGCATCACAGGGGATGATATCTCATGTCGCATTGTGAAAAGCTCTCTCTGATTTAGTTGGCCACACACACACACACACACACACACACACACACAGAGTCATACTTCTATTTAGTTCCCCCATGAAACGGTGCTTGAGGGAACCTTCAACCAGGGTGTGGAATTATATTTAAAAGTTCCTTTATAATTATTATATCTTCCTACAGAAACAATTAACAAATGATGGCTTCGTTCCCAGGCTATCACATAAGTCTACATAACTCATAACATAGCAGGAATGGTGCTAATATTATTCAATCAGTCAGTCAAAAAGCATTAAGTGACTACAATAGCACTATGAGTGGAAGCTAGATGGCACAGTGCATAAAGTGACAGGTCTGGAAGCAGGAATATCTGAGTTCAAATGTGGACTGAGACACGGGGCAAGTCATTTAACCTCTGTTTGCTCCATTTTCCTCACATGTTTAATGGGGGAAGGGCAATGATAATACCTTCCCAGAGTTAGTTTAAGTATAAATGGAGATAATATTTACAAGTGCTTGGCATAATGCCTAGCATATATTGGGCCCTATATAAATGTGACCCATTTAAAATTATTAGCTATCACTATGTTTAGTATTAAATACTATTGCTATGTGCTAAGTTCTGGGAATACAAAGGCAAAAAGGAGCCTCTACTAATCTGTATGACCCTGGGGAAGTCATTTAACCCTGTTTGCCTTGTTTTCCTCATGTGTAAAAGGAGTTGAGAAGGAAATGACAAATCACTCCAGTATCTCTGCCAAGAAAATCCCAAAATGGGGTCCTGAAGAGTTGGACATGACTGAAAACAACTGAACCACAACCAAAATTCTCAAGGAGCTCATGGTCTGAGGGAGATAATATGTATATAACTATTTAGAAATAAGGTACGTACAAGATAAATTGGAGATAATTGACAGTCAAAGCACTAGCCCTAAGAACTCTTCAACCCCTCTATAACCATGAAACTTGAACCTTGAACTCCTGGTGGAAAGAATATTGTATTTAGAGTCAGATGACCTAAAATCAAAATGTGGCTTTGCCAATAAATAGATTTATAACCCAGGTTATAATCCACTTGATCTCTCAGGACCATAGTTTCTGTCCTGGTAAAGTGAGAGTGCTCAAGAAAGAGATGACAAGTGGAAGTAAGCATAATTCAGGCTTACTTATATGCGTTTGAGTGTATATATGTGCATGTTTATGGATGTCTATGTATATGTATATACATATGTGTTGTGATATATGTAGATATGTGTGTGAATATACATATACTATATATGCGTGTGTGTGTATCTCCACACTTAATTGTAGCTTTCTTGGGTGGGGTGGGGGAAGAGGGAGGAAGTGGAAAAAATAAAATAAAATAAGTTTACAGGGGAGGTCAAAAGAACATACAAGGAAGCAAAGATGAACAGCTTTGATAATAATGTGCATCTTGAAATGGAATTTTGCTTTATATTGAATCCTCTCTTATGTGCTGCTGTCTACATGGCAATGTTTCTTTCCCCCTTTTCTTATTTTGTATTTAAGTTTAAAATAAATTCAAATATAAGGAAAAGAATAAAGTGAGCATACTGAATTAGGTGATTTCTAAGGTTTTCTCAGGTCAGCCATTCTGTAGATTTTAGGATTCTGAACCCTTTTGGATTCCAGGTGTTTGAGTCCCGAGTCTGAGTCCTAAAGTTTAGATTTGAGTCTAAGCTTGAATTCTTCTGAGCTCAAGGTTTGCTGAGTCCTGAGTGTGGATAGAATGGAGAAGGAAGTTGGAAGCTCCCTCTTGAGTAGAATCTAGGCAACTTATATTGCTTGAGTCAGATGAAAGGGACAGAGAACATGGAGGTGGAGCTCTGTTTCCAAAACAATGGTGGGGAATGTAAGGTGTGTTAATGGTGGGGTGAAGCTCCAGGAGCAGAAAAGGAATGGTGGCAGCCAATGCTAGAATATGCATATATGATTCTCAGATCCCAGTAGGATGCTTCCTTCAAGATAAAAGGGGGAGTAGAAGTTTGTGTGACATCTCAACTATTAAAAGAAACTCAACTTTAGGGGCAGCTAGGTGGTACAGTGAATAGAGCACTGGCCCTGGAGTCAGGAGGACCTGAGTTCAAATCTGGCCTCATACACTTAATACTTACTAGCTGTGTAACCCTGGGCAAGTCACTTAATCCCAATTAACTTGCCATCCCCTCTCCAAAAAGCAAAAAAAAAAAAAAAAAAAAGATTGGCTCCTTATTGGGTGACAACTTGTCATGATCAACTGAATTTTGTGCCATCTTGACCCTCTCTTGATTCCTGTGTGTTTGCCTCTTTTGCTTCCTTACCTTCTGATATCCTCTATTTCTCTTAGCTTTTTTATACTAATTGAACTTGATTTGTCTTTTGGATGTTGCTCCTGTCTGTACTCAGGATTCTAGAATTTCTGAGTTACTTTTTGTCCTCCTCAAGGACTCGAAGACCTGCCTAATGGTTTGCAGGGTCTTCTTGTCCCTCCCACCACAAAATAGTGTGACCTTGATAGTGCTGAGTTAGGGAGCCCTCCGCTCAGCCAAATCCTACAGATTCCCCAAGTCCCTGATCAAATTTCTCCTCCAGCTAGAGACAACATGGGGTAGCAGAAAGATTCCTGAATTTGGAGGCAGAGGATGTGGGCTTAAGTCATGTCTGCCCCTTTCTACCTGTGTAACTAGGCAAGCATCCTTCACTCTGGCCTTCAGTTTTCTCATCTATAAAATGAGAAGGTTGAACCAGGTGATCAAGGGTCATTGATTTATAAGTTTAAAACCCTGTGAGTCTCCATGAAAACTTGTCTGACTCTTCCAGTCCTCTTTGCTCTTTCTCTCTCTTAATACCATGAAGTTTTAGCATTTCCTTGCATGTTGTCTGATCCTTACCTTGATGGATCTGCCCATATGGGCATTCTCTCTGTCAGTGTTGATTGCCACCCATTTCTCATTCTGTGAGATTCTTATTCAACTGCCCCCATGGATCCTTCATAGAGAATCTATTAAATATACTGACTTTCCTCCAGGTTTTCCTACATTTTGTGAGTGCTAATAATAACAATAAGCATTTATTATATATACAGAGTATACACACACAGTACTCACTCTGTATAATGTACTATATGTGTATGCCTTACAATAATCTCTCATTTTACCCTCACAATACCACTGGGAAGCAGGTGCTGTTACATATACTACATATAGTTTAGAGTTGGAAAAGAAACTACATATCATCTTGTTCTACCTCAAATGGCAACCCAGAGAGTTGGAGGGACTTGCCTAAGGTCACACAGAGAGTTAATGGTAGAACCCAGATCGCCTGATTCACAATCCTGTCCTCTGTCCATAATAATCAACTCTCCTTTTGTTTTTTTTCTAACAGATGAAGAAAATGAGGCTTAAATGTGAATACCTTCTTCCTTTGTAGGATGGTCTAAGAGACAATCACATGGCAGCCAGCCCTAGTTTCAAAGTTTAAATTTATCAACCAGCAAAAATACACAATTGTTCAAAGACTTTGTCACATTTCCCCTCCCCAGTCTGGATTTCCTTTTCACACTCAGTCTTAGAGAACAATCTAATAATTCAGTCGTTATTCACGGACTTCCCACCATTTCACCAAAACACTATTTCTAAAGAATGATTTTCCCCCCTTCAGCTTGATAATTTAAAGACATTACTGAGGTTACATTTTGCTCTCCATCTTCCTCTTCCCATCTCTCCTCATCCCCTCCATCTTGTGTTTCTTTTTTGTTGGCTTCTTGAAGTCACTTGCCCAGGGCCATACATGGCATTGTAGAAAGGATGCAGAACTCAGAGTCAGGAAATCTTGGCTCTAATATCCTACCTCTGACATTTGCCTATGGTCACTTTTTATTTTCTCTGAGTCTTACCTTCTTAATCTGTAAAAGGGTCATGGTAATGTCTGCAGTACCTATATCATAGGGTTGTTATGAGGATCAAGTGAGATAATTTATATAAAACACTTAGCAAAATTAAAGAACAAAATAAATGTCACTGCAGGAATGGGCTGCAGACACTTTGAACAGGCTAGTGAGTGCCAGTTGTTAAATTCTCACTGTGAGCATTTACATCTCAGAAATCAGCAAAAAATTTCAAATAGGGCTTGATTTATTGTTTTATTGATTGCCTAGACTTAAGAAAATGTGGAGAAAATGGTAACACTGCAGATTAAACTTTAAAGAGTGTTGGGTGTCCTTTTTCCCCCCTGGAGAACTGAATATAAAATATTTACCAGAGTACTGCTAAATGGCAGCTATTATTAATAGTGACAAATAGCAGGGGCAGGATCTGAATTCGGGTCCTCATTCCAAATTCCATACTCTAAATTGTCTAAGTGTTTCCAGAGAAATCTGCAAATGTGCACAGCTTGTTCCTTTGTAGGATGATCTATGAGGCAGTCACATGGCAAGCAGCCCTGGCTTCAGAGTTTAAATTTATCAACCAGCAAAATACACAATTGTTCAAAGACTATGTCACATTTCCCTTCTCCAGCCTTCGATCCATTTTTACACTCAGTTTTAGAGACCAATACAGTAATCCAATCATTTCTCCCAGCCTCCCACCACTGCACCAAATCCAATACTGCTAAAGCTAAAGGTTGGCTTTTCCCCCATTGGTTTGATAATTCAAAGAAAATAAAGAACTTACCTATTACTCTACAACCTCTTTTTTTAAAAAAGTGCCTCTTTTTGTTGGCTTTTTAAGACCATGGTTTATCTATTTATAAAGTCCATTACATGGCTAAAATTGTACCAAGGACATAACTATAGAGTATCCATTTACCTAGCATTGACCTCTCCTGTGGAATTGCTGTCTATAAAGCCCCCTTTGGAGTGGAGTGCCATATGCCAACCCAAACAAAAAACCCAAGCAACTGTTGGACAAGGATACCAGGGCAAACCCCTGATGTGTGATTACCATCTACTGAGTCAACATCCCCATTCATCACTGGGTTTATGAAGTTTACAGACTGTGGAACATTTCAGCAGATTTTGTTAACTTGAACCTCCCCCCACCTTTTTACAGATATGTAAACTGAGGCCCTTATTGAAGCAAATTTGTTCTTCTTAAAAAGCCCTATCCTCTTAGAAAATTAGATTCCAGTCATCTGTCTCAATGTCTTTGAGTTGAGGCTATATTTCCTAGGACAGTGTTAAACTCAGTTAATTTATTTTAGGAGCTTTGGAGAGGTAGCCATTGGGTTACAACTTGTTATGGAGAGTTCACTAGCTCTCAACTTAGAGGGATAAGAATAAGCAAGTTGCGAGTTCCACTCTGGAAGGCAACCAGTCCACCCAAAGTACTTCTCCAAAGGTATAATAAACAGGGCTTGAAGTACAAGATCTTAGGGGACCAGATCACCCTCTCATCCAATTTTCTTTAGTGGTTATCCATTCCACCAGACGTTGTAAGTATTCTGGCTGCATGAAGAAGGAATAGTTGTACCTTGTGTGCAACTTGAATAAAAAAATAAAAGGCTGGTTTCCAACACATACCACATACTCCTTCTGACCTCTTAGCCACCCCCTTCTCCCAAAGAGGCACTGTTCCAGATCTTCCTGGTCTGGGAATTCCTCTTGGTCAGACCTTTGCTTCTGTCAGTTACCCCAGATGCTAAACTAATTGGCTTGATGCTCAGATGAAAGCATCAGTCCAGAAAGGCAGGAAACCTGTTCTCCTTTCCCCTCCCCCAAGGCTGTTAAACCTCAATTAGGCCATAGACAGGGAAGGTGTAGATGAGCTCAGGGTAATTACCGGGCTTTGTCTGACAGGCAAGTTCCTGGAAGCTCAGTCAGAGCAGGTGATTTGGAAACATGATCCTTCAACAGCTGCAGACAGCCCCCAACCCACTCCCACTGCCCAGGCTTCAGGGCTTGACCCCTAGGCTGCTGACAGCTTTCTACAGTTTGCTATACCAAACAACTTAACACCACCTGGGTCAGCTGGTCCCTTCTTCCTAATTCCCAGGGATCACAAACAGGCTATGGAGCCACCCAGGCAGAATTATCGATTGACTCTCGCCCCAGCACCAATTGGAAAGACCCCAGGTACCACTTGGGAGCAAACTTTAGAAAATGCATCCTGCATGAGTGGGATTAGCTCAAATATATGCTGGGAAGTCTCTCTTGAGACCTCTGGTCATTAGTGCTTTCTTCTTCCTCTTATTATCCTGTATTTACTTATTTGCTTAAATTATAAATTACACACACACACACACACACACACACACACACACACACACACACACACACACACACACACACACACACACACACTTCTCCCTCCTTTTTCTTCCTGTCCCCTTGTGTTAGCTCTTTGAGGGTAGGGACTGGTTTAATTTTGTTGATTGCTCTCTGTGAGGGACATTGTATCTCTCACGGGGCTCAGTACAATGCGAAATGCGTGGGAAGAGCACAGGATTTGCAGTAAGAATTTGGATTCAAATCTATATCTTTGTATCTTTCTACCTATGTGATTTTTGGATAAATTAATTGCCTTCCCTTGGTCTATTTCCTTATCTATTAAAGAAGGGGCATTACCAGATGGCTTTTAAAGTCCTATCCAACTTAAAATCTGTTACCCTATGATCTCTGATCTTAGATACTTATTTGGTACTGTAGCAGCAAGTACCCCAGCATCCCCAGAGTGGCTGCCAATACAGGTTCTTAGATCTGCTTTTCAAAAGGAAAGCAACTCAAAATGGGTTAACAAGCTTACTTTAATCAAACAAACACACATTACCTAGTTCAGGGGAAAAAGGTCAGCACCCCAAACTTCAGAGTTACAGAACTTACATATCAAACAGACAGGCTTCCAAACTGTCCAATCATTATCAATATCAAAATCACAGTTACCAGAGAGGGAAGCATCAACATCTGGGTTTTCAAAGCTGGGGGGCTCTCAACAACGGCTTCCCAGAGTCTCATCTGGTCAAATCAAAATCAAATCAAAGTGAGCCCCAAAGCAAAGCCTCTGCTCAGGGTTTATATAGCCTTCTCCTGGCTCAGAGAATGTAACAACCTTCTGGACCCACTGCCCAATCACAAAGTATCAAGGTGTGGGCTTTCCTGAAAAACAAGCCTCCCACCACAGGCTCCAGGTGCACTTAAGCTAGGGGCAGGGAAGATCTTTAAATTTGCATTTCCATTACAGGTACTCAGCACATATTTGTTGAAAATGGGCAATAATGTTGTGGTAGAAAGATGCTTTAGAATCAATAGACCTAGGTTTGAATCTTGGCCCTGAAGTAGACCAACAATGTTATCTCAGACAAGTCACAACTTCTGTGTATTGTTTCCTCATCTGCAAAATGGAGAGATTGGATCAGATAATCCCTAAGATCTCTTCCATCTCTGGACAGTTCATTTAAATTGGGGAAGAGGGGGAATGCATTTTATGAGTTCCTGTGCAAAGATGAAGTGAGCTGCTAAAAAATCACCATACTAAGCTTTGAAAGGGGATAAACAGTTGACCCAAAATATGTTTCTTTTCCTCAGAAGAGTTTAAAATCTAGTAGAGGAAATGCACACATAATTATAATGGAAGAGGTAACAGTGTAGAGGATAAAGAGGTGGCTTTTGAGTCTGAAATACCTAGCTCCAAGTATTATTTCTGTCACATATTGTCTGTTGATCCCTGGGCAAGTCATTTACCCAGGCACCTTTCTAAGATCGTAAGTTGTGAAGCAGGTACAAATCTGTGCTGCAAGGAGTTCTCTTTAGGAGTTCCCTGAACTAATGAAATTACAGGTATAATTAAGAAAAAAGAAAAAAATGAAATGTAGCACAAAAAAGGAAAACAAAAAAGCCATCAAAACAATACACATTATTCTCAAAAATGTACTCTATTAAGAAACTCCTTTTATGAAATTAATATAGTCTTATGTAATATAGTCTTACTACATAAATCAGGAAAAGATAAAACACGAAAAGACTACAGACCGATCATTATTAATGAATATTGGGTCAAAAATTAAAAAAAAAAATTCTGTCAAACAGATGATAGAGATTTACCCAACAAATCATTCATCTTGACCAAGTTAGATTTACACCAATGATGGTTCAACATCAGGGAAACTATCACTATACTAAATCATATTGAAAACAAAAATATCTCAAGCCACATAATTATTTAAGCTGGTGCAGAAAAAGCCTTTGACAAGGTATAACATTCATTTATACTAAAAACAAACAGACCAAAAGCAAAAACCCTACAATATTTACTGTTCATGGCTGGTTTTGCGCCAATATAATAAAAATAGGACTGCCATGGTTAATTTCAATTTTAATGCTGTATCAATCAAATTAACAAAGGTAAACTTTGTAGAGGTTGATGAAATAATAAAAAAATAAATTAGATAAATATAAAATTTGAAAGTCAGGGGAAATATTGAAAAGAGGTAGGGATGAAGGTAAAATAGCACTTTCAGAATTAAAACTATATTATTAAGCAGCAATCATCAAAACCCTTCTGGTATTGGTTAAAATTTAGAGTAGATCAATGGAACAGATTAGACAAGAGAGAATAAGAAACAATGGAACGCAATTAAAATAATGTTAAGCTGGAAAACATAAAATACTTAGAAAAGAACTTCTTTGATAAAAACTACTGGGAAAACTAGAAAGCAGTCTGGAAGAAATTAAGCTTACAATAACATCTTATACTATATTCTACAATGTGCTCCAAGTGGAAATGTAATAATATTAAAAATTACACTAAAAGGATCTTTAGAATTGGTTGTGAGGCATGGGAGATACTGGCATAGGACTAATGAGCATGGCACAGTCACATCAAAGAAGGTGCTGTAGTGTCAGAATTACAGTAGCTCAAAAGAAATGTGAGATGTACAAAATTAAAGACATTTCCACTGCAAATACTCATATGGACTTTTTGTGCCTGACCTGTGATGGAGCCTTCCAAGCTCATATTGGTCTGATCAGCCCCAGTTGGATATACTATACCTTGACCCCAACATAGTGATGTCATTTTGGTCCTCTTTGACCATAAAGGACAACAAACAACCAGCCAATACTGTAAAAATTAGAAGAAAGGTTAATTATATACATCTCACAGCTATGGCTAGGAGATATGTTCTTAAGCAAACAAAGGTTAAAGGAAATTAGGAAAGATAAAATTGAGTATTTGGATTACATAAACTGAGATGTTTCTGCACAAGCAACATTAATGCACTTAGGATAAAAAGGGAAGTGGTTGAATGGGGGGTGGAATTTTGTATCACATGTTCTCAGATAAGAGTTTCATATCTAAGATATATAAATTACATATGTATATATGTGTATGTGCATGTGTGTATAATACATACACACAAATATAGACATATGAACCACACACTATTTCCCAAAGGTATGTGGTTAAAGGATATAGACAAAAAGTTTTCTAATGAAGAATTGCAAAATATTCACTACCACATAGAAGACTACTCAAATCATTAATACGAAAAGTGAAAATTAAAAAAAAATTAAAAATCCTAATTTTTTACCTCACACACGTGAAAATTGGCAAAGATGACAGAGAATGGAAATAGTCAACATTGGAGGGGTTGTCAGATGAAAGACACAGTATCTCATTGGTGGAATAGTGCAGGCCTTTTTGGAAAACCATTTGGAATTATCCAAATAAAATTATTCCAATGCCCATTGCAATGATTTAGAGATTCCATTACTATAGGCTTATACCCCAAGGAGTCATTGATAAGAATGTACCTACATATACTAAAATATTTATTGCAGTACTTTTTTGTGATGGCAAAAAAATAATAGATGCTGATCAATAGGAGAATGGCTCAACAAAATGTAATACATTAATGTAATGAGATGTTACTATACTATAATAAATGGCAAATATGATGAATCCAGAGAAGCATGGAAAGATCTACATGAACTGATGCAAAGTTTATAAAGCAGAGACAAGAAAACAATATATGACTACAACAATGTAAAAAGAAAGAAAGAAAAAATTTAAAAAGAAAGAAAAAAAGAATGTTGCAAAATTTTATAGAACAAGAACATCTAGAAAGAAGATATAATATAAGACATCCCCACCCAATCCCTTTGGAAAATCTCTAAATGTTGCATACATTTATGATTTTTATTTTTATGTATTAACCAGTTATGCTGCTTTCCCCCCTTTTTTGTCTTTAAAATATAATTTATTATAGTTGATGGATCTCTGGGAAGGGAAAGGATAGTGGGAGAAATTATAACCATGTAAAAACCAAAAGATCAATAAAATTTATTTAAAAAATATTGAGTCATAATCAAGACAGAAACAATATGTAATCCATGTGATACAGAGGAGAGAGGGGTTAGGGTGATTCATGTGCTATTTTTCCTGGCACCATTCCAAAATGGGTCTTAGAGTAAGACCTGGCACAGTCTGGGTCTGAGAATCTTCCATGGCTCCAACTGAAGCATCCTCAGTCATAGCGCTTGAAAAATGCTCAAATCAGGACCAAAATTATTGAAATAGTGTCAAGGAACTGGAGTTAATTGTCCAGGATAGAGGGTGATGACCTAACACACCAGAGACAAAAGATTAGATCAAAATAAGAAGTATCAGTATCCAATATATGTAATGAATAACCTTAAATCATAATAAGTAGATATCTCTGACAGTTGTTTCTAATTCTCTGAGGGGTGAGTGTGGGTATATTCTTCTATGGGGAAAAGGAATAGGGAAGCAGACTAGCATCATAAGTGGTTTGTTTATTTTATAATAAACATTGGACAAAATGACCTTTTCAGGAACATTTGTGCAATGAACCAGGTTTTCTATTTTCAACCTTGTCCTCATTAGATCTTCTTTTCTATTCAGAACACTTCCAAAAACATTTCAATTTAGCATATGAATTTCCTAATAGTTAGAGTTATAAAAAATCATGAAATGACTCAAGAGGTAGTGACTCCACCATGACTGAAGGTGTTCAAGTGGACCTTGAGATGACCATTTTTGGGGAATGTTGAAGAGGAGATTCAAGTTCAGATATGGATTGGGCTATATGGTCCCTGAAGTTCCTTTCAATTTGAGTTGAGTAGTTGATGACTTGTTTGAGTTCTCTGAGGCACTAATGATTCAGAAAGCCAGTTGGCATTCATCCTTTCAATATCATTCAAGAGGTATAGTTATGGTTGAAAAAAGGTGAACAATGAAATGTTATGGTTTGACTCTAAAAGACTAGGCTCAGTTTTTTTTTTATATAGTATTTTATTTTTTTCCAATTACATGTAATGACATTTTTTTTTTGCCTTTTTTGGAGGGCAATTGGGGTTAAGTAACTTGCCCAAGGTCACACGGCTAGGTCTTTGTGTGTGCGGTAAGTGTCTGAGGTCACATCCGAACTCAGGTCCTTCTGACTCCAGGGCCGACGCTCTACTCACTGCGCCACCTAGCTGCCCCCTAGGCTCAGTTTTTTAGGTGGTAAGGAAATCATAACCCCTGGTAAAGGAAGAGATAGGAAAATAGAGTCCTTAGTTAAGAGAACTCAGATTAAAATCCTGGCACTGAAACTTATCAGCCAGGTGGTCTTGGCTAAGTCACTTATAACTTACTCATCTATAAAATGGGGATACTGTTTATAACACCTACATTACAAGTCTCTGGCATATTAGACCTACATCAGTTGACTGAAAAATTTACTTTTCACCAAGGTTTTAAAAACCCTTCAAAATATGCCCCCTTTCCTAACTTTCTAGGCTTCTTACATTTTACTCTCTTCTGTGATACTGGTCTATGTGATATTATTTTCACATGACACTCAGTCTTCCACCTCTGTCCATTTTTACTGGCTGTCTCCAATGCCCAGAATGTATTCCCTTCCCAGTCCTGCCTCTTGGTTTCCCTGGCTTCCATCAAAATGAAATGCAAATATTACCTTCTGCAAGCAGCTTTCACTGATTTCCACTCCCCACCCCTATACCTGCTCCCAGATGGTGCCTTTCCTCTGAAATTACTTCCCATATACACTGTCTATATCTTGTATATGCATAGTTGTTTGCATGTTGTCTCTCTTGTTTGAACCTCCTTGAGGAACCATGATTTCACCTTAATGTATACCTAACTCTTAGCACAGTACCTGGCACATAGTAGGTGTTTAATCATTGAATAATTGTTGACATAACTTCCTATATCTCTGAAGTGGATATTATGTATAAATATAGTACTTTAGGAAGGCTGAAAGACTTAGGTGATTCAGCACCATTACTTCACCATAAATCTCTTGATTTGCCCCTAAGTCTAGCAGAAGGTGTGGAGGTGATAGCTATATCTACGTTAAAGAACTATTAACCACAATGATCCTGAGCAGACAAAGGATAAGAGCTTGTTCAAGGACTGAAGGAAAAGTAGCAACTAATATGTAGATCAATCTCAAGACAGGTTCATAACAAGAAGAAGATGAAGGCCAACTGGACAACCAGGTCAGATAATGGCGAGTCACACTCCTGAGCTCTCCATGGGTCATAAATTTGATCATTGCAATCTGTTTGCTGCTCAGGACCAACCAGGCATCACCCTGCTCTCTTGCCCTCTCTCACTTCGTTGACAGACAGCTGCTGGTTTATTAGCCAGTGGGATTATCTCCATAGCTGCTCAGATGGCCAGCTGAGTCTGGCAGGCAGTCTTAATGAGCCTCACCCAGCATATCCTTAGCCAAACACTGGGCGGCAGGGGGGACCTTCAGTTTTGCAGACTTGAGGGTCTGAGTTTCCAATCACCTAATGGCTTGAAGATGGGTCTGCCTTTTCAAGTGTGGCTTGTTTTTGCTATTAAATTTGAGTTCAGATGACAAGGGGAAAAATCCCATACATTAGAGTTTGCACAGAAGAATGGTCCACAACTGCTTTTCAGGAGACTGCATCCTGGCCATAAATTATGGCACCAACAGCCTGAAGTTGAGTTATCACAGAGGCTCCAAACTTGAGTGTGGGCTGCATAAACCATTAGGAGAATTCTGCTTTTTTCTCTATAAGAATTCCATACCTCAATGAAAAAGACATACTCAATGACACGCCATTCCTTTGGTCCTCCATAAGTCCATCTTAGAAACTTCCTTTGAGGTTTATTCCATAGAAAATGGGTAAAGTGGGAGCTTGGCCCCTTTCAGACCTGAGGAACCATGGAATTGTTGGCCATATTAAAACCATATATATGTGTGTATATATGACATATATGATATCCACATATATGTAATTATATGTGTTTATATGTAGGTGTATACACACAGAAAATTAAGCACTCTGAATCTCTTACCTCTCTATCAGGAGGTAGGTTGAATATTTTTCATCATTGGTTCTTTGGAATTATGGTTGATCATTACCATAATCAGAATTCCTAATTACTTCAAAGTTGTTTGTATTTATCATATTGTTTTTAGTGTATAAATTGTTCCCTAGTTCTGCTACATCACTCTGCATTAGTGTAAATAGTATAAATAAATCTCAGGTTTCTCCAAAACAATTCTCTTCATAATTTCTTATAACAAATAGTATTCTATCACATTTACATGCTGCAATTTGTCCAGAAATTTCCCAATTTATGGTCACCCTCTTCAGATTTCCATTCTTTGCCAAATCAAAATGAACAATACATATTTTTTGTGCATCCTTACAGTTTATTTTACTTAAGGCTAATCCCTCACTTAATCTACTCTCCTGCTAATTCCCTTTTCTTCCTTCTATTTCTATGTTAAGTGAAATATATTTCTATACACAATTGTGTGCACACTTGTGTGTTCTTCCCTCCTTAATTCATTTCAGATGAGAGTGAGGCTCAAAGGTCGGCTACTTCATCCTTTTTCTTCTACCTTCAATCTTTCCCAACATTAGGGTCTTTTCTAATGAGTATTGTCTTCACATTATGTGGTCAAAGTATTTAAGCTTCAGCTTCATTATTTGACCTTCCAATGGGTAATCTAAACTGAAACTGATTTAAACCCTTCTCCATGTTTGTATAGATGTCTATTTGTGTACCCTGATTACCTGAAATAATTTTCCATAGACTTCCTTTTCTTTCTCCTGTTGGATTCCTCTTTCCATACCTTTCTTCTCTTAAGATCACCAATATATAACAGAAACATTCCCAGACCTCTTCTAATTAAACTTCCCGGATTCGAACATTACTGAACAATTGCACTTATTTAAAATGTCAGCAAGGTAAGGTTCTGAAAGCTAGGCTTCAGGAATAAATGAACTGAGAATTATCAGAAGAGCAGGGTGGTTTTCAAAGAGGCAGAAGGAATTAGGAACCAAATTGCCAACATTTTTTGGATTATGGAGAAAGCAAGGGAGTTACAGAAGAAACATCTACTTCTGCTTTTTTGCCTACACTAAAGCCTTGGACTGTGTGGATCATAATAAAATGTAGCAAGTCCTCAAAGAAATGGGAGTACCAGGTTATCTAAATTGTCTCCTGAGGAAATGGTATGTGGTTCAAGAAGCAACAATTTGAACCAAACGTGGAACAACTACTTGGTTTTACATTAGAAAATGAGTATAACAAAGCTGTATATTGTCACCTTATTTAACTTTAATGAAGAATACATCATGTGAAATGCCAGGCTGCATGAATCAAAAGCTGGAATTAAGGTTGCCAGGAGAAATAACAGTTTCAGATTTGTATATTATGCCTGGCACAAAGTGAAGAAGGATTAAAAGGGGGGTGGCTAGGTAGCACAGTGAACAGAGCACCAGCCCTGGAGTCAGGAGCACCTGAGTTCAAATTTGAACTCAGACACAACATAAAACTAGCCATGTGACCATGGGCAGGTCACTTAACTCCAATTGCCCTACTTTCCCCTCTCTAAAAAGGGAAAAAAATGATTAAAAGGCCTCTTGATGAAGGTGAAAGAACAGAGTGTAAAAGCTGGCTTGAAACTTAACATCAAAAAAACTAAGATCATTGAAACTGGTTCCATCACTTCCTATTATTAGATTAAGGGAGAAGAAATAGAAGCAGTGTCAGATTTTATATTCCTGAGTACAAAGATCATTGCAGATGGCAACGACAACCATGAAATTAAAAGACACTTTGTTCCTTGGAAGCAAAGGTATAACAAATCTGGACAGCATGTGAAAAAGTAGAAACATCACCTTGTTGTCAAGATGTGTATAGTCAAAATTATGGTTTTTCCAGGAGCAATGTACGAAGAATATAAGGAAAGCTGAGTGATACAGAATCAAAGCTTTCTTATTGGACCCTGACTAGCACACCTCAGAAGAGTGGATCACCTGAAGCTGGGGTGGTTTTCAGAAATATCAACCCATAAATGCCAAAGAAAAAGTAAAAGGTCAGTGTAGAACTCCTTTGGAACTGGGGAGGATGGAGGCGTGGTCTGGTCTCTGCCCCCAGAACAAGAAGCAGGAGAGGCATGGTAGCCATGCAGCTACCTCCACATGGCTGAATCAGGGCTCCCAGCCTGCAGATCATGGGGGGCCAAGAAACCATTCAGGGGGTAATCACTTTTGCTTCAACCTTCCAGGATCTGGATCACAGTCTTGGGTGGTGGTCCTGAGGTGTGTGACCAGTGAGCCAGAGCTTGTGGGGGCTGTAGAGACAGCACTCTTCTAGTAGCTCCAGCAGCTGAGAAAACCCTAGTGATTTGGGACAAAGCTCTCTTCTCTGGAAGCAGAGTTCTACTGTGGCAAAGAGCTCAAAAGTCAAGTAATTGAGTGGCAACATGAGCAAGCAAAGGAAGCAACAAGCACAGTAATCCAACTTTAGATTCCTTTTGGGGGGACAAAAAGGATCAAAGCATGGAACAAGAGGAAGAAAATGAAATCAGAACTCCTGCACCAAAAGCTTCCAAGAAAAAATATGAATTGCTTACAGGACATGGAGGAGCTCAACAAGGATTTTGAAAATCAAGTAAGAAAAGTGGAGGAAAAATTGGGAAGAGAAATGAGAATGATGCAATAAAAGAACACCTTAAAAATACACCAATTCAAAAGGCAAAATAGGCTCAAAAAGCCAATGAGAAGAATGCCTTAAAAAGCCAAATTTGACAGATGGAAAAAAAAAATTCACAAGCTCACTGGAGAGAATAATTCCGAATCATATTGGAGGAAATGGAAGCTAAAACCTTTATGAGAAATCAAGATACTATTAAAGATATCCAAACAAATGGAAAAATAGAAGGCAATGTAAAATATCTCATTGGAAAAACCACTGACCTGGAAAATAGATCCAGGAGAGATAACTTTAAAATTATTGGACTGCCTGAAAGCCACAACCAAAAGAAAGAACCTAGAAATCATCCTTAAAGAAATTCTCAAGGAATATTGCCCTGATGTTTTAGAACCAGAGGGAAAAATAGAAATTGAAAGAATTCACCAACCACCTCTTGAAAAAGATCTCAAAAAGAAAACTCCTAGGAATACTAGGGTCAGGTTCCAGAGTTCCCAGATCAAGGAGAGAATATTATAAGCAGCCAAGAAGAAACAATTCAAATATTGTGGAAACACAATCAGGGTAACACAGGATTTAGCAGCTTTTACCTTAAGGGATTGAAGGTCTTGGAATATGATCTTCCAGAGATCAAAGGAGCTAGGATTAAAGCCAAGAATCACCTACCTAGCAAAACTGAATATAATGTTTCAGGGGAAAATATGGTTATTCCATGAAGTAGAGGACTTTCAAGCATTCTTTTTTTTTTTAAACAAATGCTTTATTAACTTCTGTTTTACATCATTCATTTCCACCAGATTTTGAGTTACAATCATTTCTTTTTCTTCATCTTCTCTTTTTAAAAAGAAAGTTGGAGATTAGTAGGGAAGGAGCACCAGAATTAGAAGAGATTAAAAATAATATAAATGAATGAATGAAAAAGCATTCATTAGGGCTTACTATATGCTAACCACAGTGCTAAATACTGGGATATAAGTAAAATAAAAAAAGCAAAACAGTCCCTGTCTTCCAGGAGCTTACATCTTAATAGGGGAATAAAGTATATTGAAACATTGGGCAGGGAAAAATGATTTAGTTAGAGAAATTACAAGGATGGTGAATCAGATTGATTTCTTTCTTTTCTTTCCCAAGAATGGCAGTGTTGATTTGTGGAAAGCAACTGATAATGTAGGAAGATGACAAAAATGCAGCATAGTGGGTCAAGGGGTAAAATCTCAACATTCAAAAGAGCAAGACCCCATGATGACAACTGAATTGTCTAGTCTGAGCTAAGAGTTGAACAAAGGGCATTACAGGAAGGTGTAATTGGTGTTTGGTACATGTAATATTCTACACATGTAGTACCTCCACCTCCCATTCACTCATTCACATCAGAAAAAAAAAAGAAAAAAGCTTTTCTTTTTCATAAGTAAACTCAGAAGGGCATTAATGTCACCTTTTTCTCTCAAAACCTCTTGTCACACTGCACTATGGAAATGTCTCTCATCTGTGTAAAAGGGCAGATACTAAAGAAAATGCCTTTTTTGGTAGAAGCTCTTATCACACTTAGGGGCACTGGAAGAATATTTTATCCTTAGCAGATTTCATTACAAAAAAATTGTCATACTAATTGCACTCAAAGTGTTTCCTTGGTCTATGAACTATAAAGATGATGGCTAGTTGTGGTTGAAGCCTTTGCCATACTCATTGAAATGGAATGTTAAGGACCTATACTAGTTCTGGTTGTGAAGATTATTTATATGACTTTCCTTTCTCTCTTTTTCTCTTGAACTTGAAAATCAAAAATTCCTTCAAAATAGCTGTACCCTTGTTCTCTTCAAGTCAAGATGTTCCTCAACAGACTCTATGACACATCCTTTTTTCTCCCAAGTATCCTGATCTCTGATGAATACCTTTTCTCATCATTCATTCTGGGGTACGAGATCTGACTTGGAAAAGACATAACCCAATCATTCTTTTTCTCATTTTTTTATTCTAACAGAGAAGAATTTTGATGAGATGAGGGCATCACACTACAAATAGCCTTGTTTTTCTCAGTAAAGTGGAAAGTAAAACCCACTGGCTAAAGGAAGGAATTTTGAGGAGGAAGAAGGTTTAAAAAAGGTGTGGTGGAGAGTATGATATGCATTCAGTGAAGAACAAAGGTATTGCCATACAACAATGAGGATCTAGTTGAGATTACATAACATACTTGGGAAAATGAAAATGAGATTTAGACCAACCATTTACATCTTATGCCAAAATAATCTCAAAATGAATATATGATCTGAATGGAAAATGTTACATCATTAAAAATCAACCACCGAGGGGGGCGGAGCCAAGATAGCAGAGTAGAAACAGCACTTCCAAGGTGCTCTCCTCCCACACCTCTTCCAAACCATGTAAAAAAGGACTCTGAACAACTTCTGGAGCCCCAGCACCCACAGAATTACACAGAGAAGCTAACCTCCCGCTGAGGACAGCCCAGCAGCTGTGGAGGGAGAGGCCAGCACAGCACTCTGCGAGCAGACAGCACAGTGCTCTGGAAGCCAAACCCAGGCTCAAGTAAGCTGTGGTTTTAGCCCCAGGGTGGCCAGGCCAGCAGCCAGCTGGGGGGACCCCAGAACACCAGCAGCTGTGGCGATTCCAGAATTATCAACACAGATATGCCTAGGACAAACTGAAAGGTTAGTGCCCTATGGACTTTGGGACCAGTATTTGGGGAACCTATCGGCTTCCTCCCCTGGGGGCTTGAAGCCGCTGAGGAGATGCAGCACAATCGCCATTTTGCAGCTTCAATGGCAGCTTCAGCTCCTGGTCTGCGAATTGTAGGGAGATCTAGCAATCAGTCTGGGGGGTTAATCATTCTTGCTTTAACCTGCTTGGATCTGGATTGTAATCTGGGGGGGAGGTCTGGGGTGGGTATCCAACTTGCCAGAGCTGGTGGAGGCTTTACAGAGGCCACCCAACATCCGGAAGTTGTGAAGACCCCAATGTTCGGGACAGAAGCTCCCCTGTCTGGTGGCAGAGTCCTACTGTGGCAACAAGCCCCAAAGTCAAGGAATTAAATGGCAACATGCCTAGGCAAAGGAAACAAAATAAACAGAAAAATGCAACATTAGACTCCAATTTTGGGAGCAAAGTGGATTGAATCATGGAACTGGAGGAGGACTGTGAGGTCAGAAATCCTGCTCCAAAAGCCCCAAATGAAAATATGAGTGGGTTACAGGCCATAGAGGACCTTAAGGAGCAGATAAGAGAAGTGGGGGAAAATTGGGAAGAGAGATGAGAAGGATGTAGGAAAAGTAGGAAATGAGGGTCAATAGACTGACTGAGGAAAATAACACCTTAAAAAATAGACTAACTCAAATGCCAAAGAAGGCCCAAAAGGGCAATGAGGAGAAGAATGCCTTAAAAAGCCGAATTTGCCAGAGGAAAAAGAATCTCAAAAGCTCACTAAGGAGATTCATTCCTTCAGAGTCAGACTGGAGCAAATGGAAGCTAATGACTTTATGAGAACTCAAGATGCTGTTAAGCAGATCCAAACAAATGAAAGAATAGAAGGCATTGTGAAATATCTCATGGGAAAAACCCCTGACCTGGAAAATAGATCCAGGAGAGATAATTTAAAAATTATTGGACTACCTGAAAGCCATGATCAAAGAAAGAACCTAGAAATCACCCTTCAAGAATTTCTCAAGGAAAATTGCCCTGATCTTTTAGACCTAGATGGTGAAATAGAGGTTGAAAGAATCCACAGATAATCTCCTGAAAAAGATCCCAAAAAGAAAACTCCCAGGAATATTATAGTCAGGTTCCAGAATTCACAGATCAAGGAGAAAATACTCCAAGCAGCCAGGAAGAAACAATTTCAATATTGTGGAAAAAGAATCAGAATAGCACAGGACCTGGCAGCTTCTACACTGAGGGATCAAAGGGCATGGAATATTATGTTCCAGAGGGCAAAAGAGCTGGGATTAAAACCAAGAATCACCTACCCAGCAAAACTGAGTATTTTGTTTCAGGGGAAAATATGGTCATTCAGTGGAATAGAGGACTTTCAAGCATTCTTGAGGAAAAACCAGAGTTGAATAGAAAATTTGACATCCAGACAGAAGAAGCAAGAGATGCCTGAGAAGGTAATCAGGGAAAAGAAATCAAAAGGAACTTATTAAAGTTGACCTATTTACATTCCTACATGGAAAAACAATAATTGTGACTGATGAAACCTCTTTCAGTATGAAAACAATGGAAGAAGGGTGTGTGGTCATTTGAATACATATGTGAATGTGTGTATATATGTTTACAGGTATACATGGATAGAGGGCATAGGTTGAATTTGTTGGGAAGGGATGATACTTAAGGGGTGAAGTTATGAGGTGAGAGAGGAAAGTGGAAAGAGGAGATGAGGAGAGACAGGGTAGAGTAAACTATCTCATGTAGAAGAAGCAAAGGGAAGTGGTTCCAAGGGTGGGGAAGAACAGGAAGGCAAAAAGGCAAAACCATATTCTCATTGAATCTGGCTCAGGGAGAAAATGACATACATACTTAATGGGATATCTCACCTTGCTGGAGAATAGGGGAAAGGGGGATGAGAGATGGGATGATGGAGGGGGGTGGCATTCTGGGGGAGGGGAGGTTGGAAGTATCCACTATTGAAGAGGGACAGGATCAAAGTAGAGAATGGACCAGATGGGGGGTGGATGGGTGGGAGGGAAATATAAGCAGCTTTTAATATATATCTACTATGGTAATGTTTTGCATAGCTATACATGTACATCACATACTGAATTGCTTATCTTCCCAGAGGGAATGGGTGACAAGGAGGAAGGGAATAAATCTGAAATTGGAAGTTTTAAAATTAAATGTTTCAAAATATATATATATATATATATATATATATATATATATATATATATATATATATATATACTAGTATTAGTACTATTTTGCATGTAATTGGGAGATAAGATGTTCAGGCATTGGGGCACAGAGATTTACCTTGCCCTAATGGTAAAGTCAAAGGGATATGGGAGAAGATATGGGAGAGAGCAGATTGGATGAGGGGATATCTTGTGGGACTGCTATTCTGGGGTGGTGGGTAGGGGAAAAATGGGGAAAAGATTGTAGCTCAAAATCTGGCAGAAATGAATGATGTAAACCAGAAGTTAATAAAGCATCTGTTAAAAAAAATCAACCACTGAGATGAAATATTTTTAATAGCTAAGGCTACGGTGAAATTTTTTAACCAAAAAAAGAAGTAAAAGGGCTCAGAGCTTGGATCACAAGAAAATGAAAATATTTTCTAAGAATAAAATCAATGCCTCCAGGAAGAAAATTATTTGTAGGGCATGGGGTGGTAGGAGAGGGGACAAGACATTTACCAATGGTCAATGTATATGAACAAGCGGTTCACCAAAGAATTTTAGATTACTAAAAATTCTATGAAAGATTACTCCAAATCAATATAAAGATAAATATGAATCAAAACAACTTTGAGGCTTTACCTCAAACCAAGAATATTGGTAAATATGATGAACCTTAAGAATAAATAATAGTAGAGGAGTTGCAATAAGAAAGTAATACTAATACACTGTTGGAATAGTACATTGCTCCAATTATTTTGGAAAGCATGCTAAATTTTTTTAAAAAGGATCAAAATATTCATTATCTTTTGACCCAGAAATTTCATTGCTAGGGACATATGTCCAAAGGAATTTATAGACAGAAAGTTCTTAGATACACAAAAATATTCATAAAGCACTTTTTGTGGTAGCAAAGAACCAGAAACAAAGTATATGGCCATCAATTGGGGAATGGATAAATAAATTATAACACATAATACTATTGTCTCATTCCATTCCAATAGGAAATGTGACCTGAATACTTGGCCTGAACTAAGGCTCATTTACCAAATCTGGGAAACTGTCTAAAACTACTATAAATTGCAGAGCAGATATCAAGATATTGATCTACATTGGCAGAGGGAATTTTTTTTTTTTGCAGGAATTCCTTATGCCAATGAAATCACAAATCTAGTCCCTTTCTGCCATGTATATGTACATGTATAGACACACTCATATGAACATACATCCATGTGCATGTGTATACATGTATGCAAATACATATATACATATAAAACATATGTGAATATATTGTACACTTGGCACCATCAATTGGTATATACACTCATATACATATATGTGCTTGTATGGATGTATACAGAGCTTCTATTTTTTCATATATTTGTATATATGCCTGCATGTGCATATATATGTGTGTGTATGTATCATCTTTGCAATTTTCCATTTGTCCCTAGTTCTAAGACCTCCAAATCTACTTACTTAAGTTTAGAAGGTAGTCATCATAGTTGTATATAGAATGATTTATTTTTCAGTCCTTTGTTCTTATTTTTCAATAGCATCTAATTCTTTGTGATCACATTTGGGGTTTTCTTGGCAAAGATACTGAAGTGGTTTGTCATTTCCTTCTCTAGCTCATTTCACAGATGAGGAAACTGAAGCAAACAGGGTTAAGTGACTTGTCCAGGGTCACACAGCTAGTAAATGCCTGAAGCCAGATTTCAACTTGGGAAGATGTGTTACTAACTTCCAGGCCTAGCACTCTATCCACTATACCCCCTAGCTGCCCTTCTTGGGTCTAACAGTTCTCAAAGACCAACTACTAAATTGTAGAAAATTCTACTAGTGGAAGCAATATCTAAAGTACTGGAATTTTAGAACTGTGTTTAAGTACTGAAATATTTACTGATGTTGCTTAAAAAATCCCCAAAACACAGGTTCCCACCAAAGACTCAGGAATACACACAGACAGACACAGACACACACAAACACATGCACACACACACACACACACACACACACACACACACACACACACACACACCCGCATACACGGTGCTTTTTCCTCCCCCCACCAAAAAAACCCCCCAAAAACCAATGCCTTAAATATTGTAGGAACTCAGTGTTTATCACAATAAATTGAATGATAAGAGGTTTGCACACCCACTCTGTTTAAAGACAAAAAATCATCCTTGTATCGAAACCATTGAAAGGAAGAAGGGAAAACTGCCCTATTAATTCTTATCTACAGGAAATTAAAAACATTTTTTCCCCTCATCTTTGAGCTACGTTGGGTTTGGCAAACACCTCACCTCAGGATTACTGACATTAATGAGGTAGCAGGAGTGGAGAGCTGCCTGCCCAGAGATGCACTTTCGGCTGGTTGCCAGGGTGTCCTGCTCTGCAGAACTGATAAGATTAAACCTCCCATAACCTAGTAAACAAACCACATGGGAAAGACCAGAAATATTTTTCTGTTTTGGTCCAAGAAGCATATCTTCAGTTCTGCCCTGTGTGTTCAGCAAATTAAGTTACATAGAAGAGGATTAAATCAGACAGTGAACCAAAAGGGAGGTTTTCCTGTTAAAAATCTCAAGCCTGAGGTTAGAGTTTATAGGCCTACAGAATAAAGCCTGCTAAGGGAGCCTTTAAGCCAGTATTTTCTGTGTTCTTTCTCAAATATTTCCCTCTCTCTAATTCAGTCTACCCCTATTCTGCCATCCCTTTTGCCTCCCCCCATATTGTCCCCTCTTATAGATCAAAGGTTAAATGCTAAGCTGTCTCTCAGTCAAGCATGAACTTTTAATTGTGTAATACACTACTCAACCATTTTTGTCTATTCCCTGCCATTTAATATGTGCTAAAATTAGTCAGAAAACCTAAGCAGTTTAGTGTTTATCTTTTTGTTGATAAAAATGACATCTTCCTCATAAAATAGATCGTGAATTTCCCCCCAAGTTGCTCATAATCAAGCCACTCCAGTTTTCCCAAACTCAGATGAGAGTTTAAAGAGAAAAGAGTTTTTAGGAGCATGGGTCAAAGCTGAATCGTATCCAGTATAACTTGTTACTTGGAAAGGGGAGCTTTGGACTCAGAGTCCTAGGTTCAAACCTGAAGTCTTATTAATGTTATTTATTAATGACTTGTTTTATTTCTACCCAGATAGTTAATTTGGAAAATGCTGAATTTAACCCTTCTCTAGAAATGAGATCTTAAACATTTAAAGCAAGTGCATTTATTACAACACAATTAGTTAGCAAGGGAGCTTACTGCTCATACACTGAACGCTCTCCCTACCCAATTAGTTCCCTCCACAGTCGAAACAACTCATAGCAGCATTGAATAAGATACCTTCCTTGGGAATAGAATTGAATATTTCAGCAAAGGGCTGGGTCTGTGGTTGATTGTTTACTTGCCTACCCTGGCACAAGCACACTCCCCTCACTTTGACAAGTCTACGCCAATTCCGCAACATGATCTGCAGCATTAACCCTCAGCATGATAGGACCAGATGATCACAGTTCACATACACTGTATTGCTCAGGTCAACAAATAGTTACCTATTATTAAACACCTGCTACGTTTCAGGTGTTGCACTAAGTGCTGGAGATACAAAGAAAGCCACCCCCAAATAGCCCCTGCTCTCAAAGAGTTCACAGTCTAATTGGGGAAACAAGATTCAGATAACTATGTATAAATAAGATATATGCAGGGGAAATGAGAAGTAATCTCAAAGGGAAGGCACTAAGTAAGATTAAGGAGGACTGGGAAAGGTTTCTTTCAGAAGATGAGACATTACCTGAGACTTGAAGAAAGCCAAGAAAGCTGGGTGGAGATGAGAAAGGAGAGAGTTCCAATCAGAAGGGACAGCCAGTGAAAATGCAGTGGTGAGTGGGGAGATGTTTTACTAAAGGAACAAAGAGGCCAGTATCACTGAATCACAGACTGTGGGAAGGGAAGTAAGATAAAAGAAGATTGGAAAGGTTGAAACTACTCAAGACATTCAGGATGTTAAAGAGTGAATTTTGCATGTCAATAGGGAGCCATTGAAGAGTAAGTGACGGCAGATTTAGGCTTAAGGAAGATCTATTTATCAGCTTAGTGGAATATGGACTGGAGTGAAAGAGAGTGGAGGCAAGTAGGCCAGCTATCAGGCTATTTCAATAGTCTAGGAGCGATCAGGGTGTTGGCATTGTCAGAGGAGGAAGGGGATGTTAGGGTATATGAGAAATGGTATGAAGGTAGGAATGCTAGGACTAACTGGCTATGGGACATGAGAGAGAGAGTGAAGAGTGAGATTTCCAGCCTGGGTGACTTGGGAGGATGCTGCTTCTCTCAATGATAATAGGACAATTTGGAAGGGAGGAGGGCTTGGGTAGGGTACAGAGGAAGATGAATGAATTCATCTTTGGACATGCTGAGTTTAAGGTATCTCTGAGACATTCAGTTCAAGATATTCAATAGGCAGTTAGATATGGGAGACTGGAGGAATAGGCTAGGACTATATGAATAGATCCCAGACTAATTTGCCTAGACATGATAGTTGAATCTATGGGAGTTAGTGAGAACACAAACCAATATAGTGTATATATAGAGAAAAGAAGAGGGCACAAGCCTCTGGCTAATTACTGAGGCTGGTCTGTAGATGAGAGTTAACTTTTCAGTTCACTAGGACTTAGATCCCATGCTCCTCTCCCTAGTGCCTTTGCCTTTGCAGGGTCCCCTTAATTTCCAAACAAATCTACCTCCAACGAGCCATTCTTTGTAACAAAGTATTTTTAAAGAGGAAAATAACAGTTCAGCAATCTATTCTTGATGAAGTTATCCTGGTTCTTTGTAAAGGCTGATTCTTTTTCTGGAAGTTTACTAACCATCCTTTTTATAATATGTGTAAGAATTTGCCCAATCCCCCTTAATTTTAGTGCCCTTCCTTTGTTAATTATTTCCTATTTATCCAGCACATAACTTTTTTGGGGGCATATATTTGTGTGTTATTTCGAATTAGATTGTAATTTTCTTGAGGGAAGGAATTGTCCTTTGCTCTTTTTGTATACCCAGTACTTAGCACAGTGTCTGGGATTTAGTAGGTGCTTAATGTTTATTGACTGATTGAATTTTGTCAGTAAACTAATTGTCAGCTAATTTTATCAGTAAGCTAATTTTGTCAAGCTCATTGGCTTATAGAGTTTCTCAATTCTATACTTTTCCTTTTGTAAATATTTAGATATTTCCCTCCTTCCAGCCTGTGTGAGACATAAGCTACAGCGGTTTAGAAATCGCAACTTCCAGTTACATTAACAAAGACTTATAGGTAGCTTCTGAGTTGAGACTTGAAGGAAGATAAGGATTCTGAGAAGTAGATATGAGAATTGAGTACTTTTTAGGGAAAGGACAAGGAGAATGCAAAAACCTAGAGATAGGAGATAAAATGTTGGGGATCAATGAAAAGGCTGTTCACTTTGGGGAAGGAGGAGGTAATAGTAATTAAATCAAGAAGGGTAAAATGGAGTGAGATTGTGGAAGATTTTAAATATCAGATTTAGGAGTTTTATTTTATTCTAGAAGTAATAGGGAACAAGTGAAGGGTTTTAAACAGGGGAGTGAAATGGTTAGCTTTGTGACATAGATTATTTTGACCAATGAATAGAAGGTGGATTAGGGGGGATAGAATGAAAACAAGGACATCAATTAAGAGACTTTTGTGAAGGGCAATGAAGCCTTAAAATATGGTAATGTCTGGGTGAGTAGTGGAAGACTGTTTTGATAAAACTCTTCCTTAGCAATGACCCAGGAAGAAGAGTTTCTGACATGGCCGTCTTTGGAAGCCAAATAAAAGTAATGATTTAAGCACTTTTCATGCTTCAAATTGGAGAGAATTTCAAATCTATGATCATTCTTTGCTTTAATATCACAAGCTAGATTGCTATGATGGCTTCCATTGCACCGATGAAAACATAATCAAAAGAAGGGAAAGTTAATTATCTAGAGACACACAGTAAGTGAATGGAAGAGCTATACTTCTAAATGATTACTGTGGCCTTGATTCTAACCTGTTATTCACCTCCCTTCCTTCCCACTATGGAAAGTTTTAGGAGCAGGTGGAAGGCACTACAGGTCCATATTATTGCTCTCCATTTACTGGTGAGCCTTATGAGGTGCCCCGTCCCCTCCAACATCCGGATGATGAGATGTCATCACTTGGCCAGATGTGGACGCCTTCACACCCTCCCTCCAGGTGGTCCTTGAACTAAAGTGCTCACTGCCTCTTGGACCTGGGGGTATAAATCATCGATTTTTCTAAGAATTAAGGATTACTGCTAAATTGTGTGCTTTCTATTAATAGATCTTCATAAATGCTGCAGGTGCTGGCCGTAAGTCCTCTTTGAAGCCCTGCTTAATCGCCCCCTTTCCAAATCCTCATAATCCAGGCCTCGTAAAAAACCTGGGGATTATTGATTGAGGGGACCTTGGGGATCCCTAAAATGAGGTTCAGCTCAGATGCTGGCCTAGCTCAGGGGGGGCAGTCCACAGACTCTTCCCCGGAATGCATGCCAGGTGTTGGCAGTTTCATGTGGAGCCCAGCTCAGAGGGAAAGGGCTGGATTCTCACTCAGACAAGAAAGGTGGAGGAGGCAGCAGCCTCCAATGAGGAAGAAACCAGAGGGAGGGAAAGGTGCAGAGATGTGGTTTCAACCATGTAGTTTTCAGCCTTGAATTAACATGACTTCTTCCTTGAGTACAATAGCTCCTAAAGGGGGACCTTCATGAAAGCCTGTGTTACAGGCCTGGCTTCAGGTCTCCATGAAGCATGACATCCTCTACAAAGCAGATAGCAACAACAGTAATACTCTGTGCTTATATGAAATTTAAAGCTTTGCCACGTATTTTGTCTACACTAAGATTCAGTGAGATTCTATGGTTCTGGCTTTGTGGATCAAATAAAGACAACAAGGTACCTTAGAGATCACCTAATCTAACATCTTATTTTACAGTGGAAATTGAGGCCTGGAGAGGTTATTTAAACCACTGCTGGAGAACTTGCAACCTGCAACCTCAAGGCCACATGTAGCCTTTAGGTCCTTGGGTGCGGCCTTTTGTCTTAGTCCAAGTTTTACAGAACAAATCCTTTTATTAAGGGGATTTGTTCTGTGAAGTCTGGATTCTGTCAAAGGGTTGCACTTGAGGACCTAGAGGGCCACACCTCACCTCAAGGCCACAGGTTTCCTACCCTTCTAATAAAAAATGTAGAGCTGGAAGGGACTTAGCCCAAACCATTTTTTTTTTTTTTTTGCCGGGGGAGAGACCCAGGGTTTAGAGATTTGAAATAATTTGTCCAAAGTCATATAAGTAGTAAGTGTCTGAATCAGGATTTGAATCTAGCTTTTCTGCCTTCAGCCTCAGCACTCTTACCACTGTGACAGAATCTTCCAGAGGTAGCAAATGAAGGCTGTGCCACCTCTACCCAACTCCACCACCTTGAATATGGATATTTCTAAATTGCTGAACCAACAATTAAAAAAAACTGAAAAATAGGCCATTAAACATACTCATCATCGTGAGAACTGAGTATCCTATACACATTATTTGGTGGCTATAGAAGTATCTATAGCCGTATTTCATATGTACATATATAAGATAGTTAACATAGGGGATAGAGATCTGTCTATGGGTCAGGAAAACCTGGATGCAAATACTACCTTTAATTCATTTAGCTGCGTGACCATGGGCAGATCACACAAACCACTGAACATCATCAGGGATCTCTGTAAGACTCAGATTTGGGTGGGTCTGGACTGAAGCTGAGATCACTTTCAACTCTAAGATCCTGTGATTCTATAATTATGACACAGATGCCTTGCCATTCTACATCAGTAGCAAGACTTTCCACATTTGGAAGTTCCCTGGCCTGATGAACTCACAGGTCCAACCCACCCACAAAGTATATTTTTGTTTATGTTAAAACTTCTAATTTGGAAGTCATATTAATAGTGTTGAAATGTATAATCAAAGTGATACTCTAGGAGTTTGGTTCCTTGGGCCATGAAGTAAGAACAAGTTCTATCTCCTGCCTGAAAGCAGTGCTAGAAAACCATATTCGAGGAGCAGGTTAAATAATTTAATGGAATCATAGAAAGGATCTCAGAGTCTATGCAGTCCAACCCTCCATTTTACAGATAAGGAAACTGAGTCCAAAGAGACAAAATGACCTGTCCAAAGTTACCTTGTTAGTGGCAGAGCAGGGATTATCAGTTGGCCAATCATCAATTATTTTTATAGCAGCTACTGTGGGCTAGAGGTTGGAGGTGCTGGAGACACATTCAATGACTGAAATATGACTCACCAGTAGCTTATATAGAATTCAGACTTGTTAATCCCTCATTTAATGTTCTTTCTACTGTACCACAGCTATGTTACTCATCTATAAAAAGAGATATAATTGCTTGGTATTAGTGTGGTCAACATGTACCAGGGTATATCATCCTGAAGATTATTGCAAATAAGACAGAAAGGCTCTTAGCTCTTTCCCTTAACAAAATCTGGATGTGTGAAGAAGAGAGTTTTGGTGTTTTCTTTCACTTTTTACAAGAGCAGAAGCATAGGATCATACCTTTAAAGGTGGGAAGGGACCTTATGGGTGATCTTGTCTAACATTCTTTTTACATCTGAAGAAACTAAGGCCAAGAGATGAAACAACTTGCCTGAGGTCCCACAGGTGATAAGCAGTGGATACAGGATTTAATCATGGGGACTCTGTCTCTGTATTCAACACACTTTCCACTGGACCATATCACTGAAACAAAGAGATGTTGTATTTTCTGTCTAATAGCATTCAATGGAAAGGTTATTCACTCAGTAAAAATGTATTCAGTGAAACCCTTTTATTATTCTTGCTACAGAAGAATAGAGGCATTTGCTCTGCCTAGGAAGATCAGACTGCATCAAATCCCACTTTGCCTGAAAATGGTCCTGTTATGCAAGGATGAAATGTGTTGCATTGCTGAGTGAGTTCAGGTAATCTTTAATGGATTATACAGTCGGAAGCTGAGATTTAGCCTGCACAGCTCATTAGCCCAAAAAGGTGCTCACCATATGGTGGAATGAAATTCAGAACATGGCTGGGCCATGGCCAGCCAGCTGTACAGTATGGTTCTTCATGGCATGGAATACCCTGGCTTATGTTGGTTAAAGGTGACATTGTTTCTCATCCATTACCCTAATAGCATGCAGGTTTAGAAACACCTTGGCAATAAATCCCCTGCCCTTGAAAGACTGTTGTCTCCAATGTAAGAGCATAGAGAAGATAGAATACCCAGAACTCTCTTACCCCAAACTGGCAAAATATATCACCACTGACTGAAAAGGTGTCTTCTGTTTTCCCTGCTGTGTCCCTTCCCTTATTGATCTCCTTTGCTGTTACCACTTCCCAGCTGGCAGTAGTACCTCTTGGGGCAGGGACAGAGTTGGGGACATTGCCAGTGAGTCCTATTTAAAATGTACCATGTATGCACCTAATTGAGATAAAGAACATAGTGATAGGGATTGTTGTTTGTTGTTGTTTGTCCTTCGTCCTTGAAGAGGACCTTAATGTAAGGGAGTTGATGGCATGACATGCAAGTGAATTGGATTTAAGTGAGGGAGGGCTGTGCAAGGTCACTAGCCTCACTTTGTCCTCTGGAGCAATCTGGTTTTAGTGGAAAAGATATAGATTGGGATGACTGGAAATGGCTCTGGATTGGAGGAGAACCTAAGAGGAGTGACCATGTGGTGCAGAGGATAGTTAGAGTGCCTGCTCTGGAGTCAGGAGGACCCGAGTTCAAATTTAGTCTCAGCCACTTATTGGCTGTGTGACCAGAACAACTGTACAGCTTAGAGGACTATGGGTCCTGTGGGTCACACCCATCCTTATTAAAAGCAATTAATTGAAAAGCTTACTGTGTGTGCTGAATGAAGAAAATTACATGGAAACAATTGCGGATGACTAGTAGCTTGCATCAGAGCCACGAAGTGACTGATTACCAGGAATGTTTTAGGAAGTACAATGGGCAAAACTAAAGAATTTCCAAGAGCATAGCAACCTCAGTTCAGGGGCAAAGAAGCAAATGTGGGTCAAGTGGACAGAAGGTTAACTCAATTTGTGATTCTTTTGTCATTAAGATGAATATTATAAAGCTAGCACACCCTCACTTCAATATTCCAGCAATTCCATGAGTCCTTTGATATGGTTTCTCTCTCCAATAGTGCAAATTGTAGTCCATCCATGCCCTCTAGTGCTATGGGACTAATTGTCTATGTCTTTCTATAAATTTTTCGCATCATGTTCCTTCCTCTACATCTTTTTTGTAATGTATGAATAAAGGTGAAGCACATGGATTCTCTGCTGGTTAGCCTCATCTTTCTGATGATACCATTTATGTTACTTTTCTTGTCCATCTCTGAGTTGGTAATGTGTTCCAGCCTATTTGCATCCATTATGCTTTTTGTCTGCCCTTCAGATGACCCTCAATTTGAATTTTTCAGAGACAGTGATATTCTATGATTCACAACTGTATAATATGGTTGTTAAGAAGTTGGGTCTTAGGGGTGGCTAGGTGGTGCAGTGAATAGAGTGTCTGCCCTGGAGTCAGAAGGACCTGAGTTCGGATCCGGCCTCAGACACTTAACTCACACACAAACAAAAACCTAGCCGTGTGACCTTGGGCAAGTTACTTAACCTCAATTGCCCTCCAAAAGAAAGAAAGAAAGAAAGAAGTTGGGTCTTCTCTCTCAGTCAGAAGCTTGCAATCATTTAAAAACCACCATGATGTACTAAAGGCAATCTAGTCTGCTCCCCTATTCAGTTCTGGGCCTAGCTCATTGTCCAAAGTATCTATTTCATGTAAATATACTCATGTAACAATTCTATGCATTATGGGATGTCCATCCAACTGTCATAGACTAGACAATAGATATCCTTCACCCACTTATTTTTTTTTCTTTTCTCCAATGTGGATAATTATGGCAGACTTTTGAGCGCTATAGATCTCATTTAGAAGGTTTCATTGCCTTATCAATTTTGGTGCAATCATTTCAATGTTATCTCCAATAGGAGCATAAACTTTGCAATTTATAAGGAATCTCTCTCCCATTTACACACTTCATTGGACATTCTTCATGATGGTGGCATCCATTCATTTTGATGAGACCATATCTCCCTGTTTTATGTCTAAATTGATATTAGTATAATCAAAGTGTTGTTGAGTAAAGTTATCTCTATCAAAGTTATTGACTATAAATTCATCATATACAACTTATTGCAGCAAAACAATCCTTTTTATTCCTTGGTCATTATCTCTCTACCATATACCCCAGAAAAAACTATTCTAAACCTATTATTTTCTCCTTAAGCCTCCCACAGGTTCAATTCCCCACTGCTACTCTCTCAGCTAAGGACTTCACCTCTTACTTTACTGAGTAATTGCATACATTTACCACAGGTGCCATCTTGACTACTTTTCTTCATCTTAAAACTCCTTGATACAATCTTTCACTTTCTTTCTTTGCCCCAGGTTCCGATAATGGGGAACATCCCTCTAGTAGACTCTCCCCTTAGTTATTCCCTCTCTATCACTAGATCAACCTTCCCCTTATCTACTGGTGTCTTCCTTAGTACCTTAAAACATTCTCCAGTCTTTCCATTAAAAAATGAAAACCCCCAAATAACAACAAAAACTATCTTCTCTTGAGCCTCCCATCCCCAGAAGCTTTTGTCTAATATTTTTGCCTTTCTCAACCAAGCTCCTAGAAAAATTCTATCTATACCAATTTCTTCTCCTTTTATTCATTCTTCAACCCTTTATAATCTGCTTCTGATTACTTAATTTATAGTGTTTTCTCCAAAGTTATTTGTAATACCGTCCCCTACGGCCTGCAGGTTAAATATGCTATATCCCCCTCTCCTACTTTTTGTTGGTACCCTTAAAGGGAATTTGGGGCATCTAGACTTTCTCTCAATAGCTCCAAACCCCCACCAATGATAATTCTCTTAACCCCAGTTCTATTTAACTCCTAAAAGTAAGGTTAGCTTTTACAAAGGAATATTTACTTCAAAAGGTATAATCACAAATATCCAACCTTTCTCCTGTAACATGTGGGATTTAATCCTCCCTTCTCATACCACCTCGGTCTCTGGGGAGGCAGAAGGCGATCAGAGAGGGGATTTGCAGATGTAAATTTCTAGCTCCAGTTTCTCCTTCAAGCTTCAGTCCCAAATCAAGAACTGTCTACTACAGAGCATTAAAAACATTGGAAAATGTTTAACAAAATAAATAAAAATACAATGCAACTTAGTTACTCTTAATTTGTCATTTTTTAAAGTCAACATGCTGACCAGCAGGGATCCATTCTTATTTGAGTGAGACACCACTGAACTACTAGACAATTCAAAATAAATGTCTTGGAGACATGTAAAGCTCAATAGTCCCAAGAAGAAAATCTTATTTTTTCCCACCCCCCAAACCTACCACTTTTCCAAATTCCCCTATCTCTGTTGAAACCATCACATTATTTTAATTTCTGGGTTTGTAATTTTGGCATCATCCTTGAGTCCTCAAAAGTGTTAATCAATTATTTATTACAATGTTTACAATAATTATTTATTACAATGTTTATTAGACATATTTTATATTTAATATGTCAATACTTATATACTTAATATGTTAATACTATTAAATATACCGTTTAAACATAATAAACATACAATGTTTGTTAAAAGCCTAGTACTACTATCAGGCGTTGCACT
This sequence comes from Gymnobelideus leadbeateri, assembly GCA_011680675.1. Classification (NCBI taxonomy): domain Eukaryota; kingdom Metazoa; phylum Chordata; class Mammalia; order Diprotodontia; family Petauridae; genus Gymnobelideus; species Gymnobelideus leadbeateri. Next base: position 300,771 of record WOXC01001281.1, on the reverse strand, counting down.
AAGTTTTAGGGACACAAAAGAGGCAAAAGATAATTCTTGCCCTCAAGGAGGTTACCGTCTAATGAGGGAGATAATATGCAAGTAAATATATACAATATGGGATTAGTATGAAATAATAAATAGAGGGAAGGGACTAGAATTAAGATAGTTGGAAAAGGCTTCCTGTAAAAATATGGGATTTTATTTAAAATGTAAAGAAAGCCATGGAAGTCAGTAGGCTGAGCTGAGAAGGGAGAATATTCCAAGCTTGGGGGACAGCAAGGGAAAAATGCCTGGAGCTAAGACATGGAAGATTTTATTTGTTAAACAGCTAGGAGGCCAGTGTCACTAAATCTAAGACTATGTATCAGATGATTGGAAAGATAGGGTGGGGCTAGGTTTTGAATGGCTTTGAATGCCAAACAGAGCATTTTGTATTTGATCCTGGATCTTATGGAGAGCCACTGGAGTTTACTTGAGTAGGGAAGGTGATATGGTTAAACCTTTAGGAAAATCACTTTGGTGGTTAAATGAAAAATGGATTAGAATGGGGAGAGAACTGAGGCAGACAGACAGAACCACCAGCAGGCTATTGCAATAATCTAGGTGTGAGGCGGTGAGGGCCTTCACTAGAGTTAGGGTAGTGTCAGAGGAGAGAAGCGGTCAATATTTGAGAGGTATTTTGAAGGTGAAACTGGCAGGTCATGGCAACAGATTGGCTATGGGTATTGAGAACTGGGGAGAAGTTGAGGATATCTGCAAGGCTACAAGTCTGATAAATCAGGAAGATGGTGTTGTCCTATATGGAAATACAGAAGTTAGAAGGAAGGTGGGTTCAGGAGGAATGATAATGAATTCTGTTTTGGACATGTTAAGTTTAAGATGCCGCCTGAACACCCAGTTTGATATGTTTGAAACAGTTGTAAATGTGAGATTGAAAGTTGGCAGGGTTTGGGGCAGGATAGGTAGATTGGAGAATCATCAGTATAGAGATGGTAATTAAATCTATAGGAACTGATGAAATTATGAAGTAAAGAAGTAAAGAAGCAGAGAGCCCAGGACAGAACCTTGAAGGATACCTATGGTTACAGGATGTGATCTGGAGCCACATCCAGGAAAAGTTACTGAGGACCAGTCTGATGGGTAGAAAAAAGACCCTCAAAGAAGAATGCAGCAGTCGAGACGTCTCACCTTCTCTTACCCCATATATCCAAATAGTTGCCAAATCTCACATTTGTCCCCTTTTCTCCACTCATACAGCCACCACTTTCATTCCAAGATTCATTCCCTTTTGCCTAGATCAAGGCAATGGCCTCCTAATTGATCTTTAAGTCTTTCCCCTCTCCAGTTCATCCTTGACTATAACCAGACCGACTTCCCTTAAATGCAGATCTTACTATGAGAACAAATATCATTGCCTTTAGATCAAACATCTCCTGTTTAGCTTTTAAAGTCCTCAGAACCTGTCCCTCCTTACCCTTTATCTTCCATTTAGATAAACTGGCCTTCTCTCTATTCCTCATATGTAGCCCTCCATTCCCATGCCTTCATACTGACTGTACTCTTTTCCAGGAATGTACTTTCTCCTCAACTACACCTCACAGAATAGGATAAAATGCAGAAATCACTTTCAATATGAAACCTTTCCTGAGGGCCTCAACTGTTGATGTTATCCCTCCCTAACTACTTTGAATTTATTTTCTAAGACTCCAAGTTGCATAAAAATTTCCAGTAGTAGGTGTTTCCTTATCCTAAAGTTTCCTAGACAAGATCCAAACCCTATGTTTATATACATGTAGACATATATTATACATGTACTTTTTCATATTTGCATATTTGTACACTATATACATATTTATGTATACTTATTTTCCCAGATAGAATGCATGTTCCTTGAGAGTAGGGATTGTTTCATTTAAAAAAAAAATTATATCCCTAGTTCCTATCACAGTAACTGAAACATAGTAGGCACTTAATAAAGACTCAATTGATTTTCACATCTTTGCCTGTTCATTGGAGGAACTCTTTGAGGAGAGACTTTAAGGTAGTGTTTTGTTTTACTGATTCGAATGTTTTTTTATAGTTAACAATTAACTCAGTCTTGAGGCAACCCCCACGCCCTTGCAAAATGAACAGATGGACTCTCCTTGCTATGAATTCTGAGCAAGGTTTTCTCTTTCTCTTAAGTGTTAACCTAGCATCTGTATTTTATAACTTAGTCCCTTATTTCTTAAAAAGGACCAGATGTTTTTATTTATTATTAGCTATATAATCATGAGCAACTCACTTTTGCCTCTCTGTGTCTCTTTCATAAAAGAAAATGATACTTATATTACCTTATAATATCCTACTTTGATGCCTTATCATGGCATGAAGGCACCCTGGTAAATGTTTATCAGAAGGAGAAAAAAAGGGAACCCAATATTTTGTAAAAATGGATGCTAAAATTGTCTATACATATAAATGGAAGAAATAAAATAATATTTAAAAATGTTTATCAACTAGCTCTGAAAAATGTAGATGTAATGCACTTTTAAATTTAACCTGCATTATTGATACTTTCTTCCTCTCTTTCTTAGGTTTATACAACTAACAAAATAATAAATCAAGCTCTGATTTATAAAATTTTCTGATTTCCAAGGTGTAAATGCTCACACTGAAAATTTAATAATAGGTGCTTATTTTATTTTCTTTTTTCTTTATTATTTAATAATAGGTGCCATTCAAGCTGGCTCCAGCACACCACTGATTAGTGATATATTTTAGTGAGGTTTTAGGAAACCATCTGATGATGTATTTCATACTTTTGTAGCAGTGGAGAAATGAGGCATGGTTGTTCAATCACTCCTATTTGCCCCTTTTAAAGCATTCCATTGACTACCTGGGTTTTCTGGAATAAATGTTCTTCCTACATTCTAGGTGTCAAAGGATCTGTGATTTTTCTCATCTTTTTCCTCTAAGCTCATAATAAGAGAAAAAAACCCTGCCAAAACACCTCAGTGTGAGATCTGCCTCTTTGTTTCTGGGGAATCTATTGCCTTATTTCCAATGAGTATAACCAGAATCCCATTGGCTTGTGGTTGACACTATTTATAAGGGGAAAATAAAAATGAAAAAAAAAAGGATGCCCAGAAGGAAAGTTTTCAGACTTCAACAAGGAAGCCCAAGGAGATGAAGAGATGTGGGATTAAGATTTGTAAAGGAGATTTTAGCAACATAGCATCTATTCCATCACACCTTATGCCCTCTTGATCTACATAGACTCATTTCTAGAAATCTTGACCTTATTCTTTGTGATGTTTCATTATCCTGATATGTCATGGCTTCCTCTGAACCTCTCCATCTCTACCTCTGGAAATATTCTATACAACTCAGTGGGAACTGAATTTCTCCTTCAATCAGGCTTCTGCCTGAACTGTCTGTAGTATTAGCAACTGTATATATTTTTTCCTTTTTATTTATTTATTTTAGTTTTCAACATTCATTTCCACAAGATTTTGAGTTCCAAATTTTCTCCCTATCTCTCCCCTAGCCTGCCACCCCAAGAGGGCAAACATACTGATTATCCCTTCCCCCAGTTTCCCCTCTCTTTTATTCCTCACTATCTCCATCTTACCACCCTTTCCCCTTACTTTCTTGTAGAGTAACATGGATTTCTATAACAACTGTACATTTTAATAGCCCTCAGTGGCACAGACAATTTTCTGCTCACACAATATCCAGGTTTCCTTTAATTCCATAAGAGAAAATATAGGGATCACCAAAATTGCCCCATTTTTACATTTAATTGAAAACTTCCTTTTTGTCTCCTTATATGTGATTAATTCCTTGGTTTTCAGGACACTCTCCTTTATAGAATTCTTATGGGAAAATGTTGTTTGAAAAAATATATAGGAATGTAATGTGGGTAGCCAAAGAAAGAAATATAATCTTAGGCTGTGTTAAGAGAAGCACAACTTCCATGAACAAAGAGGTGATAGTTCCTCCATACTCTGCCTTGGGCAGACTGACCACTCTATCTGCAATATTATGCTCAGTTCTGAGCACCACAATTTAGGAAAGTAATTAATGATCTGGAGAGTATTTAGAGAATGACAACCAGGCTGTTGAAAGGTCTTGAGCTCATATAACATGAGGATGAATTGAAGAAAGTAGGGATGTTTAGCCTGGAGAAGAGAAGATTCAGAGGAAGGCAAAATAGGTGAACTGTGGAAGAAGGATTAGATAGACTTTGTGCAGCCATTTGCAAAATTTAGTTGATATCAGGAAAATTCCTTACAATTAGAATTGTTCAAAAGTGGAATGAGTGCCTCAGCAAGTTTTGGGTTTTCTCTCATTGGAAGTCTTCAGTGCTAAGCAAATTCTAGATAACTATGTATTTACTGGGTAAATTACAGTTGGGATTACTTTTTGTGTATGAATTGGAACAGCCTCTGAGGTTCCTTCCAGTTCTAAAATCCTATGATTCTATGTTTAAATGATCTCATAAGATCTTTTAATTTCTTAAATCTAAATGATTCTTTGATAATACTAATCATAATAGCACAATATACATATGCACATATGTATATATAGTATATACATATGTGTATATATGATATATACATATGTAAACACACACACACATACACTGTGCCTTTGTGGATAGCATACTGATGTGAAATCAAGAAGATTGATTCAAATTCCACTTCAGACACTTACTGAGTGTCTGAACATAGTCAAGTCACTTAAGCTCTCTCAGCTTCAGTTTCTTTGACTGTAAAATGGGGATAATATCTCTAAAATGAGAGACAGTGTGACACAGTGGCTAGAGATCCAGGCTTGAAGCCAGGAATAGCCAGGTTAAGGTCCCACTTCTGACTTATGCAACTTGGGTGATTCTAGAATAGTCAATTAAATTCTCAGTATTCTGTGTCACTCTCTAAGTTTGTAACTTGCAACTTAAGTGCCAATCTACATTGGTAGAGGGAGGTTTCTCATGAAAGAGTTCCCTAGATCAGCAGTTATCAAACTTTTTAGACTCAAGACCCCTTTATACTCTTTAAAAAATAGAGGATCCCTTTCCACTCTAAAAATTATGTTTCAGGACAAAACTTTTGTTTCTGTAAATGAGAGATGTTGGTCTATTGTGGCTGCAACACTTCTGAATGCAAACAAAACCATATTAGAATGTAAATGAGAAATATTTAACAAAATAAATAAAAATACAATAAAATATAGATAATGTTAATTTGCGATTTTCTGATTAAATATGTAACCCATATGGATCCTTATGTACAGCTTAGTGGCCTGATTTCTATTTGAGTTTGACACTACTGATGTAGATTATGTCTGTTGATATTTACTATATTAGAAATTAAAACCACTAAAACTTTAAAATATGTATCAATTCATTGAAAGTAATAACCTAATTATGCTAACTTAAATAAACTAGTAGTGCAGAGTGGAATTGTTTTTCATATTTTTGTAAATGTCTTTATTATTGTTATTATTATTATTTATACTATTGTTTTTCTTTGTATTCTTACTAGAAGATATTTCTATCTACTTCTGAATTCAATACATTGGGATGTGTTGTTTTGGTTGAACTATATGAAGAAAATTTGGCCTTATACAGATATGTAGTTGGAAAACGGTATTTTAATAGAAAATAACATTTTAGAATTATTATGAAAATAATTTTGACCACATGGACTCCTTTAAATGGCTTTAGGGACCCACAGAGGTCTTCAGACCACACTTTGAGAACCACAGTCCTAGATTCATTGAATCACAGGCCCAGTCCTTATCCCTATCCCTTATATAACAGTTATTATGAGGCACAAGTGAAATTATCTATGTGAAACACTATATAAATTACATGTTATTAAATGGCATTTTACAGTTTACAAAATCCTTTCCTCCTAATAACTCTAATAGGTAGGTAGAGCTAGTATCATTATTCCCATTTGACAGGTCTGAAATAAATTTTATTACGTCAATAACAGAAACATGAGGTGGTCATTTAATTAAAAGAGTAGCCATGGCTCACCTGGAGAACCTTTGGAGACCACCAATGGTCCTCTTACCCACTTTGAGAAGGAAAGATTACCATGAATATTTTGTCACATTCTCAATGGCTATACTTTCTCTATATGAAATCATACCTGAAAATAAATCTGTAGCGTCTACCTTGTCAGGAAAGGAACATAAAAAGCAAATAAATGTGTTTGATCTATTCATAAAACACTGTTGTAATTCCAAAGGGCATTGATGTGTTCTTCATAATGAAGTAATAACAAAAAAAATTACCAATAAAAGCCCCCATGCTCCTAATGCACACTTGTAAAGTTTCTTCTGTGGATTGCCTATAGGGATCGATTTCTCTTCCCTTGTGTTTGGCTTGAAAGGTGAGCAGCAGCTTAAAGGTTCACTTAACTTCCTGATGCCATCCTGGAACACTTGAAGTCTTTCCCCTAACATACTAATTAAGGGTATATCAACATCCCTGAGGGATCCAAACAGCTAACCAACACCATCCGGCAGGCAAAGCCACTACTTAAAACTGGTTTGCCCTTAGATGAAGAGGAGGAGGAAGGGAGGGTATTTAGAATTCCCAGAGAAAGAATCAAATGAGCTTGTTAATTAGCCAATCCTTAGGCAGGGGAAATAAGCAAGGATTTGGAAACTGGGGGAAAAAGATGGAAAGGGGCCTTTGCTTATTTAGAGTCCCCACTTAGTGTCTATAAGCAGGCTATTCTTCCCAACTAAAAATATTTACACAGCGTAGCTCCAGTAGCACACTAGCTACAGACTTCAGCAGTGCCCAATGTCTCTGTCTAGCTAACCCTAGAATCTTATTTAATGACAGAGTTACGTAGTTCAGTCACAGTAGTATTTGTTTACTTCTGTTTTCTATGCCAAGGAGAATGACCTTTGCACTGGAAAAGACAGAACCAAAGTAACTTAACAAAGAGCTGATGATTAAACTCCTTTCCTTTTAAAAAAAATGAACTTAAATATAAAATCAAATGAGCATTTCTTTTCTATAAAATAGAACAGAAAAGAAGGATTATACATGAAACTGAGAATCTATATGATGTACAACTTGCTTTTCCTTATAAGAAGAATAACGAATTCAATCTCAACTTTCAAATCTATCCTGCTTCTCTGTGTTTCCTTCGAGCATTCCTTATCTCTTCTGAGCATTTAAAAACTGCTTCAATGTTTTTTTTTTCTTTCTCTTTTTGACAACCCTATCGCTAGCTTCTCTCTCCTCTTTAACACCTCTTTTCAACAGGAAAGAAAAAAAATAAATTCACATATTGGCCATGTCCAAAAATTTGTTTATCTTTTTGTCCCTTGAGTCCTTCTCCTCTCTCTCAAGAGGGCTATCATACTTTATCATCTTTCTTCTGGAATTAGAATTTGTCACTACATTGATAAGAGTTTTTGAATCTTTCAAAGTTGTCTTTACAGAATTGTGGTTATTTATTAGTTGTTCTTCATGTTATGCTCATCTCACTCTCTATTAGTTCACATGAGTTCCTAGGGTTCTCTGAAACTGCCCCCTTCATAATTTCTAACAGCACAAGAGAATCCCATTAAAGTAATATAATATGATTGGAGCTACTCTCCAATTTATGAACTACTCTTGTTTTCCAATTCTTTGCTATTAATAAAGATTTGGTATGAATATTTTTGTATATATATGAGTCCCTTTTCCTCTTTGTCAAATCTCTTTGAGGTATATGTCTAATATTGTATCACTGTATAAAAACATATGTATAGTTTAGTAGCATTTTTTTATTATTGCCTTGAATTGCCTTACAGAACAGATGGATTGTTTCACAGTTCCATGAACAAGGCATTAGCATCCTAGTTTTCCAGTATTTTCGCAACAACTGTTATTTTCATTTTAAAAGTTCTCTTTGGGGCAGCTAGGTGGTATAGTGAATAGAGCACTAGCCCTGGAGTTGAGGACCTGAGTTCAAATCCGGCCTCATACATTTAAAACAGACCAAAAAAATCCTAGCCATGTGACCCTGGGCAAGTCACTTAACCCCAATTGCCCTCCAAAAGGCAAAAAAAAAATTCTTTGCCCATCTGATGGTATAGGACATTAGGGTTGGTTTAATTTGCATTTATTTAATTATTAGTAACTTACAGTATTTTTCATGCATCTGTGGATGAATTAAATTTTTTTCCTTTGAGAATTGCTATTCATATCTCTTGACTATTTGTCAAATGGATCTTATACACTTGAATCAATTCCTTATATATTTTTGATATTACAACTTTATCAAATAAACATGCTGCAAAGATTTCTCTCTCACTTAAGAGAGCTCCTTATTTTAATTATATTTGTCTTGTCTCTGCAAAAGAAAAAAATAAATTTCGTGTAAGTAAACTTTGTATTTAATCTCCTATGGTCTTCCATACCTTCTTTGGTCATGAACTCTACCCCACCTATAACTGTGAAATGTACTTCCTATATTGGTCCTTTAATTTGTTTATTATGACCTTTTATATCTATGTCATGTTTCCATCTGGATATTATCTTGAAACATGATGTCAGATGTCAGTCTATATGTAATACTTAAAATTTTGTTTTTATTTTTTTTAATTTTTAAAAAATGCTTTATTACCTTCTGGTTTACATCATTCATTTCCACCAGATTTTGAATTATAAATATTCTCCCCATTTTCCCCTACCCACCACCCCAAAATAGTGGTCCCACAGGATATCCCCTCCTCCAATCTGCTCTCTCCCATATCTTCCCCCATACATCCTTTTACTTTTCCAGTAGGGCATGGTGAATCTTTATGCCCCAGTGCCTATATACTGTATTTCCCAATTACATAAAAAATAGTATTAATATTAGTATATATATATATATATATATATATATATATATATATATATATATATATGTGTGTGTGTGTGTGTGTGTGTGTGTGTGTGTGTGTGTATATATATACATTTTGTTTTAAAATTAAATTCCAGATTCATTCCCTTCCTCCCTTGTCACCCACCCTAACTGGGAAGATAAGCAATTCAATATAGGTTGTACATGTGTAGCTAATGCAAAACATTACCATAGTAGATATATTGTACAAGACTGATTATATTTCCCTCCCTCCTATCCCACCTCCCACTTGTTCTATTCTATACTTTGATCCTGTCCCTTTTCATAAGTGGGTACTTCTAACTTCCCTCCCCTAGTCTGCCTTTTCTTCCATCATCCCCCCTCTCATCCCCTTTCCCCCCTAATCTCCTGTAGGGTGGGATAGCCTATTTAATGTGTATGTCATTTCCTCCCTGAGCTACATTCAATGAGAATAAGGTTGACCCCTTCCCTTTTGCCTTCCTGTTCTTCCCCTCCATTGTAACCATTTTCCCTTGCCTCTTCTGTATGAGATAGTTTACCCCATTCTGTCTCTCCCCAACTCCTCTCATTATATTCCTCTTTCACCTCTTAATTTCACCTCTTAAGTATCATCCCTTCCTATTCAACTGGTCCTGTGCCCCCTGTCTATGTATATCTGTACACATATATACAGACTTTCACATATGTATTCATACACACATATACTCTCTGATATAGACTATATATATATATATATATCCCCTTCAATTATTTTCATACTGAGAAAAGTTCCATCAGTTATAATTATCATTTTTCCATGTAGGAATATAAATAGTTCAACTTTGATGAGTTCCTTATGATTTCCTTTCCTTGTTTATCTTCTCATGCTTCTCTTGCTTCTTGTTAAATGTCAAATTTTCTATTCAACTCTGGTTTTTTCATCAAGAATGCTTGAAAGTCATCTATTCCACTGAATGACCATATTTTCCCCTGAAACATGATATTCAGTTTTGCTGGGCTGGTGATTCTTGGTTTTAATCCCAGCTCCTTTGACCTCCAAAATATCATATTCCAGGCCCTTGTAATGGAAATGCAAATTTAAAGATCTTCCCTGCCCCTAGGCCCTATGATAGACTTAAGAGACTCTGAGAACCTTCCTTGATTTGCAAATATACTCTGCCTCCTAATTGGCTGAATGTAGTCATATGGAGCCTGTGGCAGGAGGCTTGGTTTTCAGGAATGCCTACACCTTGATGCTGTGTGATTGGGCAGTAGGTCAAGAGGGTTATGACATTCTCTGAGCCAGGAGAAGGCTATATAATCCCTGATGTGAGGCTTTGCTTTGGGGCTTTCTTTGAGAAGTGTTGTGTGATTTGACCAGAAGAGATTCTGGCTTTGAAGACCCTGATGTTGATGCTTCCCTCTCTGGTAACTGTGATTTGGTATTGGTGTATATAATGGTTGGTTGGACAGTTTGGAAGCCTCTCTGCTTGATCTGTTTGTTTCTCTGTCTTGTAAGTTCTGTCTGTATACTTTGAAGTTAGAGGTGCTGACCTTTTTCCCCTGAACTAAACTAATGTTTGAATGATTAAAGTAAGCTTGTTAACCCATTTTGAGTTGCTTTCCTTTAGAAGAGCAGATATAAGTACCTGCTGTATCTCCTGTATCTATTTTCCCATGAGATATTTTACATTGCCTTCTATTCTTTCATTTGTTTGGATCTGTTTAACAGCATCTTGATTGATTTCTCATAAAGTCATTAGCTTCCATTTGCTCCAATCTAATTCTAAAGGAATGATTCTTTTCAGTGAGCTTATGAGATTCTTTTTCCATCTGGCAGATTTGGCTTTTTAAGGCATTCTTCTCTTCATTGTCTTTTTGAGCCTCTTTTTCCATTTGAGTTAGTCTATTTTTAAGGCGTTATTTTCCTCAGGCTCTTGACTCTCATTTCATACTTTTCTTGAATCTCTAATTCCTCTTCCCAATTTTTCTTCCACTTCTCTTATCTGCTTCTTAAGGTCCTCTATGGCCTATAAGCAGCTCACATTTTCCTTTGAAGCTTTTGGTGCAGGAGTTCTGACTTCACTGTCTTCCTCCTGTTCCATGCTTTGATCCTTTTTGTCCCAAAACAGGAGTCTAATGTTAGATTCTTCTGTTTGTTTTGCTTACTTTGCCTGGTCATGTTGCCACTCAATTACTTGAGTTTTGGGCTTTTTGCCACAGTAGGACTCTGCCACCAGACAGGGGAGCTTTGTTCTAAATGGTGGGGTTTTCTCAGCTGCTGGGAGGTATTCATTGGGTGCCCTCTCTGAAGCCTCCATATGCTGTAGCAAGCTGGTCACACACCCCAGGACCTTCACCCTAGACAGCAATCAAGATCCAAGTCAGACTGATTGCTTGGTCCCCCTACACTCTGCAGGCCAGGAGCTGAAGCTGCCACATGGGGGTGGCTGAGACTTGTCTCATCAGTGGCTTCTTGCCCTAGGGGCAAAAGCTGATGCACTCCCAACTACTGGATCCCAAATTCCACACTGCATTGACCTCTTACTTTGTTCTTAGCATCTATGTGTTGATAATTCTGGAAACAGCCACAGCTGCTGTTGTTCTGGAGTCCCTCTAGCTGGCAGCTGGTCAGGCCTGGCCTGGGGCTAAAACCTCTGGCTCATATTGGCCTGGGCTTGGCTCCCAGAGTGCTATGCTGGCCACTCCCTGCTGGGCTGCTGGGCTGTCCTCAGTGGGAAGTTATCTTCTCCTTGTCAGTTTGTCGGTTATGTAGCTCCAAAATTTGTTCAGACTCCCCTTTTACATGAATTGGGGGAGGGGGAAGCTGGAGCCCTGAGGAAGTCCTGTTTCTACTCTGCCAACTTGACCCCGCCCCTCTATATGTAATTTTTGCCAGAATACTTTCCAGTTTTCCTAGAAGTTTTTGTTAAAGAGTGAGTCCTTACCCTAGGAATTGGGGTTACATACATATGCATATGTAGGTATTTATAGGTTATACACACACACACACATATATATATATAGTTTATAAGAAATACAACTAAATTATATGGTCTCAAATGGATTCAAAGCAAAAAGCTAAGATTAAATTGATTATAATTCATTGCAATATATAAAGGAAGGTGTTTCAACCATAATTTCTGATAAGGTAATATCGAGTATTGATACCATTAGAAAAGCAACCAAGGAAATGAAATTATGAATAAAGGCACCTTAGTTAATAAAAACTACAACGCCAAGTATATAATCTCTGAATGTCATAATGATCAAGTTATTTAAGGAAGGTCAAATGAAATGCATAAAGACCTAGAGAGTAAAAATTAGATACATAGTAAGGTACTAATTGTAAGTGAAAGCAACATTCCTCTGTCAGAATTTGATAGAATTAACTAATATAAAAATATTTTTAAAAGTAGCAATGAAAATAATGTTGCTCTTATGAAGATGACTGAATAGGAATTTTTGGTTGTATATGTATTTCTCATATTAACATGGTATTTGATCAAAATAATCATGAATGAGAAAACAAAGGCAAAAAACTCTAAACAAATTCTTATGATAAAAATAAATGATATAATCAATAAAGGAAATAAAAGCAAAAAAATGGAGACCTATGCAACAATTAAACATAATGTTCTAATAAGTGGGTTGAACAAATCATAAATAATTGAAAACTATTTTAAATGGAAGGATAATAGTTAAAAACAGACAAAATATAGCAAAGATTTGGAAAGGTAGAAACTCACTGAATGAGGAATAACTAAGGAAATACTGGCACCTGAATACAGTGTAATATCATTATTCTATAAGAAACAATAAATGTGATGAATATGGGAGAAGCATGGAGAGACTTACATAAACTGATGTAGGGTGAAGTAACCAGAGCCAAGAAAATACACAAAATGAACATACCATGTACAACTACAGAACAATATGAGATGGATATTGCAAAATTGCAAAGAGTAAACATTACCCCCAAAGGAAATATGAAAAGACTTTTTTTCTCACTCCTTTATAGAGGAAAATCCATGAGCATGGAACATTGCATATATTTTCAGATTTTTCAATGTATTAATTAGTTTTATGGATTTCTGTTCTCTTCATTTTTGTCTTTTTCTTTTTAAAATAATCTTTATTACTTAGGATAGCTCTCTGGGAGAGGACAAAGGATAGGAAACAGAAGAAATTTAGGAGATCTAAAACAAATTATATTATTACAATTATTTTTAAAGGAAGCACAATAAAGTGTATGAGATGAGGTTAAAGTACTCTAAAAGAGAATATCTGAACCTTAAATATGTGTATTTTCAAAGAGAAAAAAGAAACTAACAAATTTACCATGTCAATAAAAAATAAAAGAAAAGAAACTTATTAACAATCCTGAAAAGAAAATGAAATATTGAAAACCAAAGAACAGAGAAACAAAATTTCTTTCTTTATTTTATTGCTAACTTTTGTTTTACCATCAGCTTTGTTTCCAAATATATTTTACCTCCTTCTACCCATCAAAATACAAATTTATGAAATTAACAGTCAGATTCCAATTTGGCCAAATCGTGACTTTATATACCTTGTTGTTGTTTCTTCCTTTATTCTCAAAGTGTCTTGACTTTCATGTGAATTGGATTTAAGTAAGGCAGAAAGTCATCAGCCTCATGCTTTCCTCTAGAATCAAAGTCCAGTGGAAAGACAAATCTCAAGATGACTAGGAATGACCTGGGATATAGTGGGTGACCTTGGCCTTTCTAAATTAGAGTCTTTTCCAGGTCTCAGTTTGTCTGAGGCCATGCCTATTCAACAACTAAGGACTAAGTAAGAACTGAAAAAAAAGATGACAAAGCAGTAAAAGTTTATGAACAAATAATTTAAAAAAGATAAAACATAAGCCTTCAATGAAGTTTTGAAAGTGCTGAGAATAACCAATAAGAGAAAAGAAAAAATAACCTTGAGGTTTCATTGCACACCATCAAACTGACTCAGATGGTAAAAGTTGAGGGAAAATGTTAATGTTGAGGGTGGTGGTGTGAGAACTCAAACACAATAACTCACTTCTGTGGGATCTGGAATTGGTCCAACCATTCTGAAAAACAATCTTGAATTTTGTTAGGGAAGTGTTAGGAATTTTGTTAGGAAATTGTTCCTACCCTTTGAACCAGAGATACCAACTAGGTTTATACCCCCACAAGAAGGTTATTAATAGCAAGAGAAAAAACAAAAAATATGTGCAGTGAAATATTTATAGTAGTACTATTTGTCATAGCAAAAAGTATGAAGTAAGCTATGTACCCAATGATTAGAAAATGACTTAACAAATTATGACATGTAATATAATAAAATATTATTGTGCCAAGAGGAACAACAACTTTGGAGAATTTAAAGAAATATTAGAACTTTTATGAAATGGGTGGTGGCACAATTGGATGAACCTAGAGTTGGAAAGACCTAAGTTCAAATCTGACCTCAGACACTTACTAACCCCAAGACACTGGGTGAATCACTTAAACCTCTATTTGCCTCAATTTCCTCAATTGTAAAATGGGTGTAATAACATATACCTCCTAACAACTAGAGTCGTTATGAGGATCAAGTGAAATAATATTTTTAAAAGCACTTAAAAGTGCCTGTCACATAGTTGGTACTTTATAAATGCTCTTTCCTTTCTTTTCTACCATTAAGTAATATAGAATAAAACAGAGTTCAAAGAACATGCCCCTTCCATATCACAAGGGTTAAGGGCACAGTGCCCCTGGGATCTGGAAAATCTGTGGAAAATACTTTGAGCCTTTTTTCTTACCAAAGAAGGTATTTTTCCCTTTTTTCTTTTATGGGGTGTTTACAGTACCTTATCATAAAATTTGGGTTAAGTATTTGGTCATAGTCCCCGTGTCCTCTGGTAGCCTGTGTGTGTCATCTGTAGCTTCTGCAAAACTTCCAAAAAATTTCCATTTAATTTCTTATGCCGATCCATGATATCACAATGGAAAAAGTCATGATGTGGAAGGATAACTGTAAATGAAGAAAACTTTAAACAACAACAAAATTCAGAACAAATACCAATGGTGATTGGTATTAATTTATTTGAGTTAAAACATGACCTTTCTTTTAACAACTGATATACAATTAAGCTGAAGAAGTAGAGAGATTGTCCATGGCATCAGCCGTAATCCTTCTTTTATGCGGTTTTATTTCAGCGATTGTACTTTGTCCAGGATGGGAAGCGTCATAGTTGTGAATAGTATGGGGTTTTATGTTGTATCAAAACAGGATTTCACTTTTTCTTTCTCTAACTCCGTGTGTTTCTTCCTTGTTTTTTTTTTTTCCCAGATATAACCTTTTATATTTCTATAACTTCACCAGTTTGAACTTATCTGGTATAACATGCTTCTCTATCCCATTATCTTTTAAACTACTTTCTACTTTCTAACACTTCTTATTGACTAGGGAGTATTCTCCCAAGTAGTTTGTGTTCTTGGATTTATCAAATGTTGGGATGTTTTTATGTACTTCTTCGTTTTGCTTATTCGATCACTTTTCCTCATCTTCTTTTCAAATTTTTTTTACAAGCATCAAAAATAGTATAGATGAATATTTGTTTGTAATATGAGAGCTAGCACCACTGTCTGCTTTGTTTATACCTTTTCCTTTATTTCCTTTGTTATTCTTGACCTTTTGTTCCTCTAAGTAAGTGTTATTATTTTTGTCTGGTTCTACAAAATAAACCATTCGTGGTTTGATTGATATAGAACTAAATCTCTAGATTAATTCAATTAATGTCATAATCTGAATGTTGTTACAGCCCAAGGGGAACAATAAATATCATTCCAATTGTTTTTCATTTATTTCTAAGCAAATGGCTAGACAGTTGTATTTATGTACATTATTTTAACCCCTACCTATTCCATGCATTTTGTAGTTTTTTTGAATAGAATTTCTCTTTCTATTGCTTTCTTCTGATTTATATTCTTGTCATAAAGAAATATCAATAATTTGAGGGACTTCTTTTCTTGTTGTTGAATTCTGTTGCTTTTCTGAGCTTATTAATTATATCAGTTGATTTTTTTCATTGTTTCTCTGTTTTTGGTTTTTACCAAGTAAGCAGATATATTCTATAAACAAGGATAATTTGTCCTCTTCCTTATATTCCTTCCTTCCTTCCTTTTATGTACTTCTCTTGACTTGTTGCCAGAGGTAGCGTTTATGGTATTCTGTCAAATAACACTGGGAAGAGAAGGCATCTGCATCATCCATGAACTTATTCAGAAAACTTGCAATTCTTTTTATTGAAAATAATGATAGCTTTTGATTGAAAATGATCATATAATCATTTTAAAATTAATGATCATATCAAAAAAAGGTTTTTCCATACCTATGTCTTCTAAAGTTTTTAAGAAAAATGAATGCCCCTGGTTTTCTGCCTCCATTTTATATTAATGTGACTTTTATTTTTCTTGTTAATAGTATGTGAATACTTAATATTAATCAAATTATCAACACTGGTTTTATATAATACTGCACTTATTTGCATATTATAATGTATGTATATTAAATGTTTTAATCAATATTCACTGGCAAAATGGTTCTGCAGTATGCACTCTCTGCTTTATCCCTCCTTGGTATGGGAATTAGAACCATATTTCCCTCATAAAAAATGAGTTTAATATAATTATTTTTCCAATATCAGGAACTTCCTTGTAGCCTGAATAATAGTTACTCTTTATATGTTTGATACAATTTTTTTATATATCCATTTGAAACAGCATTTAACTCCCCTTGCCCTTTTAGCTTATTTATTTTGCCGAGACTGTGTTTAGGATTTCTATTTATTTAGTTAAATTGTATATTTTTTCATTTTTGTAGACTAAAATTGATTTCCTCTAAATTCTCAGTTTTCTGATATATAATTTTATAGATGAATTTATCATAGTTTATTTCCTCTTTATTTACTGTAAATTAATTTTTATTTTAGAAATTTTCTTTTTCTAAATCAAGTTATTTAATGGTTTACAGATTTTGTTAATCTATCAATAATTCTTCCTTTTTTATTGTTCTACCTATTTCTCTTCCATTATTAAACATTTTTGTGGTTATTTTAGAATTATAAAATTGTTGATTTCAAGTTTTCTAAAAAAACCATTCATACTAATTTCATTAACCCTGTTTTATCTTCAGTATTACTTTAACTCTTTCCAATAAATTTGGGCATTTTCTTTCAGTGTTATTTTATTCAAAATAATTGTTGTTTTTACGATCTATTCTTGGATCTACTACTTGTTTAGAATTTTTCTTATGCTTTAAAGCATGTGTATTTTGCTATTTTATCCACTTTTTTTAGTTTTTTCCCTCTCATTATTTTTATTCTTATTAATCTTTCTGGTAGATTCATCTATTAACAAATGAAGAACATTAGAGTATCCTAAAATTATTACAATCAGTATTAAAAAAATTAGTTGGCATATGTTTGAAGAACTTGAATGCTAGACAGTTTGATACTTATAATGTTTTTGTTTTATTAGAAGATCTATGTAAACAGCTTTGAAAATATTAAAGTGCTACATATATACATATATATATATATATGAGTTATAATGATAACAAATATAAGCAAAATAATCTCCTTATTTGTCTTCCTTAACATTATATGTATTTAGTGTTTCTTTATCTGAAGATATGCTTACCAATTCATTCCTTTTTTTATTTGACTTAGACATGCATTCTGTTTAGCCCATCTTTTTTACTCGTTTCTTTATGGTTTATATGTATTTCTTGTAATCAGTAATTTATTGAATGTCATTTCCCTATCGAGTCTGTTATTCTTTCATTTTGTTGGCAGGTTTAATCCATTCAATTTACTATTATAATTGTTCAGTCTGTGTTTTCTTCCATTGGTTTCTGTCATTGATTTTTCTGTCCTTGACTATATCAGTCACTTGACTCTGTAGTCTGTTTTGCTTGCACCAATTTGATCCTACTCTACACACATAGACTCCCCTTTGCTCTGCCATGTTACTCCATCTCAGTTAAAATTTGTTTATTTTTATTCTTTGAAAGTTCATTTTCCTTTCTTTATCATCCTTCCCTTTCCTAGATGTTTTGAGTGCAGTATAGAATCCCCCATGTGTTAACACACTCCTCCCCACTAGTATCTAGTCTCTTAGTTATTAATTGTGTCAAACTCAAATAGAAATGAAACCATTAATCTATATATAAGCATCATGCAGGCAGCATATTAACTTAGCTTTAAAATGTAATATTATCAATGTCTTATATTTTTATTTATATTATTATTTTCCAATTACATTTTAGTCTGGTTAGTATAGCACTTGAGAGTATTGTAGGGAGTATATTTTATACCTCTGTCTTAGTATGAATAACATTCATTAATATCATGCCTTTCTAAGCAATGTTAAATTTCTTCCATTCCTTCATTATTACTTTCCCTTTACAGATACCCTAGAATTGAATCTTCTATTCATGAGCTTTCTTTATTCTCTTTTAGGTCCTTATATAAGGTAGAATTTCTGGTAAACAAAAGCCTTACCCCTTTTTCTGCATCCCCAAGTATTAGAGCACTTATAGATTTCTCCTATGCCTCAATCTTATTTTAAAAATTTATTTTGTTTTCCTTATTTACAAAAATTTATTTTGCCTCCCCATTGAAAAGAAAGAATAAAATAAAAATGCATAAAATGTGCATAATCAAATTTATATTTTGTCAATATTTTAATAGCATTTTATTTTTCCCCCAATCACATGTCAAGATAATTTTTAGCATTCATTTTTACAAGATTTTAAGTTCCAGATTTCCCTCCCTCCCTCTCCACCACTTTCCTAAAATTGTAGGCAATTTGATATAGCTTATACATGTACTATCATGTAAAATATGATAACACATTTAAAACACAATTGTGAAAGAAGAAACAGAACAAAAAGGAAAAAAAACATGAAAAAGAATAAAGTACGTGAAAAAAGTATGCTTCAATGTTTATCGGAGTCCATCAATTCTTTATGTGGATGGATAGTATTTTCCTTTGTGAGTGCTTTGTGTTTGTCTTGGATCATTGTGTTGCTGAGGGAAGCTGAGTCATTCGTGATTGATCATCACACAATATTGCTAATACTGTGTAAAATGTTTTCCTGGTTCTGTTCATTTTACTTTGCATCAGTTCATACAATTTTCTCCAGATTTTTCTGAAGTCTGCTTGTTTATCATTTCTTATTGCATAATAGTGTAACTTTGCATTCATATGTCACAGCCCAGTTGATGAGCACCCCCTCAATTTTCAATATTTTGCCACCATGAAAAGGGCTGCTATAAATATTTTTGCACATGTAAATCCTATTCCCTTTCTTATCACCTCTTCGGGATACAGACCTAGTAGTGGTATTGCTAGATCAAAGTATATGCATAGTTTGGTTTCCCTTTAGGCATAATTCGAAATTGCTCCCCAGATTGGTTGGATCTATTCACAACTCCACCAATAGTGCATTGGTGTCTTAATTTTCCCACCTCCTCTCCAGCATTTTTCATGTTCCTTTTTTTTGTCATAATAGCCAATCCGATAAGTGTGTGGTGGTACCTCAGAATTGTTTTAGTTTGCATTTCTCTAATCAAGAGTGATTTAGAGTACTTCTTCATATGCCTATAGATAGCTCTGATTTCTTCCTCTGAAAATTGCCTGTTCATATCCTTTGACCATTTATCAATTGGGGAATGGCTTATATTCTTATAAATTTGACTTCATTCTCTCTATATTTTAAAAATAGGCCTTTTTTAGAGACACTGGCTGTAAAGATTATTTCCTAGCTTTCTGCTTTCCTTCTAATCTTGGTTGCATTGCTTTTGTGTGTGCAGAACATTTTTAATTTAATATAATCAAAATTATCTATTTTATATTTCATAGTGCTCTCTCTATCTCTTCTTTGGTCATGGGTTTTCCCCTTCATTATAAATTTGACAGATAGACTACTCCTTGCTCTTCTAACTAGTTTATGGTGCAACCCTTTATGTCTAAATCATGTACCCATTTTGAATTTATCTTGGTATATGTTGCAAAATGTTGGTCTATACCTAGTTTGTGCCTCATTGTTTTTGCCAAATAATAAGTTCACACTAGGTTACTATGGGCATTTACTACTATGTCTTATGCTGTCTATTTCTTCTATAACTCATTTAACTTCTCCTTAAAGAACTTGCATCCTATACCACCTTGGTGCACTGATATTTAGTATCGATATTACTTCATTGTCTACCATACCTTTTAGCAAGGTGTAGTTTCCTTTCTTTTCCTTTTAAATTAGGTCTATTTTTGCTTTTGCTTGGTCTGAGATCAAGATTGCTATCCTTGATTTTTTTTTTTGTTGGTTTCTTTTTTCTTTCACTTCAGGTGAAGCATAATAGTCACTCATTTTTACTCTGTGTGTGTCTCTCTCCTTCAGGTGTGTTTCTTGTAGACAACATACTGTGGGATTCTCGGTTTTTATCAACTCTGCTATCTGTTTCTGTTTTATGAGAGTGTTCATGCCATTCATATTCAGTTATGCTAAGGAACTATGTATTTCCCTCCATTCTCTTCCTCCTTTTTGTCCTCTTCTTTCACCCTTTCCCTCCTTGAGTGTTTTGCTTCTATCTGCTGCCTCCCCCATCTACCTTCTCTTCTCTCAGCCACACCACTTTTATCTCATCTCCTCCCCTCTGCCTCTGTATATTCCTTCTAGCAGTACTATTAGTGGCATAATTTTTAGAATTACAAATATCATCTTTCCATGTAGAGATGTAAAGAGTTTGACTTCATTGAATTTCTTATGTTTTCTTTTCTTTTTTCCCCTTTTTAGAATATGTTGGGGGACACTACCTTATGGCTGTTTAGAGGTGAATATGGGAGAGTTAGAGGGATTTACTGTCTATTCTGCCTTCTTGGCTTCCAGAAGTCCCCACATGGTGATGATATTAAAAAATATGTATGTAGCAATCTTCATCTTGAATCCCTACTAATGTCTGTCAAAAGACTGGTAACATGCTTCATCAGTCCTTTGGAATGATGTTTAGTCATGTGATAGGTCAGAGTTCTTAAGTCTTTCAAGGTTTTTTTGCCTTTATGATTTCATTATCATATAAATTGTTCTGTTTCTGCTGATTTCATTCTGCATCCATTCCTACAAGTCTTCCCAGGTTTCTGCCCCTTTTGTCTTTATTGTAGCTCAATAATGTTCTAGAGTTTTAATATGCCACAATTTTAAACAATTTCCCAAATGTTGGGCACTTGCCCTTATTTTCCATCTTTTTGTCAATGCAAAAAATAATTGATATAAATGTATGCATGTGTGTGTGTATGAATGAACGACTACTTCTCCTCTTTCTTCAATCTCTGGGCTATAACTTTAGTATCTTCTGCCTCTTTTCCTAGTCTTTTTAAAATCTTCTGAGAATCCTTATTTCCAGATATATTAATTCACAAATAAGGTAGTATGGAGTGCTGGAAAGAACTTTGCTACCAGTTAGTGGGACCAGTCTTATTCCAAGCTTTTTTACTTACCCTTTGACTACATTGAAACTCATAACTCATCCCTAATAAGTATGTTTTCTTGTGCTCTTGCCCTTTACACTGACCACCCCTGAGGATCTAGATTCCCCTGGGAAGGGGAGGTGGTCCTAGGAAACACAACATTGGGGGCAAAAAGGTCACCTGAATTTCTAGCTTCTCCCAGATGAAACCAGAGTATGCCTTGTAAAAGCCTCCATTGAACCATCCCAAATCCAGGGGAAAGTTAAGCAATGCTGCCCAGAATACTTCACTTTTGTATGTGTGTATGATTCCTACTTCTCTGCGTCA
This sequence comes from Gymnobelideus leadbeateri, assembly GCA_011680675.1. NCBI lineage: Eukaryota > Metazoa > Chordata > Mammalia > Diprotodontia > Petauridae > Gymnobelideus > Gymnobelideus leadbeateri. The sequence goes on along the minus strand of WOXC01001281.1, from coordinate 279,110 downwards.
GCTAACTACTTGTAATATTTCCCAGATCTACAAAGCAAAACCACATGGGGCAAGAGAACAAAAAAAAAAAAACAAAAAACAAAAAAAACCCTTGGAGTTCTCTCTCATCTCAAGCCCCAAGGCAATGATGAGTGAATCTCTGAATTTCTCCTTCCTAAAGTCTCCCCTACTAAACATTCTTACTTTTTGCTTTTCCTTAAAAGTTTCATTCACTCACGAGGGAATCTGAGTTTTAGTCCAAGAAATAGTCATTTAATTTTTCCATCTCCTCCCAATTCTTTTAACACTTCACTCCTATTGAAGTTTTCCATAAATGTTCTCTTTGTTGTCTCAAAGATGCCCAAAGAATGAATTTTTTAACAGTCTTCTGTAGACAATCAGTATAGCAGATGGATAAAAATCTGGATGTGGAGTCAGGAAAATCCAAATTCAGGTTTTGTCTCTAAAATTTACTGGCTGCATTTTCATGGACAAATCACTTAATCTATTAGGATTCCCAGACAACTTCATAAGAGTATAGGTCACAGACAAGTAGCTGATTTATACCCATGAGGGAATTCCCCATAGTAATGAAATTACTAATATAGACACCACCATTTCCTCTCTTTAAAAAAGCCTTGAAAATATTGATTTCACAACTTAGCTATTTCATGAAAGCTGCTTTTTATTTTAATGTGTGTTGTCTGTTATTGCTGCTGTTTTTGATGATGATTTGCCATGTCATATTTTGTACTACTTGGAAATGATGAATGAGGAGTTATAAGGCAACTAGCCTAGAAGATTTTAATTTAAATCTCGTATCAAACATTAAATAGATGTATCACCTTAGGCAAGTCACTTCTCTTATCTTTAGTTTTTTCATCTGTCAAATGGGAATAGTGATAGCACCTACCTCCCAGGGCTGGTGTTAGTAAGAAATGAGATATTCACACATCTCATTTACTATATCTAATTTATAAAGATATTTATATATTGTATATGTTCATATATATACATTATATCTTGATATTTTTTTACTTTGAAACCTTAAAATACTATATGTTAGAACTTATAATTATTAGATATAATCTCTTACTCAACTATCTTCCCCAAAGTCTTTCTCTCTTTTAGTTGCTTTTTTTCTCAAATGCTTTATTAACTTCTGGTTTATATCATTCATTTCCCTCAGATTTTGAGTTATAATTTTTCCCCATTTTCCCTACCCACCACCCCAGAATAGCAGTCCCACAGGATATCCCCTCATCCAATATGCTCTTTCCCATACCCCCTTCGACTTTTCCAGTAGGGAAAGGTGAATCTCTGTGCCCCAATGCCTGCACATCTTATCTCCCAATTATATGTAAAATAGTATTAATGATAGTATATATATATATATATATATATATATATATATATATATATATATATATATATATTAGCTGCTTTTTAATAAGCTTATTTAGTGATTTTCTAGCTTTCTCGGGATGTTGAGTAAAGGTTGGAATTAGAATTAATATCTCATTTAGTATTACCAGGCTACTATCCCATCCATGGCCACCTAACCCTATCTTTCTCTCATCTAGACTTCTGGTAATTGTTAAAAATCATAAATTGACCCCAGTAGGGGATTATTTGGGTCTGGTTGGATTAATTCTAAGTGTAAATTCTACAGATCCTAATGCATCTGCCTGGATTGTAGAGCATGGGATCCAGCATGGAGGGTAGACAGTAGAGCTTGGTAGAACTACAAATAGTTGGTTGTTGCTGGAGGTGGTAATGATGCAGGTTAGTATGCATTACCTTGAGGGAAATGTTCTTTTCTCTTTGCCTTGCTTTTATTACTCATTTGATAAGGTGATAAGGGTGAGTCAACTCAATTAGTCATCTTGTTGAAAGTTGTCTCAGTTTGATTTAAATGTCTTGAACTAACTATGCAACCAAGGAAACTTTTTGGAGGAGTTGTCAAACAATGCAGATTTTAATTCAATCTTTGAAAGCATTTACTGATTGCATTTTAACAATAACGGTAGCATAGTTCACAATACCTCCCCCTCCCACATCAATATTGTTATTTATTTAATGGAAATATCTCTTGCCTGTACTCTGTACACATGAATTCTTATGGATTACTTGCATTACATGAATTGTTTAGATGGTACATTACCATCATGCCCAAATAACCTCTTTAGGTTCCTTCTGTGGTCCTTTGAAATGGAGTACTTAAATCTGACTAGAATAATCAAGCCATTTTATTTTAGCTGCTTCACTCTTTCATTGCTTAGCATTCTGGTTTACCTTAAAAACAAAACAAAGTGATACAAAGAAAATGAAACCCTTTATTGGAGAAATTTTAACAGCTCTAACTTCTGTTCCTTTCTGATTCTCTTACCAATAGCTGTTCATTATTTTGTATAATACTATTATATATCAATTATCCATATATGAAGTAATGGCTTAATAAATTTTGCTCTGGACTTCTTATGCTTCTCCTTTTTACCCAGTAGGCCTCCCTGAAGCCATACACTAAGGTCAAATAAGCAGGACTCTGGGGTCAACCATAGTCATTGGTTGTGTTTGGAATATCTGGCATTTTGTATTATCCATATCTCTTTGCCTCTACATTCGTATAGCTGACTGAGGTCAAAACTGGACAGCAGAGAGGAGGAAGGAAAACAGAATCAGATGACACTAAATGGGGCAGTTCACCAACAGGAGGACATTTCTGTGATATAGAATGAAGTTTAAGAATCATGGCTCCCTTTGGCTTCTCAATTTTATATTTATAATTTTTAATTATACTTTTAAAAAACTCTGCATCCTTTCAAAGCATTTTTCTCCTCTGGTCTTGGGCAAGGTGTTTGACTAAATTGCATTCTGAGGCACATGCTGGCTAAAACCTAATAAAAAGAATAACCAGATAAGTAGTGAATAGGTTTTTAATCAGAAGACTATATTGAACTAGTATAGTAAAATGTAGTATAACTAAATGCAGATGCTAAAAAAAAAAGAAGAAAACCCAACTCATAAACTCGTAGTTTAGGTCAGCATGGTTTACCGACTTAATATGCTAGACTCTTTTTTGCCTAAAGTTTTACTATTTAACTTAATAAGCTATCAATATTTTATTATGTAGAGTACATAACTCCTGGAGTTTTACTGTAGTTACTATAACCTAACTGTACAAAAGATAGAGAATTTTTTGCATCATTGGTCATATTGAAATAAAAAAAAAAACTGAGTTCATCTTCTCTTTGTTTAAAATTGTTTTTAACCAAACAATAAACTAATTTTGTTTAACAACAAAACAAAAGGCACATTTTATGAGTTCCATATTTAAATCAGATTACTACTTAGCCTCAGAATTATTGCAGAGGTGGTTGAATCATGATAGAGTGGATTTGGTGCTTATGATATCCCAGAATGCCTATAGTAAGATGATTATGAATTCAGCAGAATCAGTGTCGAGTGAAACAAGAGGAAAAGATAGACTGTGAGGAAAAGTGATACCCTTTAAAAAATCCCAAACCTCTTGCAGAAACATTGGCCAAAAAAAAATTAGTAAGGAGGAAAAAACTTGGAAGACCTTTGAGGTCTGGATGGATTTTGCAGATTCTCCTTAAACACTTTAAAGGCCGAATTAAGCTCTGGTTTTTTTTTTTTTTTATCTGAATGTCTGACACTTGTTAGACAAGAGAGAGCTGGTATTTGGTTTTCTTGGCTTGACTGATGCAGGCGATTATGTATCTGCTTAATTGGAACTGATTGCATTTTGTTTTAAACTCCACAAATGCTTTGCATTGACTCTTCAATCATAGAATCATTGGATTTAGAATTGAGAGGAACCTGAGAGATTACTTAATTCAAACCCTTCATTTTACAGATGAAGAAAATAAGACAAGAGCCATAAATAGAGTGAGAGAGGGGAGTGAAGCCTTGCCTCAATATAGGGAGTGGGGTAGTAGCAGGGGTTAAGGGTGGGTGGGGGTGGAGTGGAAATTCCTTCATATACCTCAAGCTTCTATGTAAACTCATCTACCCATATTGTCACCACCAGAGTTGCACTGTTTATCATTCATTTCTTGGCTAGAGCCCACCACAGTCACGTTTCTTCCTAAGATTTGAGGGATGGTCGATTGTCAGTGTGCCAAAGGACTGTAGGCAGGACTCCCCCTGCAAAAGGAGGCCTCCTTTCCTGGAGCAGCTGCACGAAATGACCAAGATCATTTTATGACACCACTGGGCCCAAGGACCCACCCAAAACCTTATTTTGCAAATGCTAGTGAAGTGAGTGTTCACTAACTAAAGAGAAAGACAAGTCTTTCCTGTGCCCTAGATGAGTTCTCCCTCCCCTAAACTCAAGTGAATTTTCCCCAGGCAACAGAATTCCTAGTTATGTTTCTGACTGAGGCCTGGTAGGTGAGATAACTAACCCAGTCATACAGTTAGCCCAAAGCAGAGCTTGGATTCAAACTCAGTGTTCTGACACCAAAACAAACAGTTAGAAAAATACTTTATTTTTCACTAGACAGCATTTTAAGTTTAGCCTTGGTTTCTAATTCTCTTGTGCTTGATACAGTGTAAGAGAATGGTAATTGTTAGGCTCAATGTCAGATTATCTGAGTTAAAATGTACATTTTTAAATTTAGCAGCTATGTAACACTGGGCAAATCACTTTACATTTTTGGGTCATGATTTGGCATCTGTAAAATGAAGGCAGAGGTGTCAAAATTCATGGACCATTGGTCCCAAATTCATCAATATGTGGATCTTTTAAATTTGAGTTTGATGCCACTTGTTTAAATGACCCTTTGGATAGGTGGTACATAGAGTTCTGCATCTTGACTTAGGAAGCCCTGAGTTCAAATACAGACTCAGATAATTATTAGCTGTGCAACCTTGGGCAAATCCCTTAAATACTGCCTGCCTCAGTTTCCTCAAATGTAAAATGAGAACAATAATAGAATCTACCTCCCAGAATTGTATGGAACAAATGGGATATTTGTAAAGTGCTTAGCATAGTGCTTGGTACATAGTAGGCACTTAATACATGCTGATTCCCTTCTCTTATCTAGTCAAACTGGTTTTCTTACTGTCTCTTATACATAACATTTCTATATCTATGCACCATGTTCTATATAAAGCTTTTCCTGGTAGCCTCAGCTGCTAGTGCATTCTGCCCTAAAATGACTTCTTAAAACATATACTTATATGTATATCTGTTGTCACCCTTCTTAGATTAAGGTCTTTGAAGAAAAGAACTATTTGTTTCATTCTTTACTTTGTTTCCCCAGAGTATTTCACTATGAATGGTTCATTAATTGGGTAATGGCTGAACAAATTAAGGCATGCAAACATAACATCACTTAGCTATAAACAATGGCAAAAGAAGAGCTTTGGAGAAACCTTAGAAGACTTGTATGAAAGATGCAGAGCAAAGAGTGGATTATGTTTTATTGCAAACACTACCATAATGTGGAAAAACAAACTTTGAATCACTTAAAAAAACTCATGTCAATGAAAGCACTAACTATGATTCCAGAAGGCTGATGATGAGTCAAGCTTCCCATATCTTGATGGGAAGTGATGAACTAAAAGGCATAAAGTATGAATTTTCAGACAAAACGAATGTGTGAATTTCCTTTGCTTGACCATTACATAATTGTTATAAGGGCAGGCTTTAGGATTGGGGGGGGGAGAAGAATTGAAGGATTGGTAATAATAATGCAAAAAGTAAGAAGAAGAAAAGAATAGTGTCAATGAATCATTAAAATACACAGAAGGAAGCAAAAGGAAATTCTGAAGGGGATATAGTGAAGCAGAGAATTATTGAAAATGCCATTAAATTTAAAATATTAACAAACTCTGTAATAATAGAAGCAATCAAAAGCATGTGAAACTGGAAGATTGAAGAAAATCACAGCTTAATAGAAGGAGGGTTTACAGGTTGGAAAAATGAATAAAAGAATTGCTAAATTTGGTTTTTATCACTGGTGCAAAGGCAATCAGACAAACCATTTCATGGAACATTTGGGTATTTCATCATAATACTCATAGTAAGCATTTCACAAAAAAAAATACTATCATAAAAATACTTGCAACTTCTTCAAGTTGCACAATCAGCTTGGGATAGAGAAGTAGAGCAAGTATATAAAGACCATGATAAGACCTCCCAAATTAGGTAGATATAAATTTTGACACTAGATGATTTAAAAGCAAAGCTTGATGATGATGATGATGATGATGATGATGAACAGAACAGCCTTAAGAAATGAAGAGGGCCAGAGTCTTGTAGATAACACAGAAGCTTCATGCCTAGAGATCACAAATGCTTTCTTCAGGAAAGGAATTGGGAGGATCTGACTGTGTCAAGCACAAAATGATATTAGAAAAAACTAAATTGATTATATTTTAAAAGGCAAGAAATGACTTGTAATTAGTATTGGAGCCATGCCTGAATTACCTGCCTGTATGAAACCAGGCTACCAATTTGTTCTGAACTAAAATAAAAATTCAAAGTCATAATAAGGAATAAAACTGAGAAAAAATATATGCATGAAATGAAAATAACTCTAACATGATCTACTTAGACAAGTTATTGGTCTGAAAAATTGAATATGGATGAACAAAAGACATTGACATATTATAATAATTTTATATAAAAGTTTGACCTATATGAATTAATAAGAAATCAATGAAATGAAAGGAATATAAACCATCCTGTCTCCAGTCAGAAAACACTTGTCAAGAAGAAAGATATGGCTGTCAATAGCAGTACCATTTTAGAATATAAATTTATGAAATCTTACAGAGAAAAATGGAGAAAGATAATGAGCAGTATCATCTTATAAGGCAGAGAAAATCAATGGAGGGGAAAAACAGTTTAAAAGAATTTTAAAAACAAACTTGAATGAGTAAAACCACCACAAGGACATTTAAGGATGAAGCTGGAAGAGGACAAGAAGGTAAAACATGAAAAAAATCTGCAGAGATCTTTATAATGAAATCTTTTTACCACCTAGGATGATGGTACTTGAACTCTAACATCTCTGTCCCAGTTGTGTTTATAGAAGAAATAGAAGCAATCGATCACTTATTAAGCATATATCGAGCAATGAAGATATAATGACAACAACAAATCTATTCTCTATAAACTTGCCTAATAAACAAGAAGATAGATGCATATATAAGCATATAGGGACACATAATCAGGCATAGGGAAAACATCTTCTCATCAAGGGGCCCCAGCTCTGTGCTCATGCCCTGAACATGGGTTCAGTTCTCATGGAACCTGATCCCTATAGGATAAGAGGGTATTATTAAGCTTTTCTTGCAATCTTTGACTCATTATACCGATACCCCATAATGGAACTCTGGTGGGGGCGGGGGATGTCTAAAAACAAAGCTTAGGTTTGGCTCATGGCTAGGGTCTCCTCATTAAAGTGGATTTTGTACAAATATCACAACCAAGTACTAAGGATGTTACTCATTTGTACTTTGAAAGTTACGTAAAAATTCATCTGATGCTAGAAGACAGGAAATATAGATAGATGGATAGGTGTGTGTGTGTGTGTGTGTGTGTGTGTGTACCTTTGTCACATGGATCTCTATTGTCTGCAACCGCAGAATAAGTGAGGTATGTTTTCCCTATGTTATATAAGTTTAATTGCCTTAATGTTTCCAAAATGCTTTCCCCACAATAGCTCTGTGAGATAGCTAATGTAATTACTATTACTTCATTTTTTCCATTCACAGTCCTTTGCACAAGGTTATGTATTCATTATGTGTCCAATGAATATTTTGTTGATTGACTGTCCCTAGTGGGGATGACAGGGTCTTTTGGGGGCTGTCTCTTGAAAAGGTCAAACTTCCACTGAACATTTGCCCAGCGACAAATCTGTTGGTTTTACTTACGTTTTTCCTTTCCCATTTTTCTGAGGATGGAAGGGATGGGCGAAGAAAGCAAAAAGGAGAAAACACATGTCACTCTCCCCAGTTGGAAGCTTTTCCTCATAGCCTGTGTCACTGGAATAACCCCCTATTTTTTTTTAAAGAAGATTATCCCATCCTGGCACTGCAACTGAATTCTTTCTAATAAATGCTAAAGAACAAAGACAACTAGAGAAATGTGGTTTAATTAGGAAAAAAAAATAAGGATGGGGGAGGGCAGCAGATCCTTTCAACATCTGAGTAGTATCTCTTGGTCCCAGGAGAAAAGGATCTTGTTATCAGTAATTCATCCCTCAGCACAGGAAATCATTTCTTCTGGTTATTGCTTCTAAAAGTTGTCACTATCCAGAAAGGGGGAGGTTAGAGCTTATTTTAAATTCCATTCTTAAGGGACTAAATGAGCATAGACTTGATATGGAAGAGGGCAAGACAAGAATGGAAAGGGTTAGCTGACAGAGCATAAGCCCAATCGGTTATTCCCTTCTCTTTTAAAAGAGAAACTAACTGACTAACCTATGAATTAGCCCCTGATTTTGGCTTCATTAACACCACTTTGTAACTCAGCGGGCTGATGGACCCAGACAGATTTTCATGTTTCACAGGGAAACAGAAAATCAGAGGATGGCAGATTAGAGCCAAAAGAGACCTTAGATATCATTTAATGTAAACTCATTTTATAGTTAAAGAAACAGACCCACAGAGTTTGTGTGGTTTGCCAAGAGATATGCAGTTAGTAAATAGTGGAATCAGAATCTGAACCCAGGTCCCCTAATACTTAGAATGTATTTCATTCTTCTTAATTTGTTTGTTTTTTCACTTTTTACTATTTTGTAAAGTTTTCCTTGAATTTCTCATGCTTGTTAGTATTCATTGCATTAGAGTAATGTAGCAATGTGCCATAATTTATTTAACTATTCTTTTATTATTGAACATTTAGATTGTTTCTGGTTATTATTATTTACAATTACCTTTATTGTTGCTATAAGCATCTTTGAATATTAGCTCCTTTTAAAGGAATATATATATGTGTATACCATATATGTATAGATATATATGTACCATATATGTATATGTATATGTATACACCACATATATGTGTATATATGTATATATCTTGAACATACTTTCAGTCTGTGTTCCCAACAATGAATTATTGGATTAAAAGGAATGATTACATAATATTTTTTTCTCATGTGGATATTTTATTTACTAAATGGAACAGAAAAAAGAACTATGGAGAAAGACAGTTGGAGGAGAAATACAGACAGTTCTGAGGAACAGCAGCCTCTAAGTTAAAAGTACTAAGTGGACCTGAGCACAAACAGCTTCTCAGATGCAGTAGTACTGACTGATGTAAAAAGAGCTGCTATGCATTGTTTCACAGTGGCTAATTTTAGTATGGTTTTCCTTTTTTTCAAAGCTTATTAAAGTGAAGCATTAGGAAACTGAATGAAAGAATGGTTTGGGGGACTTCAGGATGATTATATATGGGTATTTGTGTCATCTGACAGCAATGTGCATGGCTTTCTCAACATATGAGGAAACCCAGATTTTAGGTCATTGAGCAGTCACAACAAAAGCCAATTGAGAAATCAAAAGAAAAGGCAAAGAATTGAGAAGTCAATCAAGAAACTGCTTAGAGAATGGAGACATTAGCATCCAGAAGCCAAATCATAGAATCATAGAACACATACACTAATGGATCTAAGAAAGAAAAAAAAAAGCTTCTGCAGGGATATTATTTAATTAGAGGAAATCTCTGAGGCTGGCAGCTGATTGGCAAAACCAGAATCTACTATGTGAAGAACTGAGAAAAGGCTGTGTTACTCTCTAGTGCCATCTACAGCTTGAGAGAGGGAGGAATGCCTCAAAGCCTTGCCTACATTGCCCTTTACTGCCCTCTATAGCTTGAGAGGGGGATATCACTCAAAGCCCCAGTGAGGAACTGAGTAGTTTTGTGGATGCAAGGCTTAAGCGAACCAACTGTTTTTCATTAAAAGAGTGAAAGCTGCCTCATTAATTATCCAGCCAAGGGAGCCAATCTGGGAAGTTTTGCAAATACCAGGCTTAAGGCTGAGTTTAAGAAGCTTAACACTTTTAATGGGCCAATAGTAACAGGAACATAGTTTCATTCAGCAGGAGAATTGAAGACCCAGAAGATAAATGGTTTCACCCAGCAGGTGATTTGTGGTGCAGATTATTCCCAAAAATGACCTTAGGACATCAAGGCACATAGTTTAGAGTTGTAAATTGCCCCTGGGTTTCCCTGCTAGGGAAACTTTTGCCTTACTGCTAGGCTTCTATAAGCTTGTGCCCATTCTCCCTCAAAGACACCATATGCATTTGTGGAAAAGTTGCAATGCTGTTATGATTATGATAGGGTTGGGTTTTTTTGCTTTCTCACTTAGTAAATGTTTCATATTTAAGAGTTAGTAGTGTCATATTGACTGACTTGTTTAAATGAGAAACATACCAGTGGGGTTTCAGGAACCATGGTTGTTAGTAGTAGACATATGTTTCTTTCCATACAATGACTACCCTTAGGTTCTTTAGAATGAGGTTAAGCCACGTGGTTGACCCTCTAGGGAAGTGCTTTAACTGGTTTGAGTCTTTATGGAGGATAAGCAAGCTATCCCCAGCCAAGGGAAAAAAAAATTGGATTTGGAGGTCAAGAGTAACATCCTTTAATAGCTAGGTAATGATTATATAATCTGTAGTCAAGGGTGACCCGCTTCCCAAGGATTCTGGGTTCATAGTCATTGAGTCTATTGGGGCCTGTCTCTAGAGGGTCATCTTGTCTCTTTCACTCATCCCATACCACTTCCTCTCCCATACTCCAAAAAAACTTAAAATATGCTTGTATAACTTGCATCTAGTTTTACCCAAGTTACTTAATGTGAACAACATGATATATAGGGCATGGGGCAGACTTCACTTCTACAGAAAATTCACATAACTTAAAAATCACCAAAGTCCATGAACAAATGCATTCACATAACCCTTTAGACTATTTTTCTGGAAAGTAAACATATTTTGTTGAGCAACAGGTCCTACCCTTCATCTCGGCCCTTCACTGTCAAAGCAACTGTGATCACCAACAAGCAAGATTGTCAAGGTCCAGACTTCCTAGACTAGCATGGCATAGTTTTAATGCTTCAGGTGTAGAAAAATCTATTGTTGGAGAATGTCTTCCTTTTGGAATAGGCCTGTTGATGAGAAAATTTTCTCCCCCTACCAGTTCAGTCTGATACTCAAATACTTGAACTCAAGTACTCTCAAATCTAAGATTACCCATACAAGGTAATCTCCAAGGTTGAGAAATCCTCTGTCAGATTTTCTCCTCCCTGCAATGTCATGATTTTTCAGAGTTCTAACAAGTCCCTAACTGCTCATACAGGGGAAATCCATTCTTGGGGACTCCTCTCTTTGACCTGTGCACAGAAAAGCAAATACTAGGACAGATTACTCTAGAAGCTCTTAAAGTCTCAATGCCTTCAGTGACATAGAATGCACTATGTGCATCTGCTACAAATTTCTAATAATTACTGGAAAAGGGGTGGGGTAAAAAGAAATCTTTCCCATGATCCCGGTCTTCTTCCTCCATCTCCTTTCCCCCAGAATAAAGATATACTCTGGTGAGTTCCATTTCGGAAAGGAAGAAGCCACAACCAGCCATATTTTATAAGCCATGGAGGAAAGGCAGCTAATTCAATAAGAGTCCAGTCTTCCTTAGTCTGTCATCATGGAGACAACCCTAGTCACTAAGAACCAATCAGCATAGTTTTCCTGCTTCTCCTCAGAAATGTGTTGGGGCACATGCATACCTCCCTGGGAGTTGTCCTTCATACAATATCTGTATAATGCAATGTCCTTAGGTTGACTAAGAAATTCATCACATTGGTCAGGGGCTGCCCAAAGTCCAGAGAGTCAGAAACATCCCCTCTTTATAATTGTCTCCCTGGGAAAAATTCTTGAATGTAGGCAGCTGCCCACCATAGGACAAAGAGAAAATCTTTTTCAGCTTCAGTTATATCTCCAGGATGATCACTTGTCAGCTATTTTGTAGAGAGGATTCTTGTTCAGCTATGGGGTGAAAAACAAAGCCTCATGGGTCACTTCAAGCTCTATGATGTGATTCTATGAATGAAAACATGTATCCTTTCCTATTTCTACTACTTCTTCCTTTCCCTTCTTGGTATTCTCCATATAACTCATACACATAATGTGCATAATATACACACACACAGATACAATATAATAGTAGAAATTCTAGGATGGAGCAACTCATCTCTTGGAGGGCAGCTATAACTAATATCATTCTGGTTTCAACTTCTCTATAATGCCTATAAAATCATTCATTTCTGTCCAGGAAGTTAGTAAACAAGTATTTATTAATGCCAGGCACAATGTGTAAAGTGCAAAGGAAAAAGAAATACAATCCTTGGCCTCAAGGAGCCTACATTCTAATGGGGGAAGATAACACATAAAAGGGAGCCAAGAGGAAGGTATCCCATGGAGACATCATGGGGAAATAATGCAGCCTGAGGCCTCTCCCTAAAATGGAGGCTGTAGGGAGGAGAATACTAATAAGAGAGCCAAAGGGGTTGAGGGATATTCCCAGAATGAAAAGACTATGGGAACTGAGTGAAGCTCCAGCTGATTCATGGTGGCAAAGTCCAGAGAGTCAGAAACAGAGATGGGAGAGAGGTGAAGGAAGGCTGGTGTGAGACTCTCTCCAAAAGAGAAAACTCAGAAGGAACTAACCAATGGGAAAAGGAAAACAAAAGTGCAGAGGGATGATACAGGAAACATTCACAAAGACAATTTCTACCCCTAGACTTCTCAAACTCAATGTACTGAAAATTAAATTCACACTCCCTCTTCCCTCATATCTAATCAGTTGCTGAGCTTTGTTGATGGTTTTTCTAAGACATTTCTCCCATCTTTCCCTTTCTTTCCATATCAATAGTTAATGGTTCTTTCCTGATTCCCTCATTACTACCCACCATATTTAGCTGTACACACTTACCCAACAGACTGTAAACTCCTTGATTTACTCTGCCTATTCCCCCTGAAATGAACCAGGAATTTTTCTCAGCCAACCAGCATCTGAAATATGGTCATAAAAATAACGCCCCTGGAATGAAAGAACATTGCCAAACAACCTACTCTAGCATGTAGTCATGCCGTTGCACACTCCTTTAAATATGCCTCAGTTAGTAATAAATCTTCTTTCAATCAGTCAGCAAGAAGTTTCTACATCTTTCTAATTCCTAGTTCTAGGTAGCCAAGAAATTTAGTATAAGAATACCTTCTTCCCTTTTTCACCTTCCTGGAAGTTTTGCTTAATATGTATATGAAAAAAAATTGTGGGGGATAGGCATATACTGGGAAAGGGATAGGGATATATTTTCTGTAGAGACTCCAATCATGTTTTAGTGCTCATAGCGACTCTGCATTTGTAAGGAAGTATTATAGAAAGACATTAAGAATACCTTAAATAAAAAAAGAATACCTTGATAATCATCCTTTGCCTCTACATAGTGCTCTATATTGGAAATATGTCTTTTTAACTCATTTACCATTACAACTAACCTGTGAATCATGCAGCTAAATGATGATAATTTACATAAGGAAACTCAGATTAACTAGATTAAGTGATTTGCCTAATGTCATGTGACCAGACCATAAATCCTGTAAAGGCAGGGACCCTCATGGATCCTTATGTATTATCTTTGCACCTCCCCCAGGATTAAGCAAGGATAGTGCTTTATAGGGAATAAAGGTTTAAGAAATGGTTGTAGGGGTGACTAGGTGGCACAGTGAATAGAGTACTGGCCCTGGAGTCAGGAGGACTTGAGTTCAAATATGGCCTGAGACACCAGACACTAGCCATGTGACCTTGGGAAAGTCACTTAACCCAAATTGCCCTATTTTGCCCCCTCCTAAAAGCAAAAACAAACAAACAGACAACAAAATCAAATAAATGGTTGTTGAATTGATGAATAAATCAGTCAGTGAGTGGTAGGATAACTAGAACCCAGGTCTTCTGCACATAGAACTCAGCGCAGAAGCCCTATTTTCCCTCTATTGCACTGCCTTCTTCATTGTGTTAGCCTTTTCGTTTTGGCAGGAACTAGAAAAAAATTTAAATTAAAAAGCAGTTATTTTTAGAGAGCAGAAGCCTAATCATGTTATCACCAGGATGCGATCTCTAGTCTCAAATGAACCAGGAATCCCTCTCTGCCAACCTCTTTCTGAAGTATGGTCATAAAAATAATGGACCTGTAAACTGTTTTTGGCAATTATGTTACCCCTGGAATGAAAGGACATTGTCATTAGCCAGCACTTATGGACACCAGCTTGCTGAAGCTGGCATCCAGCCAGGCTGGGAAACTGCACTGGATTTCAAGCGGACCCAGGTTCAATGGGATAATTAGGCAGGGTTTTGTTCAAGTTTGTTGATATAAATGTGCTACAGATTAGCCTTTCCCCCCTCGATGCTGAGTAATGATCGTAGAGAACAGGTGGTAAGCTAATGGTGAACATGACATTAATACTTTGTTTCCTGGTCCCCTCCTTTGTTGTTTTGGTGCAGAGGATTTCTTGAAAAGCTTCTAACACACTGGGAGCACCTTTCTTCCCCTTCCCTGTTTTTACTTTTTTTTCATTCTGAAACCTCTGGCCCAATAGGTCTGAGCTGTCCAGGCCTTCAAAGGTTGATTGTTGCTGTCAGTCTTCTGTGAAATGTCATCTGAGTATAAACATCTGGAAAATGGAACAATTAAAATAAAAGAATATGAAGTAAAGTACAAATATTTCCAAATCAACTGTTAAACCCCAACTGCAAAATTATCTCCAACTTCAAATGCCAGCCTGACCTCAGCCTAAGTCATCTGCTCCTTCACTGTGCTTTTACTGAGCCAGGAATATTTAAGCCACCAAGGCCTTTCCATTGATTCAAGCCCCTTTTGTAGCAAAATCTCTAATGACTAACCTATGTCTTGTGTCAGCCCTATCAACTTTCTCTCCAAGGAGGATGTGCAAAACAGTTTGGATGTGCCTTCCATATCTGTGTCACCTACTTAATGAAGTCTAGAATTTAACCACCATAGTTCCAGGATACCAGGGAAGTTGGGGGGGGGAGTGGTGGAGTGAAAGAATGAGGCATGTGAAGGCAATATAGAGAAACCATTGATTCTGTTGCTGTCAGGAATTCATAACAGAGACAGATATATAGAACAAAGACATCTAAGGCTCAAGTCACAGAGTTTACAGGCACAATTTTTACACTCCAGTTATTCTCCAAGTTAATTCACATGGCAACTAGGGAATTATAGGGGATTGGAAAAGACAACTTCACCCCCAGCACCACATAATTCCTTTGCAGATTTGCTAAAAGTAGTCCCTGGAACGATGAATAGAATGCAGACTAATGACCAGAAATAGGTCAGTAGTTAAAAGAAATTTCAAGACACAATTCAACTATGAGTTTAAATTTAGGAAAAAGTCAAAAGAAAAACTTGAAAATGCCAAAGGGTTATATTGACTTACTGACTGGATGTAGCTGAGTTTTACATCACAAAAAACTAAATATGATTCCTTGGACTATTAGGCCAAAAAGATTCACATTTTTATGTGAAAAGATAGTAGCAGAGAGCATCCAATATGTCCGGCAAGGAAACAGTTGAGCATGGAGATGAGTAGCAAAGGATCACAATCAGCAGAAGTCATTAGTGGCTTTGCAACATCAGAGGTATGAGTTGTTCTAGCCACGTGCATACCCTATAAATATGTTCTTTCATGTTTATTTTCTGGCCACACATGTTCCATTCCCATGTTCTCTCCCCCACTGGCATGGTAATCTGTAGGAGATTATATATACCCATGGGTATATGAGGCATCCTCTTATCATTTACTCTGCTATGGTATTTAAATGCCTTTTGGTTTCAATTAATATGCCCACTGCTTGGATAGTAAAATAAATAGATCTGTGGGGACTTGTGAGCTATGATTTTGAGTGCTTTGAAATGTGGGTGGTGTTGGGAGGAAGGGGAGGTTATGTGAAGGAGATCTAAGAAGCTACAAAAATAATGGAGGAGATAAAGGTGTCGTCAGAGTTTCACACAGAATTCCAAAATTTCAGAGTAGGAAGGAACCTCAGAAACAATTTGGTTAACCCTACTAAATAATATAGAATAATAAATAACAAATAATAAAATCTGCTCAGCATCATGGAAATTTAACTAAATATTTTATAGAGACCTTCAAATCTCTGTGTGTGTGTGTGTGTGTGTGTGTGTGTGTGTGTGTGTGTGTGTGTGTTTTCAGGGAAATAAGATTAGGGGTAGCAATAGAGACATTTTCTCCCTACATAAACCTTCCTGGAAGTACCCAGCTGTGACTTCAAGATAGATTCCCACAAAGAAGAAACAAGTTACCAAGCTATGTGACTCTTCTGTATCACTGCAGAGCAACATTCAGGTAAAAGTCTGATGTGGAAGGCAGGCTTAGCAGGCAACTCAACTCACCCAATTAACTGTAAGTGAAGAATCTTGGCTTGGGGGGGGGCAATTATGGGGGGCTGTTTTGTTTTGCTTTACTTTCTGAAGCACTACTTAAACAGAAGATTGTAAAAACTGGAAGTGAATTTACTCACCCAATCCCATCACCTATTCAGTGAATGAAACCCCTTTGTTAATTCACAGTAGTCCTGACAAGTAACAAGTGGGGTACCTAGCTAGCATAGTAGAGTGCCAGGCCTAGAGACAGAAAGAACCGAGTTACAATATGACCTCTGACACTTATTAGCTGTGTGACCCTGGGCAAGTCACTTAAATCTGTTTCCTCATCTGTGAATAAGCTGGAAAAGGAAACTACAAATCATTCCAATATCTCTTCCGAGAAAACCCAAAATGGGTCACAAAGAGTTGGACACAATTTTAGTGGTTAAACAAAAGCTATCTGACAAGGGATTATTCAACATCTCCTAGTAATTATTCAGTGACAGGGAACTAACTACCTAAGGGGATGATCAATTCTACTTTGGGACAGCTCCAATTCTTATAATTTCTGACTTTATACAAAAATTATAATCAATCCCCCCACCTATACCTGTTACTTTGGTCCTCCAAAAACCAAGTACAATTAATCTAGTCATTTTCTATTCTGTGATGACAGTCTTTTATATTTGAGGCGATTATCAACCTTCCCTCCCTCCTGCCCTCATCATTTTGTCTTTTAAAGTTAAGTTTTCAGATCTTTCAACTATTTCTTATGTAGCGTGGTTTCAAGTTCTCTCACCATCCTGGTTGACATCTTCAAAAATAAGCTCCATTTTGTCAATGTCTCACTTAAAATAAGGAAACACAACACTCCACATGTGGTCTAACCAGAGCAGTTACAATGGGACAATTACTCCTTGGTCTTGAACATGCTAACTTTAGTAATGCAGCTTAAGACTACAACCAGATGCATCACACCTCTGATTCATTCTGTTTTTAGTCAGTTTTTAGTTCATTTTAAAACCATTCTGTCTTTGTCACATTGAGTGCTTTTAAGCCAAATCCTCCCTCATTTTATCATTTTGTAGTTGACCAGGTCTTGACAAGCATTCAGTTAAATTAGATTTGCTCAATCATTCCAAACCATCAAGGTCTTTTTTGAATCTTGATTCTGTCATTCAACACATTAGCTATGCATTCTAGATTTGTTCACTCATGAGTTTAATAAAAAAGGCCAAAAGTGTTATCATGCAATTCATTGATAAAAAATGAGAAACAGATAAGGACTGAGAATAGTTCTCTGTGTTACTACTAGAGGCCAAACCTTTGAGTGGCTAACAATACATTAATCAACACTCTTTGGATAAAAATATTCAACCAACTTTGAAGTTACCTAAATTATATTGTCAGGCCACATTTCTGACTTTGTCCATGAGTCTACAAAGACCTTCATACTCAAACGCCTTCCTGAAGTCAATATATCAGATATGTATACCATTTTCCTTATCTATCAGTCTCCAATGCTTTACTGAAATATATTCAAGTGAGTGACCTATCCTAGCTTTCACCCTAGATACTGGAACAATAAAGGACAATCTCTAGGTTACTTATTTTAGTTGCAAGATTCTTGTTTATAAGGAAGTTGCAAAAATAAAATCTTAAAATAGAAGTTTAGTCTTATCTTCTCTGAGCCTTCCCTATCAACTTATAAACAGACCTCTATTTGGTTTCCTTGTTCCTTCTTTTTACAACAGACCATGGTCCAAGCAAGATAGCAACTCTTAGAAATGTTAGAGAGGGATTCATAGTAGCAGCAACCAGCCTCCAGACCACTGAAAACCAGCTTGGTGAAATCTACACCAACATGCATGGTTTTTGGGGGGAGGGAAATGTCACAGGGAGGGGAAGTCAATGTGTTATATGTGGCTTTGCACATCGTATAGGCTGGTAAAATGTCAGTGGACTATTGGTTGTTCAGGCCTTCATCATTCTTCATCCAGTATAAGAATGGATGAGATTTCCTTTGGAAGTCTAGGGAAATGACTTCTGAACTTGCCTTAGATTCTGATCACCCCTGTAAGGCTGAGTAAGGAGAACCAGGAACACAATACAGACAATAAGTACAAAAATGTAAATAGAGCAGCAACTACAGAACAATCAAAACTGAATGCTAAGAAATTATAAAGAACAAACTTGGCCCCCACTGTGATAATGGCTGTCCTAGCAATCATTCTCTTAGATGAGGTTAGAAGGAATTTTAATTAGGCAGGGGGTCAACTCTTCAGCAGGGAAACTAAGTGGCCCAGTAGATAGTACCAAACCTTGAGTCAGGAAGACTCATCTCATGAGTTCAAATATGGCCTTAGTTATTTACTAGTTGTGTGATCCTGAACAAGTCACTTAGCCCTATTTGCCTTGCTTTCTGCTGGAGAAGGAAATGGCAATAATATCTTTGCCAAGAAAACCAAAATGGAGTAATGAAGAGTCAGACATGACTGAAATGACTGGACAGCAACAATTCTTCAGCAAGGACTATGGTAATATCTTTAAAACATAACTGTTGAACCTTAATACAATCAAGGAAAGCCTAAGAGGGTTTGCGCCTTATCTCATCTAACAAGGGAGATTCAGTCCCTCAAAGCTAAGTGGTTTAAATCCCCATTTTGCCCCCATCCTACCCTTACAGAATAGGTGATATTTTGGGCAGTCCAGGAAACACTCAAATTTCAGACTCAGAGGTTTCCACCTGTTTGTGTGTTCTGCTGTGGATAGACATAAATGATTCATGCCAAGTGCACATCTGTGGGCATTGGCTCCAGCACTCTGAGAATACACTTTATATCCTTTATTTAGAAGATTGAATGTATAAGTCTTTTTTGCCTTTTCTTTTGTAATGGCAGGTCCTCCAGGATAGTATGGAATGGGAGTCATGAGACCTAAGTTTTATTCTTTGTTTGGCCACTAGATAGCCATGTAACTGAGGTTAATTCAGATTACTGCTCTAGCTCTCTGTTTTCTCATTTGTGATATAAGGAAGTTGAACCAAATGATCATAAAGGTCTTTTTCTATCCCTGGGGTTCTGTAACTCTTCCTTCTCCCCGCCACTTAAGTCCCCTTTTTCCTTTTGCTTACCAATGCTTCCACCCAGCTCCCATGATTGAAACCAGAAGTAAACTAAGGTCTGGTACCAGACATACTTGATGCCAGAAAAGCACAGACCATGTCAGGATGGCAGGACTTATCACCATGCTCTCCTATCCCCCATTCCAAATCTGAGTCCAGCCAACATCTGAAACTATTTTAAAACACCAAATATGTTTCCCTTCAATTACTCTTCCCTTTATTTTTAGAATTGAATGTGTCTTAGAGGAGCAGACTAGAGTTACCTAGTCTATGGGGAGTTAGGAGGCCTGGGGGTTATTTTAGGAGCAACCCTGACTCAGTGTACAACAGAGAGCCACAGTATGATGTAGTAGAGGAATTAATCATGGGTCTGAGTCCATTTATGGACAACTAAGTGGATCAATGGATAAAGTATATTTTCTAGAGTCAGGAAGACCTGAGTTAAAATGTAACCTCAGATACTTACTAGTTATGTGTGCTTGGGCAAGTCACTTCACTTCTCTTTGCCTAGGTTTCCTCATTAGTAAAATGAGGATACCAATAGCACCTAACTCAAAGGGTGCTGTGAAGATCAGATGAAATAATGCCTATAAAGTCCTTGTCATGGTACCTGGCACATAGTAGGTGTTATGTAAATATTACCTATTATTATCATTTCTCATTTGCCAACTATGACCTTGAGCAGGTCATCGAATCTGGCCAAGTCTCTTGAACTGGGGATAATAATATTTGTACTATCTGATTTGGGGAATTATGGGGTAAGGGCTTTGTAAATCTTACAGAACAACATAAACTGGTCAGTTGTTTAATAATCAGTCAATAAACATTTAATAAAGGCATGCTATGTGCCAGGCATTGCACTAAGCATTGAGAATACATAGAATGGAAAAAAATGACAACAACAAAAAAGTCCCTGCCCTCAAGGAGCCCCCAATCTATCGGAGCTATATATACATACATACATCTATCCACCCATCCATCCTTCCATCTATCTATCATCTATCTATTTACATCCGATAGATAGGAAATAGGCAACAGAGAAGAGGCATTAGAATTAAGAGGGGCTGAGAAAGGCTTCTTGTAGAAGACAGGATTTTAGCTGGAACTTGAAGGAAGCCAGGGAAGCCAGGATGTGAAAATGAGGAGGAAGAGTATTCTATGCCAGAAGTACAGCCAGAGAAAATGCTCAGAGTCAGAAGATAGATTGTTTTGTTTGAGGAATGGCAGTCAGTCAGTCAATAAGTATTTCCTGGGTAGTTACTGTGTGCAGCAAGGAATCCAGTGACACTGGTTTGAAGAGTACATGGTAGAGGGCCTGAAGGTATAAGACATGAGAAGACTAGAGATGAGGAAATGGGCTAAATTATGAAGGGCTTTGAACACCAAAGACAGATTTTTATATTGGATCTTGGAAGTGATAGAGCAAACAAAAACATGATCAGGGAGGCAAAGTGGAAATTTTGAGTAGCTATTTTGGGGCAGCTAGATAGTGGTGGTATAGTGGACAGAGTGCTGGGCCTGGGGTCAGGAGGATTTGAGTTCAAATCCAGCCACAGACACTTAGTAGCTGTGTGACCCTGAGCAAGTCACTTAATCCTGTTTGCCTCAATTTCCTTATCTGTAAAATGAGTTGGAGAAGGAAATGGCAAAATAGTTTAGTATCTTTGCCAAGAAAACCCCAAATGGGATGAAAAAGAGTCAGACATGACTAATTGATTAAGCAACAGTAATGAGCTATTACTATTACTACTTGATACATCATGCATCCCTTTCCTTATCTATAATTAGGTCATGTCAGACCTACCTATAGACACTGCCGAGGGTCAGATTGAAGCAGATTGAAGATTTCACCCTTATTTGAGACAGTTAGCCATCTTATCTATGGTCACAGCAGAGCCAGTATGGTACAGTGGAAAAAGTATTCAATTTGGAATTCAAGGATCTCTGTTTACATCTTTACCCCATTGTTTATTACTGTAAGTTTAAGTGCTCAGGCAAATAAATCTCTCTGGGCTTCAGTTCCTCATCTGTAAAATGGTTGGTTGGTTATACTAAATGACTTCTCAAGCCCCTTCCCAATCTAGGTCTATGGTCCTATGATAGGACCTTGACTACCCCTCTTGAAAAATGTTGCTATTGGTGCTGGTTCTTCAGACTTTTATGCCTTGCTGCTCTTTACAACTAATTTTGAAGACCTATAAATTTTCAGTGCTTCCGAGGTAATCTGGGGAGAAGTGTGGTCATTGCTCTCCTGGTTGGCTTTTTAGTCCTTACTCCAATAGGCCAAGAATTCTGTGCCCTGGGCCTATGATCTGTAATTGGATAATGGGCAATTGAAGTTACCAAATGATGCCTAGTTTTGCAGGCAGTGCTAGCATAAGTATTCTCTTTTTTACCAGGTATTCAATCCCCTAACCATTTCTGGGTACTGAGTGCTCCTTCTCCTGCTTCCTCCAAGGCCCACAGATCATGTCACTTCTGCTACACTGCATTCCTGGTTAGCTCCCACCCTAGTGTTCACAGACCTCTCTTCCTGTCTTCTTAAGTTGCCATAGGCTGGAAAAAATGATTAATTTTGAATTTTTGTTGGTTGTGCTACTTAAAATTAAAATTGACAGATTTTTTAAAAGGAATGTTGCTGGGGCGGCTAAGTGGCGCAGTAAGTAGAGCCTCGGCCCTGGATTCAGAAGGACCTGAGTTCGGATTTGGCCTCAGACACTTAACAAACATAAACAAACAAACAAAGAAACAAACAAAAACCTAGCCGTGTGACCTTGGGCAAGTTACTTAACCCCAACTGCCCTCCAAAAAGCAAAAAAAAAAAAAAAAAAAGGAAATGTTGCTTAGAGAGGAATGTTGGGAGAGCTAAGGAAAATACTCCTTTCACTCTGCCATCTTGCCCCCCACCCCGTGACTTCTGTCAGAACCTTCACCCCAAAATTCTACTTAAAGAAAAAATATTTGTTCCATGCTGATAATGTACTAGACTGCTAGATAAAAATCACCCAAATCCACATCTTATTAAAATATTAGATTTAAGCTGCCTCTTCTCTTCAGTGCTACCAATGGACACTGCTAGCCACATGTAAAACATCATTGCTCACAGATATCATTCTGTTACAAAACAAACAACATGAGCAGTGAGTGAGTCTAAGTGGAATCAATGACAGTCAGTTGGCATTTCTGATGACAATTTGAAAGTAAACAGTCCATCATGAAAGGTAAAGATGTACTTGGAAAAAGTCATGCTATTTTCATTTTGCTAGCTGATCATGCTTTGGGGGAATGGGGGACCCTCTTTGAAATGACCCACCCCCTCCTCTAAATGTCTTTGATCCTTTCTTTTTAAGAAGAGATTGCCAAAGTTTTGATTCTGGATTGTGTGTACAGGGTCCCCCCTTGACAATTCAGGGCTGTTTTAAAGCATATTTACAATTAAAAAACTTTTTTTGTAATGCTCCCACTTTCCTAAATCCACATGTTATAACTGATAGGGGGAGGGGATCTCCTTGCTTTGCTGTTCATGTGAATTTAATAAAGGAACATTTCAAGGAAATCTTTTAAGTCAGCCAGTATATTTTCAGCAGCAGCAGCAACAGCATCATTACTTTAATTGTTTTTTCCAAATTTGTAGAGGCATTTGAGACCCATGGAAATTGGATGACTAGTAATTCTGAGATCCTTCATGGCTTGATAAGAGCTGGTATTTTGCAAGATGATGCTTAGTAGTTTCTTTCCATGCACCTTAACCTCTAGACTCCTCAGTTGCTGCTCCTGATCTCTTGTATACAACATTCTGTATCCTCAAGCTTCACATGAATTACAGAATCACAACACTTCTAAAACTACTTCATCCAACTTTGTCTAATGAAAAATTCCTTCTAAAAATCACCCAGCAAGGAGTCATCCAATCTATGTTTGAAGATGTCCAGTGAAGGCTAACTCACCACTTCCCATTAAATTTTGGGAAAGGGCTAATTGTTAGGAAGTTCATCCTTACATTAGACCCAAATTATATTATCTTGTGCTTTAATCCATGGATTCTAGGTCTGCTGACTTGGGCCATGATGAATATATCTAATCCCACTTCTGGATTAGAGACCTTCTAGTACCTGGAAAAATGTGGTGTGTGCCTCCGTATTCTTCTTTTGTATAGATTAAATATTTTTAATTCCTTCATATGATTTCTGCATGTTCTCTCCTATCCTTTTCATTCTGGCTGTTTACCTCTGGATATATTCCAATTTGTCCTTTAGAATTATCAATGGTAATTGCTAGGTAGGTGCAAAATTGCAGGATGAGATGAAAGTATAGCCAATAGCCCTTCTCAAATGGTAGAGGCATCAATATGGGTCCTTGATTTGTAACTTTAGTTACCATCATGATGTGTGACTGTTTCTTTGATTTGTCCTTTTGTCAAAAAGAGCTTCATTTGCTCCTGTCTTTTGTTACTTACAAGTTAGTTTTTTTTTTTTTTTCTGATCTCCAATTCCCACCTGTAATTTCCATATGTATTGGTCAACTTGGCTGTCCTGTTAAGAACTTCATAGGATAGAAAGCTCATCTTAGGGTTGTCCTCACTCATATTCAGGAATAGCAACTGGTCATAGAGTTCTCATTGCTAGGTTATACCCCAAGAAGATCATAGTTAGAAAATAAGGAACTAGAAGCAAAAACTGATACTAGATGGACTGGAGCAAGCCTAAATAAATTGTGTTGTATTAATGTAATGGAATATTACTCTGCCCTACGAAATAATGAATATGAATACAGAGAATCATACATACTTTATGAACAGATACAAAGTGAAGCAGAGCCATAAAAATAAAATTCACAATGACAATAACAATGGAAATGGAAATGGGAAGAACAACAGCAAAATGAAACTGAATGTGATTATAATGATAAAGTTTGATGACAAAGAAAAGAGGAAATGTTTTTTTTGTTTGTTTTGTTTTTTGTTTTTTGCAGATTAGGGGAACTAAGGGAGCAGAATTTGGCAAATGTGAGACTCCTCTCTCTCTTTCTCTCCATGTCATAAATAAAGACTTTCTGAATAGGAGAGAAGGAAGGGATATATTTGAAAATGAAGGTGATGTAAAAATAAAGGTATCAATAAAGGTGATTAAAATAGCAGCTAGTTGTGTCTAAAATAAGGTCAAAGAGAGAATAAAAACCAACTTCAGCCTAAACTCCATTGGATTTCCTTCCTTGAGAGTTTTTCATCCTATATAGAAGCCTTCTCCATGTCCAGAACATGGTCTGTTGATGACACCTCAATAGTCCTCTGGAATGGTCAGGATTGTTCCCAAGTCAAGCCAAGATATCGACGTCATGAATCTGAACAAGGAGCTTGGAACCTGCACCTTCTGGTAGGCTAAAGGATATGTTCACCTGCCTTGAAGCTGGGCTTCTTATTCCCTAGCTTTTGTTCAGAAGAACACCATGTGACCCTCTTTCCTCCTTATCAAAAGGTGGATATTAGAGAATAGGCAGTCATCCCACACCTTACACTAAGGCCTAGCATGTGCAAATACAGAATTTCTTCAGATACTTCTATAGTCCGAGGTTTATTGACTTGACTTGATGTTCAGTTCAATTGAATGCCTAATTTTCCAAATACAGCCTCTTTCAATGACCACCTTGGAGATGCTTCCCAAATGAAGGTTAGCACCATTCTATTGGAGTGCCCATCATTTTTCTGGACCCAAATTGGAATGTGTGGCTCAAGTATATCTGAGCTTAGATGCCCATGTCTTGTTTTCTTTATCCTCAGATAAGGAATACCTTGTTCTTTCCCATGGCTTTTGATTTGCACTGATTTAGGAAATAACTCTTGCCCTTTGTCAAGGTAGAGTCAGCAGGGTTAGTCTCTTCACTTAAAAATGAAGAGTATTCCAAGAAATTAAACATTTACTACTAGGCAATCCTATTATACCTTCCTGATAATATCTAATATTACTCAAATGTCTTCTGCTACTCTTTCCCCTTTACCCCTGTCTCACATGATGAGATGGTTTTATTCCTTACCAAGGCTAACCCTCTATCTGCCCAAGTGATTCCATTTCACCCAGTCTCTTTCAATGAATTGTTTCCTCTGTCATCCCCATTTTATCACTTATTTTTGATCTCCCCCTGGGAGAGTTACTGGGTCCTTCCTACTATCTGCAAACATACTTGTGTCCCCCACATCTTTTAAAAACCTTCACTTGATTGTCCTTATTGACTGACTTACTGAAATTCCATTTAACACCCCTAACAAGTAGCCTTCCTAGGTATTAGAATTCATCGTCAAACTTGGCTATTGTAAAGAAAAGAATTCTAAGTAGAGGGCATTATTCTATACCTGTTACTTTCACTGAGTCCATTGTTGTAGAGATTAGGGAGGTTTTACCACTCTACACATAGAAAAAAAAATCAAATCCAAGAATTATTTTCCAAGGTAAAGGGACCAACATTTTATTTTTATTAATATTATTTTGTAATTAATTTGAGTGAGGATCACAAATCACTCGACTTCACTAATGCTGTTTGATTTTTATAAGGCTGATTTTTGGTTTTCAACTCTTTCTGTCTTTTAAATTATGTCTGTTTTTTAATTCTTACTTTTCTTCGAATATTGTTTCCTAGAGTTTTTTTTTTTTAAATAAAATCTGATATCTGAGTCTTGCTGTCTTCTTGTTCATTGAGGAACAGTTCTTTCATCCTATTCATTGATTCACTCTTGTGCCCAGATTTAAATTAATCCCTGAATAATTTCCCTTAATTCTTTTTTTTTTTTTGAGGGGGGAAGGCAAGGTGATTGGGGTTAAGTGATTTGCCCAAGGTCATGTGGCTAGTTAAGTATCAAGTGTATGAGGTCAAATTTGAATTCAGGTCCTCCTGACTTCAGGGTTAGTGCTCAATTCACTGGGCCACCTAATTGCTCCTGTTTTCCATAATTCTTAACAGTAGTCCTACAATTAGAATTTAGGAAACACCTCAAGATTGTGTATTGACTTCAGAGAATCTGTAACTTAAATTTCAGAGAGGGGGAGATTAAGGTCCCCTATTAGTATAGTTTTGCTACCTCTTTCTTCCTCTAATTCCTTTAACTTCTCCTCTAGGAATTTGGATGCTATACCACTTGGTGCATATATGTTAAGTAATGATATTGCTTCATTCTCAATGGTGCCTTTTAGCAGGATATAGTTTCCTTCCTTATCTCTTTTAATTAGATCTATTTTTGTTTTTGCTTTATCTGAGATAAGGATTGCTATGCCTGCTTTTTTTTAACTTTAGCTGAGGCATAATAAATTCTACTCCAACCTTTTACCTTTACCCTGTGGGCATCCCTTTGTTTCATATGTGTTTCTTGTAGACAGCATATTGTAGGATTATGGCTTTTAATCCATTCTGCTATCCACCTCTGTTTTATGGGAGAGTCTATCCCATTCACATTCACAGTAATGATGACTATTTGTCTCTTTCCCTCCATCCTATTGCCTCCACTGCTTATGTTTTTGTTTCTTCCTTCTCCCTTCCCTTCCTTGAGGGCTTCCCTTTTGACCACCCCCTCCCTCAGTGTTCTCACTCGGTGGCCCCCTTCTTTACCTACCCTCTCCCCTTACTATTTCCCTCCCCTCTAATCTCCCCCTTTACTACCTCCCTTTATATCCCTCCCTTACCCTCATACTGCCTATAGGACCCAAAAAATTTTTATACTTATCAGAGTATGTTACTCCCCATTTGACACCAAACCAATGAGAGTAAATTTCAAACAGTGCTCCTCTCCCTCCCTCCTTTTTCTCTATTTAATGAATTTTTGTGTCTATTCATGTTAGAATCTTAAGCTTAACTGATTATGTTGATCCCTCTTTGAACCAGAACCAGTGAGAATAGTGTTTAAATGATGTTCCTCTCCCTCTTTCTTTCCCCTATACTATAGTGTGTTTTTGTGCCTCTTCTAATGGCATACTTTACCTTTTTCTGTCTCATCCTTTCCTTTTATCCCATTACAGTCCCTTTGATCTCCTGAATAAGTTGTTTTTTTTTTTATCCTCAGGTTAGTTTATTCATACCCACACCCTCTATCTATGTATAGCCCTTTTAAAGGTCATGATAATCATATAAATTTCAATATTGACAGTTATCAGCTCCTCATATAGGGATGTGAACATCTTGCTCTTGTTGCATCCCAAGTTATGTGCACTTGTGCATGAGTGTAAGTGTGTGCACATATGTATCTGTGAGTCTGTGTTTTCCTTGTTTACCTTTTTATGTCTTTCTTGAGTCTTGTAATTGGAGATCAAATTTTCCATTGAGCTCTGGCTTTTTCTTCAGGAAAGTCTGGAAGTCCCTTATTTCATTAAATGATCATCTCCTTGCCTGAAAGATTATGCTCAGTTTTTTCACTCTGGGTGGGACACTTATCTTTGGGTTTTATAATTCTTGAAGGAGGAACTGGAGCAGATAGAGTTTACTTTGTCATTCTAGCCCCTGAAGAAACAGGCAGGCAATTTTTAAACTTCCAGGCTTGGGGCTGATACCCCCAGGAGAAGCTGCTGTCTCTGCTGGGGGCCCCAAGCCCTCTCTTATCTGGCTCCAATGATTCCTCTTGCCCCCTGGTGAGATGCTGGTGAGATGGCTGGGATTTGTCCTTGGGATGGATGAGTAGGCAGGCTGGGGTTCCTTCTCTCTCTGGTGTAGTCTGCTTTTCTGCTCTCAAGTCCAAGCTGTATAGACCCCATATGCTCCATGCTTCCCCTGTCTGGACCCACTGGGCACTTTCCTGGGCTGGATTCTGCCACACTCCGCCTCCCAGTGGATTCTGTCACTCCAGAATCCATTCAGATTCACTTTTTTAAGGTTTAGTGACGGGATTCATGGAGGAGCTTAGAGAAGTTACTGCTTCCTTTCTGCCATCTTGGCTCTACCCCTTGTAACTTAAATTTCAATGACTTTAACAATTATCTTATTCTTAGGTAAAGTGCTTTGGGAGGTCAAGGAGTATAAGGTATCACTTTAACAAAATTAACAAATATTTATTTTCCTTTCCTTCCACAATTCCCTTCCTACCCTCAATAGAAAAAAATAATAAAAGTAAAACCCTCGTAAAAATGTTTATAATCAAACAAAATGAATTCTCACACTGGTCATGTCCAAATATATGTCTTACTCTAACTCTTGAATGAATCACCTAGTGGTATCGGAGTGGTTTACTAGGTTGAGTTACTGATGTGGAGTCAGAAAGACTTGATTTCTAATCTTGCCTTAGACAATCAACTAGCCCTGTGACCCTGATCAAGTCACTTAATTTCCCAAAGCTTCAGTTTCCTTATCTGCAAAAATGGGGTTAATAACTACATCTCCCTCACAGATGTGTTGTGAGAATCAGATGAGGTAACATTTTTACACTTTGCAAACCTTGAAACACTATATAACTACAAGGTATTATTGTTATTGCCATTATTATAATTTATTAGCTCTCAAGAAATGGGCAGAAATTCTTTATTGGTTCTCTAGAATTACAGTTAATTACTGACTTTGTTTTGCTTGACTATACATAGTTTTACAAAGATTTTATTTACTTATTTATTTTTGCATTGAGATGTTAGGGGTAAGATTATGGAAGGAAGAGAAAATAAGTGTTTGTTAAATTAAAATCACAGTTCTTAGTCTTTCAAAGTAGTTTGTCTTTATAATGTTATTACATAGATGATTCTTCAAATTCCATTTATTTCACCCTACATCAGTTTGTACAGTCTTCTTGGTTTTTTCTGTAACCATTTCTTTAATTATCTTTTCCTTCACTATAATCTTCTATAAATTTATACATTACAATTTGTTCGGTCTTTCCCTAATTGATAGACACCAACTTAATTTCCTTTTTTTTTCCACTACGAAAGTAACTGATAGAGTTTCTTTCAGAATATGATTAATGGATTGTTTCTATTTTCACTTTGCCCTCTGGCACCATGCCTCTCACTACCATTTTTCCCCTATGTGCTGTCTTTCATCTAATCTCATCCGATCCTACTCAGATGATTTTGTTTAGTTGAGTGTCCTGATAAGCTTTCTTTAAATTTGCTTTTTCATCCACTGCTTCTCTCTCTTTTATGAGGTGATACTGCTTATAATAACCTGCCATTCTTCTCCATAAGATTTTCAAATCAAGATAATGTTCTAAATGGTATTGCCCTTACTTATCCTCATCTGTCCTCTTGACATGTATACCAAGTGTTTGCTGATTAAGATGTTTCTTTGACTCTTTTGATCTTCTTGTTATTGTAGTTGATTTATGGAAGTTATACTTCTGTATGAAATTGTTAATATCAGTGTTGATGCTCTTTTCTCCATCAATTTCCCATTTTTAAAGTCAGAAACTTGATTAAAGTTAAAGTTGCTTTAATTATATAACATATCCTTTTTCTTCATTTTTTTCATTATTGCTTTGTATTAATTTTGACCTTTGCTTTACTAAGTCAAGTCTCTTTTTGACTTTCAAAGTACTTCATAACCTGACTCTTTTCTACTTTTCTAGTTTTCTTATTCCTTTACCACTTCATTTTCATCTATCTACTGACACTGGGCTGATTGCTTTTTCTCATATAAACACTACATCTCTTGATTTTGGGCATTTGCCCTAGCTGTCCCCTATGCCTAAAATTCTTTCTCTCCTCATCTCTATGACTTGGATTCCATTGACTTCATTTCTACCCAAGCTAAAAACTCCACCTTCTGCAAAAAAAAAAAAAAAAAAAAAAAAAAAAAAAAAAAAAAAAAAAAAAAGCCTTTCTCAATCTACCATAGTGTTTTTTAAAAATTGTGCTTTTATTTTGTTTTTGATTTATGGAATAAAACATGTATTTCCATAACAATATAATGAAAAGATGATTGCACACAAAACTGCAAATCTACTATGCATAACTTGCTATTCCTTTCGAATATACAAAAAAATTACCAGGTAAATTTTTTCTTCTGCCCCAACTCTTCTTTTTATCTTTGAATAGGTGTGTTTGTGTGTATGTTGTCCATCTATTATCTCATGTGTACATAGTTCTTTATAGGTTATCTTCTTTGTTAGACTTCCTCATAAGCTCCTTGAGGGTAACAAGTCGTTTTGTCTTTCTTTGTATTCCCAGTTAGCACAGGTCCTAGCATGTAGTAGCTGCTTAATAAATGCTTATTGATTATTTATTGATTAAAAATGCTTATTGACTTGAATGTAAACAGATAACAGATAGATTCAGGGATGATTCCTACAACATTTTCATTTCCTGCTCATCAAAAGATAATTGATTTCATTTCTGTGACTTTATTTGGTGTTTTCCATGTTTCCCCACCTATTTTTTCTCAAAGAAAACTTATATGATTTATAGTTTGTAGACTCCTTTGTGTTTACAGTCCTTTGCATTCTTATTTCTTTCTCTTGATGTCCTCTTCACTAGATTTGGAGCCTGAAGACCACTCTTCAAGTCTCATTTCTGCTACCTATTACTTATGAGACCTTGGAAAAGTCACTCAGCTCTCAATTTCCTCATCTGTAAAATAAGCGGTTGGATTAGCAAATCTCTGAGGTCCTAGCTCTTATTATGTGAACCTATATTTCATTCATCAGATGGGTACAATAAACTACTTTAAATTGAACTTAATATTTAGTGACAGATATTTGTATAGATTTCATTTAGTTTGGATGAGGAAAGGGTAGCTAATTATATGCCAACATCGCTACGGTTACCTGAAAATACAGAAATGGTCATTAATACTCTTGAGAGCAATGAATTCTAGGAGGAAAAGAAGTAATATGATGACCTATTTTCTGGGCAAGAAATGGAGACCCTGAATCTATGTCACAGAAATCAAAGGGAGAAATTGACATTGATCACAGTAGGGCTCAAAGAATAGGCACTATTTTTTTCTTTTTGTCTAGACAATTTGCTTATGTGTGATGAGCATCATGGTTTCATTAGAGAAGAGAGCCTTGCAAACAAGGACAATTGATCAATGTATTGAGAATCTTCTTTGAACAAAAGAAAAATGTTTGGGCTTGCAAAGTGTTTTACATACATATCATTCGAGGTGGTAGGAATTAGGTGGGGGAAGTAGGGAGAGATGGGATGATATAGGGCAGGGGTAGGGAACCTGTGGTCTTGAGGCCACATGTGGCCTTCTAGGTCCTAGGGTACAGATTTTTAATTTAGTCCAAGTTTTACAGAATAAATCCTTTTATTAAGGGGATTTGTTCTTTGAAGTTTGGATTCAGTTAAAGGGCCAACTTGAGAATCTAGAGGGCCACATGAGGCCTCAAGACCGCAGATTCTCTAGCTATGGAGAACTCCTGATAAGGAGAGACCTAACACTGTAGACTGAAAATTAGTATACAATTTATAGGCTTAGGGAGTTGTCTTGGATATTGAAAAGTTAAGTTTTTCATTTAGGATCACAGAGCTAATAAAAGCATCAAGATTTGGATTTGAACTCAGGTCTTTCCAACTCCAAATATAGTATTCTAACCACTATTCCACTCTGCCTCCCTGTATTGCCAGTCTATCTCTCTCCACAGAGAACAGTAACAGATCCTGGCATAATTTTTTTAAAGCAATTTGGGTTAAGTAACTTGCTCAAGGTTACATGGCTAGTCATTATTTATGTGTGGGTGCTCATTTTCTGAGGCCGGTTTCGATCTCGGGTCATCCCAACTCGGAGGCCGGTGCTCTTACTCACTGTGCCACCTAGCCACCCCTCCTGGCATAATTTTAAGGAATAAGACTCCTCAAGGAGCTTATAATATGATTTAAGGGTGAGAACATACAATTGATCAATCTACAAGCATTAATTATTCCCGGCTTTCAAAAAGCTTGCTACTAATACCGAGACAACATGTAGATAAACAGATATATATTCAAGCCACATGCAAATTCCATCTTAAGGGTTGGAATCAGGGCCAGGATAGATTTCAGAAACTGAATGAAATTGAATGGCTGCTTGTGGAATGCTTGTTACCTCACTCAAAGACTCAATATAAGATAGAATTTCCTAGCATCTACTCCAGGGGCTGCTGTGAGGCTTAAGTGAGAGAATTAATGTAATTGTAGCACTTTACAAACCTTAAATGCTGTGCAAATATAAGCTATGATCATTGTTATGATTCTTATAGCAAACAGAGATGTTAAAATGGAGTGTTCTGGCTCAGGGGAGAGTGAGTTCACCATCGATAAATCAAGAAAGGCTAGATCAGGGGTGGGAAACCTGAGGACTTCAAACCACATGTGACCTTCTAGGGCCCTAAGTGCAGGGCTCTAGAAGAAAAAACAATTTTACAAACTGTTCTATAAAATTTTGATTCAATCAAAAGGCCACACTTAAGGACCTAGAAGGCCACAGGTTCTCCATCCCTGGGTTGGATGAGCACTTTTGGGGATGTTGTTGAAGGAATTCCTGCTTCAAGAGTGGCTTGGACCAGAAGGGCTCTGAGGTCCTGCCAAACCTGCCAAGCTTTCAGTCTGTACTCACAACTGCCTGTCGTGAATTGGCTCTGACAATCTTGTTCAAGAGCAGGGTCACACAGCCCCCAGAGCTGGATATCAGTGCATTAAGGATTGTCCTTCCCACTGACAATGTTCCCATTTGAGCATCTCTTCAGTAGTGGTTATAGGGAAGAACCATTCTTTACTCCTTTATCAGCAAAGGACTATCCTACCTTTTAAAAAGAGCATGCTGGTACCTAATTCCTTTATTATATTGAATATAACAGACTTATGTTTACATTATTCATGCATTTGTTAAATTGTAGGTGAAATCTGGTTTTGTTTGTGAATAATAATTTTGCTTTATTGGAATCCTTTTTTTCCCACCCTGTTTGCATGTAAAGCTCAGAAGAAGCCAGATGTGGCCTTAGGATTTAACATGGCTTGGCCACCCCGAGCTACTGAGTTCATAAAGTTCCATTAAGACCAAAAAGGGGATGTGCAGGGAGAGATGATATATATAAATTAAGGCATTGTCTCTACCCTTGTAGGGTTGTTAATGTAGGGGAGCCATTACTTGACCATATCTGACACATAAAACAGCTTATTATCTATAGTCAGTCAATAAGTCATTATTAAGTGTATGGTACCATGCTATGTGCTTACATAATAAAATAAAATTACAAATAAATTGTTACAATTTAAATGTTAAAAATAAATATGTGTTATTGTGCCTGAACTAGACAGAGCTTGTATTTTACATTTTCTTTTTTTGTTGTTGTTGTTGCTTTTGGTGGGGGGAAATTGGGGTTAAGTGACTTGCCCGAGGTCACATTGCTAATTTTTGTGTTAAGTGTCTGAGGCTGGATTTGAACTCAGGTCCTCCTGAATCCAGGGCCAGTGACACTACATCCCTTAGCTGTCCCAGCATTCTACATTTTCAAAGATAGCTTATATATAGCATCCTTCCATGTACCCTTTGAGAAGTCCTCTTCTCAGAGGTATGCTGGAGCTGACTTGAACCAGTCTGTGAAATCTGGATGTTATCCTTTTAGTGTGAGTATTAACACTTCAGAAATTGGCAAACATTCTAAAGCAGAACTTTTTATTTTGTTGTTTGTTATTTGAGATAATAGTGGTTACTGCAGAAATTGGGGGGGTGCAGAGGTAGGATGGCACTTGAATTTTATTGCTAAAAAATTCCCTAGAATTAAGAAGTGGTAGAGCAAATGTTAAAAATGCATATTAAAAGTCTATTGAAAATACATTATTTTTTCTCCCAAAGAGGTAGTTTTATTTACCACCATACCACTGGTTAGTCCACATAGGTGATGAGGATGAAACATTCATTGCCAGAGCTACCTCAGCATTTAGGAGGCCCTAAAAGAAAGTGTGAAAGAGGCATTGGGCTTCTTACCAAACCAAAGGTCTACAGAGTCATTGTGCTGACTTTGTTGTTGTATGTCTGCAAAACCTGGACAGTCTACCAGTGTCATACCAGAATATCAAAGCACTTTCATTTGAATTATTTTAGGAAGATTCTGAACATTGTCTGGTAAGATAAGGTAGATATTGAGGTCCTCTCTTGAGTTGAACTGCTATACATTCACATTCTACTGCAGAGAGACCAACTCTAATGGGACTGGCCATGTAGCCAATGTAATGAAGCTATAATGGTGGAATTTTAGATATCAGGCAAAGATGTCATGTCCAAGGAAAAGAGGATACTGGATGGGGTCAGCAGAGGTCTTCTCAGTGCTACTTAAGTCAGACTATGTAGGACATCACCAACTTCATTGGCATGTACGACTAGTTATGGAGAAGTATTTGGGGTTTATTTACTTTGCCTGGGTTATGCCCTGAATTGCAGACCAGCTATGCTATGAAGATACAATTGGTTTCTCTACAGTCTCCCCATACAAAATGTTAACATAGGCCACGTTCATAAATAACAGCTCTGTGGCAGCTTTATGGGTACGGAGAAGGGCTATATGAATAGTTTAGAAGCAACTACAATTAATAAGATGAGTTCAGAAAATGCAGATTTAAATCATAATAATGAGACTAAATATAGAATTAAAAACTTGATATACAACCATTCATTCAACAAATATTAAGTATCTACTAGGTTCCAGTTACTGTGCTAAGTATAGGTATGCACAGGTCTAAAGATCAAAATTAAATCTTACCTGTCTAGCTTCAAGCAGTCTCTTCGGAGGAAATGACATGCACACAAATAAGTAGATGCAAAATATATAAAAGTGAATACAAAGCAATTTGGGCTAGGGCAACCACTAGCAATTACACAAATTGGGTAAGGTCTGCAGAAGGTGGAATTTTAACTAATCCTTGAAGGAAATCAATCCAATAGGGGAAGATGAGAAAGGAGTGCATTCCAGGTAGGGGAGAAAACCTCTTGCAAAGGAATATGTCAAGGCAGCTTTTTAAAAAGCAGATCATAATAGTTAACATTTACATAATGCTTTAAGGTTCACAAAGCACTTTCATCCTGAACAAAACTTTGGAAATTAGGTGCTATCATTTCCATTCTACAGAGGAAGAAACTGAGACAAAGGCTAAATAAATTCTCTACGATCATACAACTACTAAGTGTTTGAGGCTGAATTTGAACCTTGGTCTTCCTGACTTCAAGTTCAATGCTTTATCTACTATGCCTCTATGAATAATGAACAGTTTACTTAGTTGCATAGAAGAAACAGGCTAGTTGATTGCCTGAATTTTTCATTTTTCAATCAGTGATCATTGTGTCACACAGAAAACTTAAACATTATTACTGAATTGTTATCACCATTATCACCAGACA
This sequence comes from Gymnobelideus leadbeateri, assembly GCA_011680675.1. Classification (NCBI taxonomy): domain Eukaryota; kingdom Metazoa; phylum Chordata; class Mammalia; order Diprotodontia; family Petauridae; genus Gymnobelideus; species Gymnobelideus leadbeateri. The sequence goes on along the minus strand of WOXC01001281.1, from coordinate 243,284 downwards.
GAATATTATTATCCCCATTATGTACTTAAGGAAACATGGCATGGAGTGATGAAATGATTTTCCCGTGATCACAGAGCTAGTAATAGGTCAGAATAGGTTTTTTGACATCAAGACTAGCCCTTACAGTATTAGACTATGGTGATAGTTTTGTTATTAAATTCACCTTTTTTTGAGCCAAAAAGAGATCACAAGTGACAATGTCCGAGGACTGGGTAAGAACTTCCATCTTATTATGCAGTCCAGTCTTGTCTCCATCCGATGCCACCCTGTTCTATACATAGTTGTACATATAACGATAGCCCACATTTTCAGAGTAGCTTGCTTTGCACAAAGCACATAATAAACCTGTGAAGTTTATTCAGATCAAACCTTTGAGGTATTCCTAATCTACAGGTAAGGAAACTGAGACACAAATGGACTTTCCTAGGTACACAGAGCTAAACAGTGGTAGCAGTATCATTGCTTCTATTTTATTAGTGATGAAGCATGTCACAGAGGGATGAAGTGATTTGCTTATGATCACACAGCTACTAAGGGGTCAGAGTAGGTCTCCTAAAAACATAGTCGGAGCTAGTGATGTCACACCATGCCTATAGTCCTGTTAATCAAAAGCATCTATTCATGGGAGCCCCAAATAGATCCCAAATGGTATAGCTAGAACATACCAACATTCCCTTAGAATTTCTTAGGCCAAGTTGGGAATGATTTAAATTGAGAAAATGAGGTTCACTCAACCTTGGTGGTAACATTGTACTGTTCCCACTTTTTAAAGAGTTCAAAGGAAAGAGACACTAATCCATTGCTCTATATTTGTCAGCATCTGTCCCATCCCCCTCTCCATTTCCAAAGGAGGATGGCATCAAGAATTGCTATTTTTCTCTCTTGTTCCTTTACTCCTTCCTTTGTCTCCCTTTCTCTCTCTCCTCCCCCCCCCATCAACCCCTTCCTTTAATTCAGTCCTTTGGAACACTTGCATTCCACCATGCCCACAGCTTATTCCTCTTCACTAGGAGATCATTAGACTTGTCGTATTATGTAATATCTGTCATCAGGCAACATTTTTACTGAATTATGAGCACATTCCTCAGTCATGCTTAGCAACAAATGGAAAATAGCTTTAATTCTTTCACATCATGCTTGCCCAATAAGGTTGTACGTTGGGGGCTCGGGTGAGGGGCTCGGGTTGAGAAAAGTGAGAAGGAAAAGGAGGGGCTGTGAGGGGAAACTATATTAGGCAATATATTATCCAATGTGGTGTAAACTTTCCAAGATTTCTTTAGAAAATACCCATAATAAACAACACTCTTTCCCTCAAGAGGTACAACACCTGTTGTTGATTCCCTTCCTCCCCTATCCTCTCACCTCCCCTCATATTGGAAATGCTGGTGGAATTCTCCAAGCAGCATAGGATGGCGATTACTTTTTAGGAAAGCTGACAAATCTGTTCTCAAGATGTCTGGGAGGACCTTGATTCTAGATGGAACATGAGAATAGATCTAGAGAAAGAACCTTGAAGAATAAGAGGCAAAGTTCCATTTCAGATGATAAAGACAGCTGTTGAATAGTCCTCAAGTTCAGACTCTCTCAAATTCATGCTCCAATATTTTGCCTCAAGCACCATCTTGTGCTTAATTGTTAAACCTGTATGTAATTGGAGGGAAATGCAATCCACATGTTTCTGCTCATTTACACTTAAATCACCAAAATATGGTGTTTCAGCCTCAATTTGTCATCCAAAAAACCTATGGGGACTTGGATCAAATTTGGAGGCCTTCCATACCATCAATTTTGTCATTTTCAAGTAAGTAATTGAAGGACAGCAAGTGTTAGAAGATGTGTAGTGAGTTCCAAACGCTGAAACAATAATTTCTAGTTCCATTTCCATGTTGCCATTGAAATTGGATTCCTTCAGCTTTTGAAATATATTTAACAAATTTTACACAAAATGTCGTTTCCATGAAATATAGAGAGACTGCCATGCTTCAATCATACAGAGAGGTTTATATTGGCCATCAGGGGAACAAAGGGGAGAGGGAAGGGAAGAGAATAAGTATTTAGTAAATACCTACTATTGGCCAGGCACCATAATAAGCACTTCACAAATATGATCACATTTGATCCTCATAGTAACTGTGAAGTAGGGGCTATTTGATCCCCATTTTATACTTAGTATATCATGAATTAAGCCCTGTCTGTACATGGGAATCAAATATTTAATGTTAATAGGTCATCGGTATTTTATCCATACTCAGTGCAAGTGAACTGTTGAAATGTCATTCATTAAGTACCTGTCAGGAATCAGGCACTGTCCTGGCCACTGGGGATACAGTTACAAAGAATATCATATTTCCTCTAGATGAAAGTCAGTCCTCCTCTTGTGCCTTTACCTCTCTATCAATAAGAAAAGAGTAAAGGACACAATATAAAAGGGGATGGATGGCAGACCCTGTCATGAAAAAGAGAGAGAAATGGTTTTATGGAGGAGGAAGACTTCCTAATCAAAAGACCTTGGATTTCAGTAAACCTTTGACTTTATCTCAGATCTAGGGACTGCAACACAAGAATGACATCATTGTTAGCCATTATGAAAAGTGATTTTGTAAATCTAGAAGGGTCATGGAGTCTTGTTTTCTTCCCTTAAATAGTAACACACCTCAGCCACTTTGGGTTACACTTAAAGTACATGAGTAGTTAGATGCAGCTAGGTGGCTTAGTGGATAGAGTGCTGGTCCTGGAGTAAAGAAGATTCATCTTCCTGAGTTCAAATCTGGCTTCAAAGACTTACTAGTTGTGTGAGCCTGGGCAAGTCACTTACCCCTGTCTCCCTCAGTTTCCCCATCTGTAAAATGAGCTGGAGAATGAAATCGAAAACTACTCCAGTATCTTTACCAAGAAAATCCAAAATTCGGTCATGAAGCATCAGACATGACTGAAATGACTCAAGCGAATGGTTGCCTATACATTTTCATTTAGAGCCTTTTTACCCCAAAACTATCCCCTCACTCAAATGCCCACCACTCCACCATTAAAGATTTATTCCTTTGGGTAAAAGTATTGTGTTCTGTAAACATCTATTTTTAATATAATATACTAATATTCTTCAGAAAGATGTCACATTAAGGTACTAATATTTTAGTGATTGTTAGATTTTCATAGTGTCCTTGATTTCTCATTATAAAATAAATTGGTACAAGATGCCTGAAGAAAGAACCATAATTTCAGTCAGAAGATCTTCGTTTTGAGTACTTGCTCAGATACTTCTTGACTGGATAAGTCTTGTAACCTCTCAGAAACACAGAATTTCAGAGTTGGAAAGGATCTCAGTGACCAACTTGTCCAGCCTATATCTGACAACATCTACCAAGTGTTCGTCCAATATTTTCTTTATGACCTACAACGAGAGGAAACCCACTGCCTCCCTAGGGTGCCCATTCTATTTTGGAATTGCTCTCATTATTAGGAAGGGGTTTTTCTTAAATGGAGCCATCCTTAGTTTCCACCTTTTCAAAAATGGGGATCTTACCCTCATAGTCCTTATGTCTCAGGGTTGTTAACTTTAAAGTGCTATGTAATTATATATTTTAATTGGTATCATGGCAGCAGTACTAAAAGGATAGATGGGAAGAAAGATTTTGCCTTCTTCAGAGGTTTATACAGGGCTGGCCCAGAACATGCCATTGCTTATAAGGAACGATTGTGGTGTGCAATGGAAAACTTGACTTTCTGATTAAAGGATGTGGTTCTGTTAGAAGTTTGCTTGTAAAATCTTCTCCTATTGTATTATATTTTTCTTGTTTTCTAGCTTGTGATTTAAAAAAAAAAAAGGAAAAAACTGTTCCTAAAGAAGTATACCTTGCCTGGGTTCCACCCTTAGTGCTTCTCCTGCCTCAGAAAATTAAAAAAAAAATAGGATTTAGTCCATTGAGAATGTGGTTAAGGGTTAACATTTGGCACGAGGTACAGAGCCCACATGACTCCTGTGGTGAGATCTCTTTCACAATGCAGTGGATATAAAATTTTATCCCTTTGTTTTCATAAAAAGAAATCAATTCCTCATGTTCCTCTGAAGGGTTCCGTGTGTGGATGTGAATGTGTGTGTGGACCTGTGTGTTTTAACAACCCATAATGTCAGGGTTTCTTGATTCCACTTGTAAATTGTCACAGTTGAATCTGCTTTTAATTCCTCCTGGATTAGTGTTTGGTGACTGGGTAATCATTTTCACTACTGCCTATTCTAACAGCAGGCTCTGTTCAAAGTCCCTTCAACTGCCTTTTTTCTTAGCCAGGAGTAAAGCTCTCCTGGCATATCCAGCTAGTTCCACCTATGACCAGCTAGAGGAGACCCAGGCAGAGAGCAGGTTCCTGTAAACTCTGGTTCCCAGCCTGATGCCCTCTACATTGATGCTGAGCCACTTGAGACTGGAAAGGAGGGACAGGATAAGTGCAAGGCTGTCTTGAATAAAGGCACTTCCCCTGCCCACCATTTTGGATACCTTGCTAATGAGCCCTCCCTCTATCCTAGAATCCCTAATATTTATGTCCTAAACTTATCTTACAGCCTTTTACATAGGAATATACCATACCTTTGTCAGGTTAAAAAAAGTCATGATTATAAAACAAGGACTAAAAAAGAATTATAACAAATGATAAAAGGCTAAAATTGAATGAAGGCAGTATGGCATGAAGGGTTGTGTGCTAGATCTAGAATCAGAAAATTGACACACTCTGGGACTCAGTTTCCTTAACTGTAAAATAGACATGGTAATACTTGCACTACTTGCCAAGAAGAGCTATTGGGAAGATGTCTAGAATGTATCTTCTTTACCTTCACCTCTTAGAGCACTTAGCTTCATTCAAGACTTAGCTTAATTGCCACCTTGTTCAAAAATAATTTTCTTATTTCAATATCTCTTAAGTCCCTTCTCCCAATAATTATGCATTTATTTTGTATATATCCTATATATTCTTGTCACAATATCCTCTAATATGCACACACTACGCCCCCATTGGGTTCCTAACATTTGTAAATATCTTCTATAATCTCTGACCCCAAAACTAACATTCCAACATCCAAACCCAACTTCCATTTTCCCATAGATTGATAAATACACACATAAATTTTGTTGCTGACTTTAAAACATATAGGCCTAAAATACTCTCACCTTAATGATTTCTTCTTTCTATGAGATATTACCTCTAATTTCATTGCATCTATCCATCTGTCTATTTCTTCATTTGTTAAAAATCTAGGCCTATTATATCATTACTATGGGGAAAGTCTTGGTAAGGTAACTTATTCTACTACTACAGATCTGTTGCAATTTAGAGTTCTGTAAGTTTAGAGAATTTTCTGGGTGGCACTGAAGTTTACATGACTTATCCAGGATTACATAGGCAGTATGTGTCAGAGATAGGTCTTTCTGACTCAAAGGCTAGCTGTCTCTCCATTAGAACAGCTAGGTGGTGCAGTGGATAGAAGGGCTGAGCCTGGAACTGAAAAGACTCATCTTCTTGACTTCAAATCTGGCTTCAGACACTTACTAGTTGTATGACTCTGAGAAAGTCCTTTAAACCTGTTTGCCTCATTTTTCTCATTTGTAAAATTAACTGGAGAAGGAAATGGCAAACCACTCCAGTCTCTTTGCTAAGAAAACCTCAAAAACTGAAGAGCTGGACACGACTGAAACACATGAACAATAAGAACAACAAAAGAGTTAGGATTTCCTCATTTTACAGCTTGGAGATTGAGACCCAAATAGGTTAAGTGGATTGTTGAAGGTGAAACAGCTGATAAGTAGCAGAGACCAAGTTTCAAACCCACATTGTCTGGTTTCAAATTCAGTGTTCTTTTACACTGTGCCATCCTCCTGCTGAATAAATGCTCATTAGTTCTTGACTTTGGAGAGGAGAGTGGACAGATTTTTCTTTCTTTCTTTTTTTTTTTTTACAGTGTACAGGGCCTTCTGTGTTGAGAAGGACTTTGGTCAAAGATCAATGGATGGAAGCACTTGAATGTTGGGGCATACTTTTCTGCCACAGAAATTATTAAACTGGTTTCTTGATTGTGGTCATATCCCATGGTCACCTTTCAAGTCTCTGATTAAAAGTTACTTCTAATCTAAAGCAGGGAATAGAAGATAGAAAAAAAGATCAAGGAAAATCACTTTATTGGGTGGGATAAGAAGCCCACAGCATCAGAGCTACCTGGTAGGCCCCTAGGTGGTATTCTTCAGCTCCCCATTATGGGTTCCTCTTTTTTTTTCTCTCTTCTCCCTTCTCTCTGATCTCACTATTATCTTATGATTTTCCTTTCCTGTTTCCTTGGTTTCCTTCTTCTCTACCTAGGTTTTAAACCTGCCAGTGGTACATTGATGTATCTTTTCTAGCATTTTAACCTACAAATTAGTACATTATGGGTAGCATGGTATAATGGAAAACATTGGATTTAGTGTTAGGAAATGTGTCCAAATACTAACTCTGATACTAGTCATATGATGATAGAGAAGTAACTTAGCCTCTCTGAATTTCTACTTCCTCATTTGTAAAACAGGGATAATATTCACACTATACACCTTACTAGGATTTTGTGAGGACCATGCTTAGTTAACCTTAAAGTGATATAGAAACACAATCTGTTACTAGTATTGGCATCTGTTAGTAATGATTAGTTCTGACAGTGCATAAAGCATAAACATTTTCTGAGCTGGTTTGAGGAATGAACTTGGTTTTGACAGAAGTTACATTTAATTCTCATCAGAATTTATAGATAACCTTTTCTACACTATTAGAAAATGCATGCATATTTCTGTTTAGGCCTATATAGAATATGCTGATGGTGATCTGTAATAAAGACACTGATGGATTTCTTATCATTATATGGTTTAGAGACACAATCCCAAGAAATGAAGCCACTGAGCTATTTTCTTGTATGGTGGTTTACTTCATTTAAAAATATTTCATTTTATTTTGTTTCTAGTTTCAAAATATTGCCCCCTCTCCCTCCAACCTCTTCCCCTATCTATTGAGAAGGCAAGAAATACAATGCCTGCCACACATATGTGGTCATACAAAACATATTTCTGAATTAGCTGTGTTAGAAGAAAAAGAAAGAGAAAATATGCTTAAATATGAGTCAACCAATTCTCTATCTAGAGGTAGGTAGCATTTTTCATTATAGGTCCTTTGGAATTATGCTTGATCATTGTATTGATCAGAGTTATTGTCTTTTTTATTATCTTTACAATATGATTGTTAACTGTTTAAAATTGCTCCCTGGTCCTGCTTACTTCATGTTGCACTAATTAATATAAGTCTTTGGAAGTTTTTCTGAAATCATCATTTTTGTCATTTCTTATAGCACAAAAATATTCCTTAAAATCCATATACTATAACTTGTTCAATCATTCTCCATTTGGTGGGCATACACTCTTTCTAATTCTTTTCCACCACAAAAGAGCTACTATAAATTTGTACCTGGTCTTTTCATTTAAAAAACATCTCTTTGGGGTAGAGACCTAGTAATGATATTACTGGGTCAAAGGGTATACACAGTTTTATGGCCCTCTGGTAATAGCTCCAAATTATTCTCCAGAATGGTAGGGCCATTTCACAACTTTGCCAACAGTACATTGCTATACTTATTTTTCTACATCCCCTCCAACATTTCTCATTTTCCTTTTCTATCATCTTAGCCAAGCTGATGGGTGAGTTCATTTCATCTTACAGGCAGCATGCACCAGTTATTTGCATGACAAATTTCCTTGGAAAAGGAGTCCAAAAATCATTTAGGAAATAGCTGCTATGAAAAAAAAGCCATTATTGTCAGGGAAATGAATTAATAAAAATATTTCGTGCTTATTACATGCTCTGCATTATGCTAAGTACTGAGGATACAAATACAAAAGTGAGACAGCCCTTGCCTGCAAGCAGCTAATGTTCAAGTGGCAGTTGAAGGATCATAGCATCGTGAACTTGGAGCTGGAATAAACCTTAGTAGCTCAATCACTTAATTTCATAAGTGAGGAAACTGAGGTACAGAGAGGTTGTAACTTTCTCAGGATTACAAAAATTTAAGTATCAGAGGCAAAAAACACTGGGTTCAGGGGTGGATCCAATATGGTGGAGTAGAAGCACAATCTTGGCATGAACTCAGGCTCCAACTACCTCCAATACATGTAAAATGACTCTAAACAAAATTTAGAGGTACAGAGCCCACAAAGTGATAGAGAGAAACAAATCTCCCACTGAAGGCAGCCAGGAAGGTTGGTCAACAGGAAGGGTCTATCACAGTGCCCTGAGAGCACAGGGGAGTCCCAGCAAGCCACAGTTCTGGCCCCAGGGTGGCCCTGACCAGTGGTGGCCAGAGAAGACTTCAGAGGGAGATTTCCAGACTCTTCGACCCATAAAAGCCAAAGACAAAGTAAAAGGTCAGTATGGAACTCTGTTAGAATGGAGTTGGGGGCCAGGGGGAATGGAAGATTGCTGTCCAGCCCCTGCCCCCAGGGCAAGAAGCAGTGGAGGCCCACCTCTGCAGCTGCTGTCCATGGCTGCTTCTGGAGCTCCTGGCATACAGATTGTAGGGGGACCAAGAGACCATTCAGAGGGCAATCACTCTTGCTTTAACCTTCTTGGATCTGAGTTGTGGTCTTGGGTGGAGGTCTTGGGGTTTGTGGCCAGTGAGCCAGAGCTTGTGGGGGCTGTAGAGAGGACACCTTCCTAATAGCTCTGGCAGCTGCAAAAATCCCAGCAATTTTGGACAAAGCTCTCTCCATTCTGGAAGCAGAGTTCTACTGTGGCAAAGGACTCAAAAGTAAAGTAATTGGCTGGCAATATGAGCAAGCAGAGGAAGCACAAACATACCATAGAATCCTTTCTTGGGGACAAAAAGGATCAAGGCATGGAGCAGGAGGAAGACAGAAAAGTCAGAGCTCCTGAATCAAAGGCCTTCAAGAAAAATATGGACTGGTTACAGTCCATGTAGGAGCTCAAGAAGGATTTTGAAAATCAAGTAAGAGAAGTGGAGGAAAAATTGGGAAGAGAAATGAGAATGATGCAAGAAAATCATGAAAATCAAGTCAACAGCCTGCTAAAGGGGGCCCAAAAATACACTGAATGAAGTAACACCTTAAAATAGACTAACTCAAATGGCAAAAGAGGCCCAAATAGCCAGTGAGGAGAATAATGCCTTAAAAAGATGAATTTGGCAGATGGAAAAGGAATTTCAAAAACTCACTGAAGAGAATAACTACTTCAAAATTAGATTGGGGCAACTGGAAGCTAATGACTTTATGAGCAATCAAGATACTATAAAACAGATCCAAACAAATGCAATAAAAATAGAAGTCAATGTGAACTATCTCATTGGAAAAACCACTGACCTGGAAAATAGATCCAGGAGAGATAATTTAAAAATTATTGGACTACTGAAATCCATGATCAAAAAAAGAGCCTAGACACCATCTTTCAAGAAATTATCAAGCAGAATTGCCCTGATATTCTAAAGCCAAAGGGAAAAATAGAAATTGAAAGAATTCTCCAATTGCCTCTTGAAAAAGATCCCCAAAAGAAAACTACTAGGAATATTATAGTCAAATTTCAGAGTTCCCAGTTCAAGGAGAAAATACTGTAGGGAGTCAGGAAGAAACAATATGGGTACTGTGGAAACACAATCACACAAGACCTAAGAGCCTCTACATTAAGGGATCAAAGGGCTGGGAATATGATATTCCAGAGGTCAAAGGATCTAGGACTAAAATCAGAATCACCTACTCAGCAACACTGAGTAACTGAATATAATGCTACAAGGGAAAACATCGTCATTCAATGAAATAGAGGATTTTCAAGCATTCTTGATGAAAAAATTAGAGCTGAACAGAAAACTTGACTTCCAAATGCAAGAAGCAAGAGAAGAATGAAAAGGTAAACAGGAAAAAGAAATCATAAGGAACTTATTAAAGTTGAACTATTTGCATTCCTACATGGAAAAATGATCATTGTAACTCATAGGACTTTTCTCAGAATGAGGATAGTTGAAGGAAATACATACATACATACATGCATACATATATATGTGTGTGTATGTATATATATACACATATGTATATATATGCATATGTCATATATGTATACATACATATATGTGTATGTGTAGGAGGGTGTAGGTGTATATAAATATATATGTGAGCATGGGCACATGTATGTTCATGTATACATAGACAGCAGGCACATGGCACAATTGAATATGAAGGGATGATATCTAAAAATAAAATTAAGAGGTGAGAGAGGAATTTATTTGGAGGAGAAATGGAGAGATAGATTCAGGTAAATTATCTAATATAAAAGAGGCAAGAGAAAAATCTTATAATGGAGGGGAAGAGCAGGGAGGTGAAAAGGAATGGGACAACCTTATTCTCATTGAATTTGGCTTAAGGAAAGAATAACATACATACTCTATTGGGTATTTACCCTACAGGAAAATGAGTCATAAGGGATTAGAGGGGGGATGATAGAAGGGAGGGCAGATTGGGGGATAGGGTAGTTAGAAGCAAACTTTTTGAAAAGGGATAGGGTCAAAAAGAGAAAATAGAATAGGTGGAGGGCAGGATAGGATGGAGGGAGATATAGTTAGTCTTGCACAATATAACTACTATGGAAATGATTTGTTTAACTACACATATACAACCTATATTGAATTGCTTATTTTCCCAGTGGGGGTGGGTAAGGAGGGAAGAAGGGAAAAAATCTGGAACTCAAAGTTTTAAAAACAAATGTTAAAAAGAATTGTTTCTTACATGCAACTGGGAAATGAGATATACAGGCACTGGGGTATAGAAATCCATCTTGCCCTACTAGAAAGTTAGAGGGGTGATGGGGGAGGATATAAGAGAGAACAGATTGGGGGAAGGGGTATTCAGTAGGCTTGCTATTTTTGGTTGGGGGAAGGGGAAAGATGGGTAGAAATATTATAACTCAAAATCTTGTGAAAATAAATGTTGAAAACTAAAAATAAATAAATATTTTTAAAAAGGACTGGGTTCAAATCTTGCCAAGTCCAGTTCCTTACCCACACTATGCTGTCCCTACACTTATTTTGCTTGACCCCAGAAAAATGACCCATGGGTAGAACTACAGGTTCAATAGAAGCAAATGTCCTAAGTGATAGCCAAAAAAGGAATGTCATGCTTTGTAAGATAAGTTATTTAGACTTTGATGACTCAGGAAGATAGTGTGAGCTTGACAGCTTTACACAACTCTGCTTTACTTATGTCCAATTCACACTCAAGTTAAGACCTGTGATGCCATTTGTTTTCTTAAAAAACAAAGAATGAACAACAATAGTATATTTAGAAATTATTGATTAAGGATTAGTTATTTAGAAATACTGGTTCATTGATAGAAATTGACTTCATTGATAGAAATAGTTAATCATATTTCTAATTATACTTCTTGTCAAATTTATTAGAGTTCCATAACTCTGGGAAAAGGTCAAGCAGACCCTGGATGATCACATGTCAAGAATGAACTGTATTGTCCCTTCCAATGTTTTGTAGTCAATCATTAATGCTCCTCTAGGAGTGAGGGCCTTATGGATCCAGTCCAGGGGTCACTGAGTCTAGCATTCATCAGACGGAAATGCTGTATCTGAGCCTTAACTTGGTAGGACTAAAACTGTGCTAAGAGTAAGTCCATGATGCTCAGAGACCAATGTCGTAATTGGGAGAGTATGACCTTGAAGTGTTGAAGGGGAAATGTTTGTACTTTTGTCATTGTTTTATCTTGGAAGTAATACCCCTTTGTAAAATTTAACTAATGTTAAGTGGCTACTTGGAATCGGGGTTCTGGTTACTGGCACCCAATGATAGAGAACATAATCAATGAAATAGAATAGCATTAGAAAGATATCCAATATACTTCAGATTACTTGTAGAACCCCGAGAGAAGATGCAGCCAGCCTCACTCTGGGAAACTAAGGCAGAACACATATTATGTATATATTTCATGTTCAATGAAAACATAATTCTAAATAATGTCTGGACCTCGTGCAATGAGTCAGCCATTTCTATATATTGCCAACTCTTCATTAGCATTCATTTCTGTGCCTTGACAAAAAGGCAAGGCAGTCTCATCTTGCTATGTGGAATCACAAGTATTTTATAAATGAGACTTTTATGAATAAATTTGAAATTTGGGAATTTGGAATAAAAATAGATTTTATTGTGCTAAAGCATTTATATTACATTTCTGTTGTTTGTCTACTATAAAAGATCAAATGTCCTATACCTTATGAAGAATCAAATTATTTTCAAAGCATTTCCATTTTCTTAGTTTCAAATAAAGGAAATTTTGTCAAAATGTTCTTTCATTTGCACACTAGGAAGGATTTTTTGCTTTTCATTTTGATACAAACACCGTAACAATTTTTTGCCCATTTTATGGTGATCCCCTCACAAACCCATTCCATCGCTATCCCTTCCCCTGTAATTCTCTACTCTTCCTTCTACTACCCTCTTCGTCTGCCGCCTCTTGTCTACACTTTGTATGGAGAGTATTCCCGGAAAAATGTTTTATCACTGGGGTTCGAATATGCTCTCAGTGACCCTAGTTATCAATCCTCTCCTTGTCTCCATGTTTTTCATTTTAAAACCCATTCCCTGTATTAACGTCTTCAAGGTGCTTTACATACTTGGTGATAAGCATATGCCTGGCACATAGATCCTTAATAAATATTTATTGCTTGATTCACTTACAATAGCCCTTTGAGGTGGGTGCTATTATTATACTTATTTTAAATACGAAAAAAAAAAAACACCAAACAAACCCTGGTGTTCAGAGATTGTGTCTTCCCCAGTAGTCTAATGTGAAATTTGAACTCAAATTTTCCTGACTTCAAACCTATCATTTTATCTTGCTACACTATGTTACCTTTCTGTAGAAGGCCTAAGGAGAGTTATTTTCATTGCCAGTAATATTTTCTAGGCCAGAGAGTTAATTTTCATTACTAGTAACTTCAGGTTTGCTAGAATTAGTGCTAAGTCCCATTACAAAATCAGAATGAGCAGTGGCTCACTCCTGATTCAGTATTGTAGAAAAGGGAAGCAAATGGGCTTAGGCAGGCATCAAGTTTGTCTTTCTCTTACTGAAGAGTGCCATCTTAGGGACAAAAAGCAAGAGCAGCCTCAGGAGCGTAGCCTAATTTGGAAAGAAAATGTTTTTGTGGATTTCCAGTATTTCTAGTGACTCAGAATGTGAGCTTCAACAGCTCCTTTATATCTGCAATTCTGAATTGTGCCTGAAGAACATGTACATGCATGAAGAGTGCGTAGGCACTAGTTGTACATCTTTCCCAAGTCTGTGATTATTTCCCCACTCCTGCTGGATGGTTTCCTCATTAGACCTCACAGCCCACATCCCCCAGTGGTCAAATCCTGCCAATGGGCCAATTGTGACCCATTTACAAGGAGGCAGGCCTAAGTCTTCTTTTTCCTGGCATGATATCATATAGATACTTTAGGCCTAATCTCTGGCAGCATGTGGTAGAGAGTTGGGGTCACCATGTGGCACGTGCCTTCACCCCATCCCATTGACCTGGCTTTGGTTAATGTCTGTAAGCCCCTTTGCCAGAGGCTTAGTCTCTCTTCATTCCCTTGCTGATGAGCTCCAGGAAGCCAAATTAGGGGGGAATGGCACAGAACACTGTCTACAGACATCAAACAGGACCAGCAGATGAATGAGGCCTGGTGTTAGTTAAGAGCCATTTGCAATTGTGACTCTGCCTTTCAGCTGTTATTCTTTATGCTTCACGTAAACCCCCTGATTCTCTGGAGATGGATTGTGCAGGCAGGCTCTGCTCTGGAATATGTTCAATGGAAAAGGGAGCCTTTACCTTTGCAATGAACATATGCTATGTTTTGTTCATAAAGAAGACACTGAGGATCCGCTATTGGTAATACGTGTACTTCAAACTTTTTTTTTTCTAATGACAGAATGAGTTGTTCTTAGTTATTCCCAATTTTTAACCAGGTCCTCCCTTCTGAGCAACAAAGCACATGCGTGAAATGATTGGCAGGAGTGAGGGGATGCAGTCCACTGCTAGAAAACAGTTTTTCTCTTGTATAAAGCTAATTGGCCCATGGGAGGATTTAGCCTCTGATCTTGGCTTCACTAACTAGCCAACAATTTTATAGAGTGAGATTCTAGTATTGATTGAAAAGTTGGACTAAACCATACCTTAGATTCTTTAGAGTCTTCTATCTTAGGGGTTGACAGTCTTCCAAAAGAGATAGGCCATGACTGTACTGTCCCTCCCTAGTCTGAGAGAGTTCTAGGGTATGAACTGATGCCTTCTCAGTTTGGGGAGCAGAGGAAGAAGTCACTGCCTGGAAGTTACTGCAAAGGTGTAGGTCAGACATCCTTTGAAAAGTCAGGGTCAGTAACTAGCGTATGGATGAAGGAACAGTAGCAATATTTAGAGTAGAAACAAACAACTTTGAAAATACTAAGAATTCTCATGAACACAATGACCAACCATAATTCTGGAGGACTAATGATGAGCTATGTTACTTTTACCCTCCTAACAGAAAAGTGATGGATGATGGACTCAATTATGCATGTGTATAAATATATATATATATGTGTGTACATATATATATATGTATATATATATATATATATATAGAGAGAGAGAGAGAGAGAGAGAGAGAGAGAGACAGAGAGACAGAGAGACAGAGAGACAGAGAGACAGAGAGACAGAGAGACAGACAGAGACAAAGACAGAGACAGACAGAAGAGAAGAAGGAGGAGGAGACAAAGGAGAAGGAGGAGAGGGAGGAGAAGGAGGAGAAAAAGGAGAAAGAGAAGGAAAAGGAAGAAAAGGAGAAGGATGGACAGAGAGAGACACAGAGAGGGAGAAGGCTAATGTGGGGATTTATTTTTCTTGACTGAATATCGGTCACAAGTACTTTCTTTTTCTTTTTCCAGAGGCAGAAGGTGGGAGTTGGAGGAGGGAAAATGGAGATTTTGTTAATTGAAAAGATAAATTTTCAATTAAAAAATTAAAAAGTAGAATCAAGACTGAAATCAAGATCAAAGCCAAGTTTGAGGGGGGTGACTGAGAAGTGAGAACAGGCATTAAGGGTACAACAAGTGACTGAACTTGACAGTCCTCTTAATACGCCACAATTAAGGATCTGTGGGGTCAATGAACACTTTTATTTCTCAGCTGGACAGCTCCTGCTATCACCACCATCCTTTGTGGCCATGCTGTATGAACCTAAGCAAGAATGGACATGGGCTTCATTTATGCACTTTATAAGCTGAAGGTCAAAATGGCAGTTGCCTACAAATGACCCTCTGATAAGCTAGGTAAAGTAGTTCAACTGAGACTTTCAGAAGTGCCAAGGAAGGGAGGGGGAGGAAACAGTATGGATTTTCCCTTTAAAATATTATTTGTCCCTTTCTTTCTATAGTTCTAGCTGCATAGACCCAGACTTTAAAATGTCAATGCCCTAGACACGCTCTTTTATCAACTATCAATTTACAACCTCACTATAAGTTTGCTTTAACAAGAATTAGCTGAGGTTTGACTGTAATTATAACAACCAATATACTTTCTTTCTTTGAAGAGGGGTGTAGGACTATGGGTATATAACACTGCATATTCTATCTGATGAGGTATGTAGAAGTTAAAGTTACATATGTAGTTGTGACTCTAGGGAGCAGATGACCTCAAATGCTCTCAGTCCATTTTCCTCTTTCTACTAGATAGAATGGGAACAATATCTGCTGGTGTCCGTCCTCTGACCTCTCTTGGTCATGAGAGAGCTATAAGAAGTAATCCAAGATTGGGTTTGGGGGTGGAAACTGAAGAAATACCCTATGGCTAATAACAGGTTGTTGTGAGGATCAAATGGGGCAGTGTATGTAGAAGTGCTTTGGGAAAAAGAAATAGTGGAAACAAGAAATAGCTTATGGTTAAGAATAAAGAGAGGTGGGACAGAGAGAGGCAGACAGATAGACAGAGGAATTTGACTGGAAAAGGGAGTCCATTCAGAGACCAGTCTAATCTCCTGAAATAAAATTCAGAAACAAATTTAAAAGATGCCTTTTTGATGTGGCTAGGTGGAGCAGTGAATAGAATACCGGCCCTGGAGTCAGAAGAACCTGAGTTCAAATCCAGCCTCAGACACTTAACACAGAAACTAGCCATGTAACCTTGGGCAAGTCACTTAACTGCAATTGCCCTCCAAAAAGCAAAGCAAAAAAAATAAAAAAAATAAAAAAAACCAAACCCAAAACAAAACAAAATACCTTTTTGCTCTCCTAAAAAAGAAGGCTCACTACAAAAGTGTCCAGAGAATTTTGGGGTAATTCCATGGACTCATACTTTCTGCACTGTAATCTTTCTCCCTCTCCCTCCTCCTTCCATCCCTTTCTCCCTCTCTCTCTCAATCTCTCTCTCCCCCTTTCTCTTCCTCCCTCCCTCCCTCCCTCCTTCTCCATCCCTTCCCTTTCCCTCTCCTCTCCTCTTTATCTTTTCTTTTCCTCTTTGCTTTTCCTTTTGATTTTAAATATTTTATTGTTAACTTAGTCATCATCAATAAACAAAAATTCCAATGTATAAATAACAAAGAAAATTGTATAAGAATTTAGCAACGTCAGTTATATATGGTTTAAGAAATCTATCTTCCTCCTTCTACATATACATATTATATACAATTTAACAAGGCAGTAGCAAAATTTATTAGCTTTTTCATGCCTTTCTGTACTTTTTGTTTCCTTTATGATTTAAAGTATTTTATTAATGATCATTTCATTACAATCTGAGTAAACTTAAAAATAATATAATCCTTCTCAGATTTCTCCTAGTTCTAAACCTAGGATTTTATAATCTATGAGGTAGTGTAAAGCAGAGTAACACAGATAAAATCCAGAATTTTATTCCCAGCTCTGTTTATTGTCAGACAGTCAAATATTTTTAAAGAGCCTACTATGCACTGTGCTGTCCTGGGAACATAGGCAAAAGAGATACTTTGCCCTTACAGAGCTCACAGTTTAATGGGAGAAGGCAACATATAAAAAAAAAAAACCTTAAAAGAAAATGGAATGAGGTATTGGTAGAAGGGTACCTGGCATGAGTGCATGATGAAACTCTTCAGACAGGTGGTAAATGGTGAGATGGCTGCCTGTAAGTGGAGGATCTGAGAGGAATTCTCCAAAGTCAACTTGCGTTTTCTACAGTTAGAAGGAGATAGGGGCTAAAAGGGTAAGGGGGTACAGAGAGGGTATGAGTTTCAGGTGATGTCATCTTGCAGGATGATGAATTTCTGAATATCATAAAGAAATGGAAATCATGGGAAGTGATAAGGCAGCTGCCCTGGGTAGTCTCCTTAAGCAGAAGCTCTTATCTGATGTCCACCCTTCCACAAGAGAGATGTCCACAAGAGAGAAGGAGGTGCAAGCCCTGGGTCAGGGGGTGTGACTTCATTGGTTTCTTTGGTTTCTTCATCTGTAAAATGAAGAATGGGACTAGACAATAAGATCCCTTCCAGGTTCAGGTTTTCAAGTTCATAAATGCACAATCAGTTACACTGAGAGGAGATGTCTTCAAATTCCATTTCTGCCACTTAAACTCAGAAATATGGTCTTAGGAAAGTCCCTTGACTTCATCTTTCTCATCTTTAAAAAATGTGAGTAGGACTAGATGAACTCCAAGGGCCCTTTAGGTTTTAAATCTATGAACCTACTAATTTAATTGAAATGGTTAGCTCAGCGGATAGAGTTCTAGGTTCAGAGTCAGAATAAGACTTAGTATAGTCAAGATAACTCAGATCTCTCAGCCAATTGACCTCCGAACCACTGGCAACTCTCTAACGTTATAGTTTAGCCAATCACAGATCAATATTAGTGGATAAAAATCCCATAAACTGTGTGTAATCCAAGGATTGTAAGATACCTTTTCAAGAGTGGAGATAGAAATGATTGATCTTGGGAATATTTGCCATATGTGGAGTGAGATAATTAAGTACTTGGTTGATGTAGAGTGATTCCTATTTCTACATTTTTAGCTGGGTAAAGGGAGAAAGCAGTGGTGGCCCACTGTTCTCCACATTGTCTTCCTTCACTCTTCTATATCCTTCAACCTAGTTTTGGCTTTTGGCTGCCTGCTCTGAGAAGTGGTCAGTCCCTAACAGCCTCACTTTTCAGTGGCTTCCATAGATACCATCACATGCACAAATATTTATAGGTTTCAGGCTTACCTCCCCTGTTTTCCCCACTGTGCTGGAAACCAACCAACCTTATGTGGATGCCCTTTCTTTCATAGAACTCAGAAACCCACAAGGCAGTAATGAAATACAGAGATTTAGTCCATATGCTTATAGACATCATCTCTGACTCTTCATGCCCATGTGACCATCTGTAAAATGGGACTAATACTTCTGTGCTCCACATGAAGGTACGATGACAAATGAACCAACAGCAGAGATCCCAGGATTCTTTTTTAGGCCCCTACAGTAAGTCATCATATAACCATAACCAGAATCAAGCTCTACTGATTTTTCTATTCTATTTTATTCTATACCAACATTTTCTAAATTTAATTGCTGTCTGAAATAAAAAAAATACTTGAACTGAAAGAGTACCCAGATCCAAGTAGTTTTTCTGGCATCTAAAACAGGTCCACGGATTATCCTCTAAAAAAGAAACGTTCCTTCATTAGAAACAAACATTTGCGGCTACAAAGAATCCTTGATGTGAAAACAGGTATGACGCTCGTTAAAGATTTTGGTCTTTCCTTTCCCCCTCCTTATCCTTCCCTTTGTAAATGCAGGTCAATCTGTTTCTCTTTACATTTCTAAATTAGAGGGCCTTATGGTGGATTTCTCATAAGGCTCTTTTTAACCAATGTACCTTTCTCGTGGCTCATTGAAATTGTAAAGTTTTTTTCTTTAAATGCATTTATTTGAAAAACAAATCTTGAAAGTTTTGCCATTAGCCTCACCGCCTATAAAATCCTCTGTTAGTCTGGGCCCTCTCTGGGGTACCCTACAGGTGCCAAATGCTCAGCAGCTGCAGCAGTAACACGGTGATGAATTTAGGGAATGGCCGGAGTTTAGATCCAAGATGACCAAATGAGATCCATTTTACAGTGAAAACCCAAGCTTATGTTAGAAATTAAAAAGGCCTTTATAGATGGTTTTGTTTCCCCCTTGAGCCTTCTAAATCAGGAAGACAGCTTGCTCAGACTCCAACAACCAATGCACAGGCGATTTCTTGTAACTCCTGACTCAGTGAAAAAAAAACATAGGATAAAACATTTGTACCTGTTAGATTTGGGACAGGAGGAGGAGAATGGAGTGAGAAAAAATGCAAGAGTCAAGGTCAATCAATACTATGGAAAAAGGGGATGCATTTTACTAGGATTTTCAATGGGTTTCATCAGTCATGTAATAGTCCCTTGTTGCTGTCCAGCTATTATCTATAGATTCTTGGTGACTTATATGATATAAAGGGGCAGTGGGGACCATATTGACAGAAGATTCAATGAACATTGAAATGGTGGTAAGAACTCTGAATTCGGAGTGAGAAGAGATGAGTGGGAGTTCCAGTTTTTCCATTAGCTACTTATGTGATCTTGGGCAAATCACTTAGCCTCCTTTTGCCATCTATAAAACGGAGACAATGGTACTTCTATGCATATTTCACAGGGTTATTGTGAGGGCTAAATGGGACATTGTATGTGGAAGTGCTTTGGGAAAAATGCAAGTTGTAGCACTGGACTTGGCATCAGAAAACTTGGGTTTAAGTTCCAGATCTGTTTGCAAAAGTATGTTCATGGCCAAGTCATTGAACCTCAGACTCAGGCTTCTTATCTATAAAATAGGATAGTAATCCTTGTTGCTACCCAACGTACATGGTTATTATAAGGAAAGAATCCATAAATCTTGATTTGCTACATACATATGAGATCTATTTTCTTCTCAAGTTTTATTGTTCTGAATTATAATGATCATGTTAATTACATCAACCTTCAGAGCACAAAAAGGATTTCCTCAACATGCCACTTAGAAGGCATTGGATTAAAAGTCTCATTTGAGGACCTTTGTTCCTACCTTTCTGAGAAAATGAATCCATCACTTATTAATCCCTTCGTCTCTTACTACTCTTCACCCAAAACTTTGTTTATCAACTTTGTTGTTCATCCTTTGTTCTCAAAGAGGACATTATGAAGGTGATACCTTAATTTCCTTCTGCCTCTAAGAAAGAAGTGACCTTTCCTTTTGCTAAGATCAAGCCATCCTTGACTTAGTTCATCCCTTCATAACTCCTCTGGGAGCTTTGCTTAGCAAATATTCATTACTTCTGATTCATTTTCAATCTCTCCCTATCATTGGTTCCTTTACTACTGCTGAAAATATGAACAAATCTTTAAAAATCCCTTAAAACCCCTCAGTTGACTGTCACTTCCTCAATTTGTTGTCCCAGAACTTTCCACTCTTTCATTTTCAGACTCCAAGAATTGAACTGTCTACTTACCCTTGCTTTTTCTACCTCACCATTTATTTATTTTAAAAAAATTTAATTCTGAACTTAAGAAATAAAACAAGCATTTCCATAACATAAAAAATAGAAAAAAATGATTGTACATGAAAATGAAATCTATTCTATAAACTTACTATTCTTTTAAAATAAATAAGTTATTTTATAACTTTCTTTTCCCCCCTTTTTTCTTCCCTCCTTGCACCTGTCCTAGAGATGGGTATCATTAGACACAAATATGTATGTGTATGTATATATCATAAAACCATTCTATGCATATTTCTATTTATCAGTTCCTTCTCTGGATACAGATAGCATCTTCCCTCATGGGTCATTTGTAGTTGATTTGGGCATTTATAATAATCAGATGACTTAGTCCCTCAATGTTATTCTTAAAACAATATTGTTGTTACTATATAACTATTTCGTTCTTATCCCCTTAAATTTAGGCTTCTAGGGGCGGCTACATGGCGCAGTGAGTAAGAGTGCTGGCCTCGGAGTTGGGATGACCCGAGATCGAATCCAGCCTCAGAAAATGAGCACCCACACATAAATAATGACTAGCAGTGTAACCTTGAGCAAGTTACTTAACCCCAATTGCTTAAAAAATAGGCTTCCAAACCCCCCAGTCTACTTAAAACATTCTTATAACTACTAAATCCAGTAGCTTTTCTCACCTCTTCTGTTCCTTGATATTCTTGTAGCTTTATTAGCTGTTGACAATCACCTCATTCCAGATATTCTCTCCAGCCTTGGCTTCTTTGACATTGCTCTTTCCTTGTCTTCCTTCTACTTATCTAGCCATTCTCTTTTTTTTCCTTTGTTTACAGAAAGTATAAGAATTTTTATTAACACCAAGATAAACATACATACATTTACACATCAGTGAATAAGCAATGCCATCGATATAGGTAATCCCTCAACTGAAACAGATTACAATTTATTAATCCTTCTCGTGTCTTTATTTTCAAATAAAATTTCATTGATCTTTTGTTTTTATGTTACTTACATTTCCCATTGTATTTCTCCCCTTAATCTTTCCAGAGAGCCATCCTTTCTCACAGAGAATTTTAAAAGAGGAAAAAGAATAAAAATCACAACACTAATGAACATAATGACACTGATATGATAGCCAGTATTCTGCATGCCTGGTCTTTATGTTCTGTAAAAGAGGGTGAGAAGGTATGCTTCTTGGAACTAAGTTTGGTCATTATAATTTCACCAAGCTTTTGATTATTCTTGTAGTTTTTATTCTTTCCACTTACATTAGTCATTGTGTATCATGATTTTCTTGTTCTGCTTATTTTACTTGGTATGAGTTCATAAACCTTCCCACTTTTTTTGTATTCATCAGGTTTGTTGTTGATAGCATAGTAATAGTCCATTACATTCATGTACCAAGCTTTGTTTAATCATTTCCCAATCAATGCGTAGCTACAATGTTTCCGGTTTATTGCCACTACAAAAAAAGATGCTACTATAATTATTTTGTAGTACATGGTGCCTCCCTTTTTTTCTTATTGATGCCCTTAAGGTATGTACCTAGACTTCAGTAGAGTCTACTGCTGCAGCTATACCCAGTATGTAGGAGACCTTCATCTGGTTGTGAACATCAAAGCAGTAATCAGGGAGTTCATCTGTTATTAGAAGATAAGTCTTATGTCAAACATGATAGCTGTTTTTATGTAATTAAAAGACTGTTATATGGAAGGAGTTATATTCTTGGCTACAGAGGGCAGAATTAAGAGGAAAGTTAGAAGTTGCAGAGGAGTAGCTTTAAGGAAAAATTTTGAAGTCTTTCCAAAATGGAATGGGTTTCTGCATGATATAGTAAGTAAGGCTTCCTCTCACTAGAGTCTGGTTAAGTGGCAACTTGATAACCCCTTGTTGACAATTTCATATGAAATATTCCTCATCAGAGAACAGATTAGATTACGTGACTTCTGAGGGCCCTGCTAACTCAAATTCTGAGATTGTGTGACTGGCTTACCCTTTATGGTGTCTTTTATACTTCTAATATCTAACATCTTCTAATCACTGATAATATCCTTCCACATATAAAACCTTCCATTATCTTTTTAGTTGGTTGAAATGTCAATTCTTCTGATATCATTGCATTCGTGATGTGTTTCATGTTGTCACCACATAGCATTACCAGGAAAATAGTGGTATTAAAAAGAGGGTTTTTTTGTTGTTTTTGTTTTTTATATATATTTGAAACATTTAATCTTAAGACCTTGAATTTCAGATCCATTTCCTTCCTCCCTTGTCACCCATTCCCTCTGGGGAGATAAGTAATTCAGTATATGTTGTATATGTCTAGCTATGCAGAACATTATCATAGTATATATATTGTACAAGGCTGCTTATAATCCCCTCCCCCTCATCCCACCCCCCCACCTGGTCCATTCCCTTGATCCTGTCCCTCTTCCATAGTGGGTACCTCCAACCTCCCCTCCCCCCCAAGGATGCCCACCTATCCATCATCCCTCCTCTCATCCCCCTTCCCCCCATTCTGCTGTAGGTTGAGATGTCCCATCTAGTATGTATGTCATTCTCTCCCTGAACCAAATTCAATGAGAATGTGGTTTCGTCTTTTTGCCTTCCTATTTTTCCCCTCCCCTGCAACCACTTCCCCCTGCTTCCTCTACATGAGATATTTTACCCCACCCTGTCTCTCCCCATCTCCTCCTGCCACTATGGGGTCTTCACAGTTTTCTGGCAAGCTGGATACCCACCCCACTACCTCCACCCCAGATCACAATCCAGATCCAGGGAGGTTAAAGCAAGAGCGATTACCCCCCAAGACTGATCGCTGGATCTCCCTATAGTTCAAAGGCCAGGAGCTGGAGCTGCCACTGGAAACTGCAAAAGGGCGGGTCTCCTCAGCAGCTTCTAGCCCCTAGGGGAGGAAGCTGACCTGCTCCCCAAATAGTGGTCCCAAAGTCCATAGGGCACTAATCTCTCACTTTGTCCTAGGCCTGTCTGTGTTGATAATTCTGGAATTGCTACAGCAGCTGGTGATCTGGGGTCCCTCCAGCAGGCTGCTAGCCTGGCCGCCCTGGGTCTAAAACTGTGGCTCACATGGACCTGGGCTCAGCTCTCTGAGCTGGCTCCCAGAGCGCTGTGCTGGTCCTTCCTGCAGGGCTTCTGGGCTGTCCTCAGTGGGAGGTTAGCTTCTCTGTGTCATTCTGTGGGTGCTGGGGTTCCAGAAGTTGTTCAGAGTCCCCTTTTACATAGTTTGGAGGTGATCTATGGGGAGAAAGCTTTGGACGTGCTGTTTCTACTCTGCCATCTTGGCTCCACTCCTCCCTCTGGACATTTTAAATTGATGTCACATCCCATGGGCATCTCGAATTCATTATGTCCGAAATGGATACCCCTATTTATATTGAGACTACTACCATCCTCCCAAGTACCAAAGTTCATATTTTATAAGTCATTCTTAATTCTTCCTTCTCTTCCCTTACCATATTCAAGTTGTTTCCAAATCCTGTGCCTTTTATACACATCATATCTTTTACACTTAACTTTTCTTTCCATTCACATAACTACCATAACATTCAAGTCCTTATCATCTCTCACCACATTAGAATGGCCTACTAATTGTTCTCTTTAATTACATATTCCTCCCTTATCCAATCTATCTCCTGTAGAGTTACCAAAATAATTTTCCTAAGACACAGGTATAATCTTGTTATTTCCTTGTTCAAAAGTCTTCAGTAATTCCTTATGGCTTCTTCTTTTTTTTTTTTTTAAAGCAATTGGGGTTAAGTAACTTGCTCAAGGTTACACGGCTAGTCATTTGATTTATGCGTGGGTGCTCATTTTCTGAGGCCGGATCTGATCTCGGGTCATCCAAACTCCGAAGCCGGCACTCGTACTCACTGCGCCACCTAGCCACCCCTTTAGGGCAATTGGGGTTAAGTAACTGGCCCAAGGTTACATGGCTAGGTTTTTTGTTTGTGCGGATTAAGTGTCGGAGGCCGGCTCCGAACTCAGGTCCTTCTGATTCCAGGGCCGGCGCTCTATTCACTGCGCCACCTAGCCGCCCCATTCCTTATGGCTTCTAAGACAAAATACAATATTTAAAAAAAAATCCTATTCAGGTCTTATTACACATCACTTCCCTTCCCACATTATGTTTTCTTAAGTTTCTTAATTTAAAATTGAATCGTCTGCCTTCAGATATTTTCAAAGCTTATAATGAACACACTTCAGCTCTGCCTCTCAGAAACCAAGACTCATCTCAGATGTTACTTCTTCTGTGAATGAGAAGACCACAAGGGATATACATACAAGTGATGATCCCAACACGGATGCCCTTCTCACATTCAAAAAAATCAGTATTTGGAGACAACAAAAATGTAATTTTGGGGATGTAAACATGTTACTTATGAGATCCTTGCTAGACTTGGAGGAACAGTGGTATGGGGATTCTGAGATTAAACTATCATAACTAACTGACCCTCTCCAGGGACAGTAAGTGGCAACTTTAAATGGTAGCCAAGTTTCAGATTTGGGGTAGAGGCTGGTATTACTGGTCTACATGCTGTTCCTCATATGCAATATTCCTTCTCCATTCTCTGTGCCTTGGCACATTGGCTTCTCCTTGCCTGGGACATTTTCCTTTCTTATTTCTACCTCTTGGAATCCTTAACTCCATTCAATACTTAACTCCAGAGCCATCTCCTTCATAAAGTCCTTCTAAATCTCTTTAAATTGTTAACATCTTCCGAAAATTACATTCCATTTTGTGTTTATGTGTATATATGCATACCTTCTCTGATTCTCTCAGCTTTTAATAATATATTCTTTCACATATTACCTTATTTTTATCTATTTGATACCAGGTAGATCCTCTATGAATGATGGGTAAAAGAATGTGGACATGAAGTGCACAGGATGAGAAAGATAGATGAGTTAGAATCACCTGTACCTATGAAGAGAGAGAGAGAGAGAGAGAGAGAGAGAGAGAGAGAGAGAGAGAGAGAGAGAGAATATATTGATAACATTGAAGAACCAGTCATCATCATCATCATCATCATCATCATCATCATCATCATCATCATCACTCAACAACAATATGGTTATGTCAGACATTAACTCGAGGTCTATATAATATTAGATGTAAACTCAAAAACTAAAAAAAATTACTTCCCTTGACATGTGATCAATTTAATTTACAAAATCCATTAGGAAGCTACCATAAGAAATTTAAAGGTGTTTAAAGCCTAAATGGATTTTAAAATTTTTATTAAAAACATGACCAATCTTTCAGCTCATATCTGATGTTAGTCTGTTATGATACTCGATCTGAAATATTTGTATTTATACACACATGCTTATGCATGTACATACATGCACTTCCTTTTTGCTTTCTTTTCTTATACGTGAATAAAAGGTCCTGGGGAAAGTTCTTGCTTTTTTGTTCTGGATAAGAAAAAAGAGAAGAGTTTTTGTTCCAAACATTATAATCCTGCTAAGTAACTTTATAAAAGTATAGCTCCCTACTCATTTGTCATGTGGTCTGAATAAAAGTTCTTACTTAATGTTCTAATGTTATCCTCCCCAAATACTTTATAGCACTTTGTAAACACCAGTCATCAAAGTACATGTGGGACTTGGCTTAACAGTGCGTGTGACCCCTTTTGATTCCTCAAAATGTCATAAGAAGGCATGCTACTTCAAACACTGTATTCCTGCAGACATTATGTATGTATGCATACAATATATATTATATATCCTATATATGTATATATGTATATGTATATATATATCATATATTTAGCTTGAAGAATGCAAAATGTTGCATTTTTCTATAACTAGAGGAATGAAGGAAGTTGGAAGGAAACTGAAAAAGGAGATTATGTCAAAAACTCCCTAGGTTGCTCCTGAAGTCTAAAATTCCTAAGAGTAGCACTTCCTACATCCTTCAGTGTTGTGGAATCCTAGAAATATTCTAAATTTCCTATGGCACATCTGGAGAAGGTAGGAGCAAAAGGCACACAAAAAGCCTTCAGGAAAACTCAGTCAAAAATAACACACATGTCATTTAATTCAAACATCTAATCTAATCTATCTCATTCAATATTTCACAGATGAGAAAAACCTGAAGCCCATAATAGCACTTCTGAGGTCCGAGAAAAAGTCAGTGGCAAGGCTACTCCAAAGGTATTTGTTTCTATTCTAAGTCACTGCAGAGGAAACCCAAATATGGTGAGGGATAGAGCAGGGATAAAATTAAAACTGAGTGAGACAAGTGGAGAAAATTTCTTAATCATAAAAACCAAAACAAAACAAAAAAACACCTCCCTGGATGGTAACACTGAGACTGCTGGAATGAGGAGGCCATAAACGACATATGAGTGATGATTCCAAAGCTGATTCCTCTCCTCCATTAAAAAAAGTCTTTGGAGACAACCAAAAACACTTTTGAATGGGGAGAAAATATTCTATTAATGAAATCTTTACTAGATTTGGAGGAGTGGGGGGCAACTAGGTGGTGCAGTGAGTAAGCGTCAGCCCTGGAGTCAGAAGGACCTGAGTTCGGATCCGGCCTCAGACACTTAACACACACACACACACACACACACACACACACACACACACACCAAAACAAAACAAAACAAAACAAAACAAAACAAAACAAAACAAAACACCAAAACCTAGCTGTGTGGCCTTGGGCAAGTTACTTAACCCCAACTGCTGTCCAAAAAGGCCAAAAAAAAAAAAAAAAGAAAAAGAAGAACAACAACAACAACAAAAGAAATATTTGGAGGAGTGGGTAGAGGAATGTGGTAATTCTGAGATTGAACTATCATAGTAAAAAGGACTGCTCCAGGACCACAAGTGGTGCTTTAAATGACAGCAGTGCTCTAGATTTTGGGGTAAAAGCTGATATAGCTGGCTTTCTTGCTGTTCCACATTCACAGTTTTCCATCTTCATTCTTTCTGCCTTTGAACATCATCTGTTTCTTATGCCTGGAACACTTTTCTTCCTTATCTCTATCTTGGAATTCCTAGTTCTATTCAGATCTCAAATGTACTACTATATCCTACATTGTCTTTCCAAATCCCTTCAACTGTTAACATCTGCCCAGTATTTCATATATATATAAATATATAATATATATTTATATAAATATATTTATATAATATATATTATATAAATATATTTATAGAAATATATTTATATAATATATATTATATATTTTATATATATAATCTGCCCAGTAATATATATATATATATAATCTTTATATATATATAACATCTGCCCAGTATTTTATATATATTATATAAATATATATTATATAATATATATTATTTATAATATGTATTATAAATATATTATATAATATATATTATATAATATATAAATAATATACAAATATATTATTTATATATTTTATATATTTATATAATATATATTTATATTTTATATATATTATATTTTTATATATATAATATATAATATATAATATACATATATAGTATACATATATGTATGTACATATATCTATCTGTAAGCCTATATATGCACATATAGAATTTTAAAATATATTTTAATATAAAATATTTATGTGTATATCTTATTTCTCCAAAGTGAAATGCAAGATCTTTGAGGACAGGACACTTTTATGGGATCTTGGTATCATAGATCTAGAAGGTAAAGGGTCATCTAGTGGACTAGAGGTTATCTAGTCCAATTTCCTAATTTTATAGATGAGGAAATTTATTGAGACCCAGAGGAGGTGATGTAGATCATGTAGAATAGAGGACTGATTTGAGCCTATGTCCCATTTCATAAAATCCAGTATTCTTTTCCCCACACCATGCTGATTTCAGATCTTGTATTTGCCATTGTATCCCTAATATGTATTCTACTGTTTGGCACACAAAAAGTGCTTAATAAATGCATATTGAGTTGGCTTGAATTGGTTGGGTTCTAATTTGGGCTCTTGGATATAAGAAAAGGGGTTGATTTGGAATGAAGAAGAAGGGGCCTAAGGGAAATGAGCAGAATCATATCCAAAGCTAGAGGTCTGGGACCGCCCAGGTTACTTGTGACATACTTAGTACATCTTTCTGGATTACCCATAAAGTTAATTGGGAAATAGACATTGGATACCTTGTAAGTGCCCTTCTCCTGGGGTACCTTCATTCCTCTTTCTTCTTGACAATTCAATTAAACAAATATCGATTAAACACCTTCTATGTGCAAAAAACTAAGTTAAGCATGGGCAAAGTTGTATGACTTTTACATAGTAGGAAATAGGGAGACACAGATACACACATATGTTCTCACAGTGATATGGCAAAATCTGTACATAAGGAAGATTCTTCTGGCAGCCATAGGAAAAGTCAGTTAGGGAAGGAGAATATGTCTGGGAGAAGATTTCTTAGAAGGGTTATGAGATGTTGTAGGAGGCTGAGAAGGAGGGTCTTCTGGAATGGTGAAAGTGAAAATGGAGAGAAGGTGGTGGACATGAGAGATGTTAAAGAGCTAGAGTTGACTCAAAAGCAGCATAATAAGTTATCATCACCATTATTTTTATTCTAACTTGGGGTGAGGGGGGAAAGTTTCAGGAAGGTCTGAGTATTTGGGTAGAGAATTAAAAGATGCTTAATATTGAATTGACTGAGTTCAGAAGGGATCTCAGATACCATCTAATCTAAACTGTACCCCATAGCCTGTTGTAACATAAAATTAGACTGTGAGCTCCTTGAGATCAGGGACTATTTTCTTCAAGGCATGCATAGGATAGTCCTGTTAATATTATGTTCAATTTAATATATACATAAACAAACATGAACGCTTCAATATACAAAAAACAGGAAAAAGGATTGTGTACAAAGCTCAGCTTCTGTAATGTATGTAGTTTTAGAATTTGTAATTAAAAAGAAAATACAAAAATAATCACAGAAGAAATTATCTTTAACTTTGTACTCAATAAGCATGAAAATATTTCATCAGACTTATTGCTGCTTCTGGATCAATGGAATCTGAATCAATCAATAAATCACTTACCATATTTCTTAAGATTTTTGTTGTTTAAGATATAACAAAACAAAGCAGGAAAATAGCACAGAAAACAAAGTAATGACAACCTAATAGCTGCCCCTATTTCCTTTGGTTCTTTTCCTTGTTCTCTTGTGCGATTCTCATCCGTTGAGTCCCGTGAGACTTTTAAGGCTTTTTTTCTCTTCTTGTGTCAATAATTTCTACTCCTCCATCAATGCTTTCTCCAGTCAGTGACATACATAACTAGCAAGGAGTGAAAAAGTCTTTGCCTAAGAGTGGTCCATCAATGGTTTGAGAGAGATGCTTTTCAACCAGAGATATGCTCCTCCCTCTGATGACTTCCATCTTTGTACCTTCCTTCAAAGCCCTCCATCATCCCACCCTACCTTATAGCTCAACCACCCCAGGTCACTCCCTACAGGGATCATATTTTCATATCTTTCTCACAGGGCTCACTACAATTCATCACCATCTCTAAAGGTAATAAAGATCAAATCATTCTTTTTCCCATACCGTACTAGTGTTCCTCCTGGTTAGACTATCTTCAGCACTGATGCTAATCCCTTTTACCCTTATCCTCACCAAATAAAATTGGGCATAGTTATGGTTCCTCTTTCAGGTAGGGATATCTTCATGTAATCTACTAAGTACTGCTGCCTAAAGCTGTAATGCTGGCTTATCTTCTAGCTCCCTATTAACAAATGGCTTTCCTAGTCCTTCTCCCAACAGATGCCTTGGATTTGAGGATAATACCTCTCTATTTTCCCAACAGCTTACTAGAGATATTTTCTTCTGTAGCCTTCATCTGGCTTAGAGGCAACAAGGTAAGCCAGAAGAACTCTCACTCTCTTTTTACTGGCTCTCTGATACTATGCCTCTTTTCAGAGTCAGTTAGTTGAATCTTGTTCTCCATGTCCTTTTTTTCATCCTCAGTGACTGATTATGGTTCTGGCATTTGTTCTTCTGAATTTTTTCATGAGCGTGTCATGGCTCAAGGCAGCAGTAACAATTTCATTTCATTTTCTAAATCAGTTACGAGGACAATGGGATGGTTTTAATTTGACTCATCCACAACCTTATTGTTTCCCAGTAGGTCCCCCCCCTCCGACTTTTCCTTGTTTGACTTTGCTTAAAAAATGCCTCTTTTTCCTTTCACTCTTTCAGACATCAAACAGAAAGGACATTCTCAGGTGGTTGTTTACAACTGGATGTGTACAATAAATAATGGCCATATTAAGTAAAGCTTTGTTTTTGTCAAGAACAAAAACAGACCAGCATCAGAGGAGATAGCCCTGGGAGAAGAGAGAGGCCTGGGTTTCAAAACTTCTGGCTTCTCTGTGGACCTGTGGGGCATTAGTACAACAAAGAATAACTCTAAAAGTCATAAAAGACCCCAATTCCGAAGTAATCCTTAACCCTACTGGCTAATCACTGTTCCCTCTTCACTCAGGGCTCAGAGTGGATGCACATTTATAAAAGGGTGTAGAGATGGAAAACAGCTGAAGAAAACTTGAAGGAATGAGTCAAAACATCCTAGGGGAAAAACAAGTTATTTGGGGAAAATGTTGAAAAAATAGTAACTTTTTTAAGGCAGATAGTTTTGGCCATCTGTTGCACACTCTCTCCTCTCCATTATATTTCTTGGATTATTTCAGCTCCTTTAACAATTACAGGTCAATTTCCTTTTAACTCCTCTACTAGTTTTTAAGGTCTTCGTGTTTACTGTTAGTTAATCACTTTTCCGCTTGTTCTGCTCAAAGCCCATACAATTAACTTTTTTAATACATCAGTGATGATCTAGTAGAAAATTGTGAAAAGGATTCTTTAGAAATTCTCTATCTTCTCTTCAGTACCACTCTGTCTCTTTTCTTTGCAATTCTCATCATTCCTAAGTAAGCTCAGTGTCTTTCCGATCTCCAGCAGCTCTTGTTATACTTTCTCCACAGTTTTGCATTGTATGCAACATCTTTACTGGACATCACAGTCAGAGGTTACTTACCAGGCTGAATCAACCTTTTCCTCCTTTACACTCCTTTATAATTTTGTATTGTTGCCTTAACATATCACTATTAGTGCCCTGAATTGACATTTGTGTACTTATTTTATTTGTCCAAGAAGAAAATATGCTCCTAGAGGGTGGATACCATGGTTTCTTTCTGTAACATGTGCCTCAAGCCTGACATTTGCATAAGACTCTCCTCATTGATAGACATAATGATTACTTGATGCCTTCAATGCCCATGTTTGTGTGAGGGGCAAAGTTAGTGAAAGCTTGAGGAAGAGAGATCCTGGTCCTCTGCCTTCTGATTTTAGGAGAGAAAATCCACAGCTGCAGTCTTTCTTTAGAAGAGGGCCCTGAAAGGAGAAAAATATTCCAGGAAGAAGCTCGCCACACTACAGACTTTGGGGAATTCCTCCTTAGTTGAAATCAGAGACTCTTTCTCAGTTGAAATATCTAGCTCTTAGTGGGAGAGCCCATTCACTCTCTATACTGTCAAGCATATTCTTATTTGTTTAACTACTCTGATTTTTTTGTCATCATCTTGTATAAATGTATTTATTTGCTATTCATTATGTGTGATCGTCTTTGTATAACTGGCATTTAGTGGAAAGGGAGGTAAGCCTTCATATATAGCTTGGGAGACTTCTTCCCTTTTAAGGGACAGTGGCTTGACCTAAGGGAGAGTGGCTTGTTTCACCTAGACTAACAATATTTGGGAAGTGAGCAGATAGATATAATTCCAGATTAGCACTACCTTTCTGAGTAGAGGAGAGTGACCTATCTTGTGGCCCCAACCTCTCACTCCTCCTTTAGGAATTAAAGCAGAAAGGAGATTTTAGAGATATTTAGTCATACCTCTCAGTGAACCACATTTAGACAAAATCATGTAGCATGGGCAAAACAGTACCCTAAATGTCCCTCTCTGTAACATCGCTCAGATCATAGGTGCTCCATCATATATTTGTGGAATTAATAAATGAATTGATGACTACAATTACATTACCATTGTATTGGGGAACATAAAAATAGCAATAGAATACACGAGCAGAAGAGAGAACAGGTGGGATTGTACATAGTACTGGGCAGGAAACTACTCTGGGATGCTTTGTGCATGTTAGTGTTATGAACAGCCACTGGGGTAAGGAGGTGAAGGGAGTAAAGGTGAGCCATTCAGAGTAAAAGACAGGACCCTGAGAGGGTCTCCATCATGCTCTACTGACTGACTCTACTTTTAGACTGGCAACCACAGTACTTAAAGAACCCAAGAAACATGGATATGATATTGTATTAGTCACAGGGAGAGTTATAAGCAAACATTGAGGGATGAGCCAATGAAGGTTGTGGGAATGGCTGTACCACATGGTTCCAGCATTTGGTACCACAAAGTAGGTCTTTCATATATGGCATTTCATAGATAAGTGGCCCATTATTTTTTTTTCCTCTGAGGTACTTGATTTGTCTTTTTTGAATGTGCTACCTACTGCCCCCAAACCAGTGTATCTGAACCTTTGGGATGTAGCTATAATAGACGAAGTTAAGGACATCTTGAGAATGGCCAGCCCTCTTGTCTCAGCCACTTGAGGTTTTCAGACCCTCTAAATAAGGTAGTGATTTCTCCCTGACTCCTGAAAATTCCTGAAAATGAAAATTCCTTAGTTGTATATAAATTAGTACTAATTCTGCATGTGTTTTTAATGTTAGTATACCTGTGGGTGACTTTTCTTTTACTTTTTTTTTCTTTTTTGCTTTTTGGAGGGAAATTGGGGTTAAGTAACTTGCTCAAGGTCACACGGCTAGGTTTTTGTTTGTGTGTGCATTAAGTCTCTGAGGCTGGATCCGAACTCAGGTCCTTCTGACTCCAGGGTCAACGCGCTACTCATTGTGTCACCTATCTGCCCCCAGGGGTGACTTTTATATATTAGGCTATGGAACTGTTATTTGTTTTTTTAAATAGAATTTAAGTTCCTAAAAGGTTGAGATTATGTTTAGATTATGCATATATATCTATTAATCCTAATTTCTTTGAATTTGAACAATTATTTTTAACCCTGAGGCTTACAGAATCATAGAATTAAAAGTTGGAAGGGACTTCAGGGGCATTTAATATAGTCATACCCGAAAAGAATATCTACCCTTACATATTTGACAAGCAGTCGTTTAGACCAGGGGTGAGGAACCTGTGGCCTTGAGGCCACATGTGGTCCTCTAGGTCCTCAAGTGTGGCCCTTTGACTGATTCCAAACGTCATGGAACATATTCCCTTAATAAAAGGATTTGTTCGTAAAACTTGGACTCAGGCAAAAGGCTGCACCCAGGCACCTAGAAGGCCACATGTGACCTAGAGGCCACTGGTTCACCACCTTGATTCTAGACACTTTTGGGAGGACTTTGCCCCTATGGGGAGAGGGAGAACTTACTATCTCTCAAAGCAGCTCATTCCATTCACCTCTTATTATTAGGCTATGGTTCCTATCTTGTAACATTCTAATGTATCGTCAGTGATTAGTGGTATGGGTAGGCAGCCTCATTTCCCAGATAGATTCTCAAAAGATAATTCATTTGAAGTGAGATCACAGAACCAGAGATTTAGACCTAGAAGATCATCTATTTCAATCCCATAATTTCACATTTGAGGAAACTGAAGCCCAGGGAGGCACAATCATAGATCTAATAACATAGTCTTAGAACTGGAAGACACATTAGAGGTTGTTGAATCCAAGCATTTCATTTTATAAATGAGAAAACTGAGACCCAGAGGGGGTTGAAGTGTTACATTGCCCAAGAGGACAAAAGTAGTAGGTGGCAAAGCCGAGATTTGAACTTAAGTCCTCTGACAACAAATTCATTCTTTTTTCTACTGTTTAATGCTGTTTCTCTGTTGATTTTAATTAAAATGAGATGTTACATACCGTATCTTGAGGGGGCCAGGGCATAATGAAGTCACACAGCCACGAATAGAGTATCATAACTCCAAAAAGACTAACAATCAATTATTTCAAAGATAAGAGGGTACATAGTGTTGTTCTCCATGCATATGAGTGTGGCTGCAATGATTGGGATTCAAAATTGAAGAAAGGCACAACTCCCCCTATATTGTAGGACACTATGTTTCCTGATGTGTCTAATTCTTAAGATGTTAGTCAGTGTAGGCTTGCAATATTACTTCACTGCCTGTGACTCACATGGAATCTACCATCTCAGTCCAAACCTTTGTTCTCCTCAACTTCCAATACTTGGCAATGGTGTGAGCCAAAGATTGACCCATCATGATTTCTGCCAGGGGAATCATAGCGCTCACTGAGTGCACTTGTTTTAAAGAATTTTGAACCTCCAAACCTCCTAACACAGGCCACTACGTCCCTTTAGAGAATCATAGCATCTCAGAGATGAAAGAGACATTAGAAATTACAGGGACACATAGTAATTGTCTTCTGATATATGAAAGCCTTTCATGTTAAAGAGAGATTCTATTTGTACAGCTTGGCCTCAGTGATTAAAACTAAATGCAATGAGTGGAAGACTAAAATTTTGGCTCCACATGGAGAAAATTTTCCTGACAAATTTGAACAGTGGAATGCATTTCTTGGGGAGGTAGTGAGTTGCCTATTTCTGGAAATTCATTGCTAGTTAGATGATAACCTGTCAGGGGTGTTGTAGAGGATTGCTGTTTCAGGGGAGGTTAGATTACATGACTCTAGGGAAACATTTCACCTTTGAAGTTCTGGGATTATCATCCAACTCCCTCACCGTACTAACAAAGATCCCAAGGCGTGTAGAATTCATGGGATGGAGGTTGCCCAAAGTCCACAGCAAAACTAGGATGAGAATCAACTTCTGCTTTGAACATCAGGGCTTTCAAAAGGCTAATGTGAACCATGATATGATAGCAAGAGAGTAGGAAGTTCTAGGAATCCTTAACTCCAGAATCCAGGGTAGAAATATCTGCTGTCTAGGGAATGAATGGGATATTGGTGGGGAAATGGAGGGTCAGAAAGTAGAGGATGGCTTTGTTTAAAGCAAGCTATATTCCCTTAGAGCACAATTTTGCCCTGAATATTTGGGTAAGTCAACTTAGCCTGAATATTGCAGCATTATTTTGGCACTAGTGTAACAGGACAGATTCTCTCTTACCTAATCTGCTAATTGATTCCAAAGGATTCAATGATCCCTGGATGACATTAGGCAATGAAAGTTAGAGGAGCATAACAACAAGTTCATTTTGATCTATGTGAGCCTGCACTCATGCTTCCAGAGGAGGCTGGGAGGCTCTGAGCAAGAAGATGGCTAAGGCTTTGGGTGTGGGGCCGAATAGCATTTAAAATAAATACAATAAAAGTGACTCTGTGATCAGTAAACAGCAGTATAATTAGCCATCTTTTTCTATTTACTTCCTTTAACATGCAATGGGGGGAAGTTAAAAAAAAACAGTCAAGGACTCCATCAGACAGATGGCTCTCCAGTTATTATTTTCCCCTCAATGTTGTTTATGTCAAGGAGAGAAGAAACTCCTTTAACAAAATGTGACTCACAGATTCCTGTGGGGCAACCAGCTGTCTATGGGGAAGGAGAGAGGAAAGGAGAGGGAAGAGGGCTCAGATCATAAGCTTTTATTATGAGCATTATTATGCCTCATTAATTAACCTGACCACTGTCCTAGTGACGTCCTGAGCTCATTTCACAGGAAAAAATTAGTCTGGATTGCCAAGTTAAATAGACAATTACAGGAAGACCAAATTATGCCTACATTGCAATCTGTTAGGGCACCAGGCCAAGTCCATGTCAAATCCATAAGATCTAGAATATCCTCACTAAAAACAGCTCTGCTGGACCAACGTCACAGTCATTTGAAATCTACGCAGAGGATGTATTGATTTTGCCTGAGTTTCCTTTCTCAGAAACTCATAATAGGCTAAAACAGAGGGTTTTTTGAGCAACTTACCTTTCTACCATACACCGGCTGGCCAGAGCCTTTGTTATATCCAGTAAAGCACAATGACCTAGGGAGAAAAATACCCACACCTATTGACTTATCGTTCTCAAGTTGATGGGCAGCTGTCTACAACTCCTGAGAAGCAGCTTGGCTATTTAGGACGAACAATAAATACCCCCTACACATGTTTTCCCACGATAAGACCAAAGGTCACATCGCCAACCCCTAAAGAAATTTCCTTATAGAAGAATGTCAAGGAAGGTCCCAAAGCAACAGCTTCACAGCATATCTTATGATAGTGGCTACCTCTCCAAAGTCAATTGAAAGACTGTTGGGTGAAGTTATCTGTAAAGCTCCTGCCCATTTTAATTCCGTTCATTTCACAGTTGAGGTAACAGTGATGCAGAGGAACAAAATGACTTGCCAAATATTATAGATTTATTAGAGACAGAGATGGTGCCAGAATTTAAATCATATGACAGGGTCAGAGTCATACACCTGGGAGACAGAAGAGTTCTCCCTGAAAGGGCTTATGGAGTTATAGATGTCACAGATTCCTGGAAGGAAACATTTTACCTAAAACTAGTATTTCTTTCTTTCTTTAAAAATTACAATGAGTTATTCTTGTTTTAGTTGAGTCTCTAGGGGAAACTGAATCAAGCAGGGGAAATTAGAGTGGATCATTTATAGAGAGGCAGAAAAGTGTGATAATAGAGGACTGCCCAAAATTCACCTCCTCTAATAAACCTTCTTCAGTCTTACCCCCCCCATCCTGACCAGTTTATTCCATGACCCATCAGGACTCAGACATTCAGTCTGTACTCTATTGCTGTGCTCTTGTTTATTTGGAATTATTCTTATTTTTCTTTATATAATATTTTCTTTTCTCTCTATGTGTAAGTTAGAGGAAGAAATCATAGAATCTGGGAAAATAGTTCACCCTTATCTGCAGCTAGGTGGTGCAGTGGATAGAGTGTGGCACTCGTAGTAAGGACAACCTGAGAATGAGTCATGATTCAGAAACATGCTAGTTGTGTTACCCTGGGCAAATCACTTAACCTCTATGTCCCTCAGTTTCCTCATCTTTAAAATGGGAATAATAATATAGTCTACCTCCAAGGGTTATTGAGAGGATTAAATGAATTAACATAAACAAAGAACTTTGCAAACCTTTAAGTGATATGTAAATGCTAGCTATTTATCAGCCAGTATAATAAGTTTGTAGGAATGGTCTCTATTACATCCCCCCACAAATGGTCATACAGAAGCTGTATGAAGACCTTCAGGAAGATAGGAAACCCACCACCTTCAGAAGAACTCATTCCACTTTTGGACAGGGCTAGCTAGTTAGTAGGAAGATTTTCCCTGAAATTTTCAACCTAAATCAGAGTCTCTGCAGAGCTCTGGTTGGTTATTGATGGTAACCCCTATTGTCCCATTATTGGAAAAAACAATCATCACAATAACAACCATGAATTCTGACAAGGATTCATGAATCAATGGTTGTTTAGTTGCTTTATCTTATTTATCCCCAAACTAAAGGTTGAAGGAAGAGCACATTAACAATAAAAGTCAATTGAGAAGATGATAGACACACTAATTTAGCAAGGAAGAATTTTTTTTTATTTAAAGGAGCATTTCTTCTATTTATCCACTTTATATAGTTAGGTACTTGGTGCTGTCTATTGCTGTGCTCCACCCCATCCCAGTATAGGGATTCAGGCAAAACAGTGGTTTGATATTATAGAAGAAGATGTCAGCTGTTGGATTATATAAATTGAGGACCTAATACAGAAAACCAATTAATCAACAGGCAAGTAAGCAAGCAACAATCAGGAACAGGCACTGTGCTAGGCTCCGAATTTTGAAAAATAAAAAAGGAAATATTCCCCAATCTCAGGGAAATGACATTCTGTCTACTCCTATTCCATGGATTGCTCTGTTAAACACCTGCTACCAGTTTATAGGAGTAGCAACTCTATCGGGAACCAGATGGCAGAAAACCTAGGATGGAAACCATAAAAATCCAAAGTTCATATGATCATCAATTCTGATCCAGAAGAGAACTTGGACGTAATCTATTCTAATCTTTTAATTTTATAGATGAGATAGTCGTAGAGAGGTTAAGCAAATTTCCCAAGGTAAGGGAGTTAGTGAGTACCAAAGCCAGAATCTGAACCCAGGCTTGCTGTCTTCAAATCCATTTCTCCCTTTAATCTTCGTTCCTTTCCCATCCGCTTCAATGACTTGTACTTCTGTCAAATTGTTCTTTCTCCCTTATTCTCCCTTTTCTCCCTCATCCCCCCCTCAAAAACGGTGAGATTTGCTCCTCACATGACTGAGATTCCCACCAGCATATCATAGTTCATCAGGCTGAATATGAGCTCTGAACTTGAGTGAAACAGAGAATGACTATGGATATATCTGTTGCTCTTGGCTACATGGGACGTTTGTACCAAGCTGAGTGCATTGAGTAATCTTACACTAGAAATAGCTTTTCTTTCTTTCTTTCGTCTGTTTTAGACTGAAAGAGCTGTTCTATATACTTATTATCCATCCTAGGAATATAGTTAGGGTCAAATGAGGAAGACAATTCTTGTATCTGCAAGTTTCCCCATCTTGACATCTGGCCATTGATCTGGTACCCTTTGAAGATATGGTCTGAGGTTTTTTTGGGAACTGTCCAATTTGGTCTAGGGGGAAAAAGGTTCCCAGTAGGATCATACAACATTTGAACTCTTCTTTATCTGGTCAGAAAGAGGCATTGGACTAGGTTTGTATAATCTTTGAAAATCATGTTAAATAACATCTCTCTTTTTTATTCCTCCTATATCAATTTCCCAGTGAATCTCTCTGCCCAAGAACCCTTATTTTGAAACAAATAAGTACAGTTGAGCAAAATAAAATCAACATATTGATTTTGTCTGAAAATGTATCTTCATCTTGTAACTGTAGTCTACTAATTCTCTCTCTGCTTGTCTCATCATTAGTCTTCTGAAATTTGATCAGTGCATGTACTGATCAGAGTTCTGAAGTCCTTGAAAGTCATTTCCCTTTAGGTTATTGTGATCACTGCGTAAGTCATTCTTTTGTTTCTGCTTCTATTGATATAAAGCTGCAGTTCTCAAAGCATGGTCAGGGAACCCTTGGGAGTCCCTAAGATCCTTTCCAGGGAGTGTAAGGTTAAAACAATTTTTATAATGTTGAGACATTTTAGCCTCTAAGATGGTGACTATCAATAGATATGACCCACATAAACAAAAGTTCTTTGACAAAGACCTTCAACAATTATTTAAAGTATAAAGAGGTCATGGAATCAGAAACTACTGCCGTGTACAAGTTCTTGCAAGTCATTCAAGTATATCTGATTTCTTCTTATCTGGTCTTGTTTTCTGTGCAATAATATTCCAACCAATGCTGTACTGAGAGACCGTTTGTCATGCTGAATAAAGAGCTTGCTTCAGAGCCAAGAAGAGCTTGGTTGACATGTTCTGGCTGTGTGACCTTAGGCAAATTATAATTATTTGTCCTTCCTTATCAAAGAGAAGCAATAACATCGGAAAGGTGATGTCTTGACTTTCAAGGGAACTGAATTTAAGTGAGGCAGAGCTGTGTAAAGTCATCAGCCTCACTTTTTCCTCCAGTCATCAGAGTCCAGTGGCAAGACATAAGATGGGGATTACTGGCCATAGCCATGGGTGCAGTGGGAGACCTTGACCATTTACTCAAGCAAGTCACAACTCCTCATTGTTCTAGGTGAGGCTCAAACTCAGTTATAGAGAAGACAACAACCAGATTCAGGAGTTTTTCCTTACCTGGGACTTCCCAACGGCAGTTAAATCAAAGGTTCAGGTCCTATTCAATAGTTATGATCATCAGTCTCCTTCAGTCATTCACCAGTAAAAAAAAGCCTTCACTTCCTTTACAATTATTGGCTACTATAAAAAGTCTCGGTATAAATATATCTTGTTTATATGTATAGATGCTATTTCCAGAGGCAGCAAGTCACTGTTGGCCTATTGACCCTGGAAAATGCTTACAGAGGAGAGTATACTATAGGACACAGGGTGGTGCCTAAATGTGTTCTGGAGGAGCCTGACCACCTCAGAACTGAAACCAGAACTTCCAATTTTCATGGCTAAGTACAAAGATTCAGCTAAGTATAAATCAAGATTTAGACCTCACCTTCTGTGGGAAGCTTTCCCCAGTGCCCTAGCTGCAGGGGCCGTCTCTGAGTTTACTTTCCTTCTACTCTGAATAGATATCATATGTATCTAATTGGTATGTGTTGTCTTCTCCATTAGGAAGTGAACTTTGTGAAGGCAGGAACTGCTTTTCCTTTCATTGTATCCCTAGAACTTAGTACAGCACCTGATGTATAGTAATAGCTTAATAATTGCTTATTGATTAACAAAAAAGAGGCGATGGCCAAGTGGGTCTTCACTTGGAGGTATTGGGAAGATCAATCAGTTATTATTATTATTTATTATTTATTAAGCACCAACTATATTTCAGGCATATTCCTCAGTATGGGGGCCTCTAGTGGGCAAGGAGGGAGATATTTCTCTAGTCCAGTAATCCATTTCCTAATTACAGATTCCTGGGGTGAAAGACGCAAAGTGCTTCACAAGTGGGTTAATCTGCTCTTCTTTAGGGAAACAAAGGTTGATAGCAATAGAATAAAAAAGCTATGCCATGTATTCTTATCTATATTATATATGACACAAGTATTGTATAAAGCATTCTTGTCCAGTTCAGCCAGGATAGGTGAAGGGAAGTAATAAACCCATGATTTTTAAAATTATGTTCAATGAACTTACCAGAAAATTCTCAGGTATTTATATATAAAAGTGTTTATAAGCAAAAGTTTTGCAAATATTTATAATGTCCGGGACATGGATAGACTTTCTAGTATATATTTCTTCTGAGAAACACTAACTTTCCTTATTATTTCTTTGTCAGATTTGCAACTATTTATTAAATTCTTTCTTTGTAACAAAGCATTGGGAAAACAAAGAGAAAGAAAAATTGCCTTGTCTTAAGTTTATTCTCTGGAGTGGGAGTGGGGGGCTATAATAGATTTAAGTGTAATACATGGTATGGAATGCAGGGGTCAAAGTAGACTTTGGACCAAGTCCTTTAGGTATATTTGAGGAGGGAGAAGACAGCCATAGAAGCAAGGATCATGAGAGTATGACGGGGGGGGGTGGTGGCTAGGTAGCACAGTGAATAGAGGACCAGCCCTGGAGTCAGGAGGGTTCAGATCTGGCCTCAGACACTTAACACACACACACACACACACACACAAATACCTAGCTGTGTGACCTTGGGCAAGTCACTTAACCCCAATTGCCCTCCAAAGGACAAAAAAATATAAAAAGAGAGAGAGTGTGAAAGAGAGTAGCTGGCCTCTAAACCTGAAAGAAGATAAGGAATTGGAAGACAGAACTGAGAAGGAACATCCTGTACCAATGATGGAGATGGAAGATTGCACATCAAGTTCAAGGAACAGTTAGTCTAGGTTGGGTGAAACAAAGGAGGAGTAATGTGACAGAAGGTTGGATAGGTAGGTGGTATCCAAATTGTGGAGGGCCTTAAATGGCAAAACAAGGAGTCTGCATTTTCCCCTCAAGATAATAAAGAGCTACCCAAGGTTTGTGAGCAGGGAATCCACACAGACATATCAGACTTGTATCTAAGGAAGCTTATTTCAGCAGCTGTGTAAAGGGGAGGATGGAATAGGGCAGGCCAAATAAGAGGTAATTACATTAATCTAGGCAAGAGGTGATAAAGTCCAGAAGTAGCATTTTGTCATCGTAAGTGAGGAGAAGACAATACAGCTCTGGGTGATGAAAAAGACTTAGGTAAGCTTGCCATAGTAGGTGGTTGTGGAGAAGACATTTAAATTTTGTGAATGAAGGAGGTTGTTGTTTTGGCAATCCTGGGTATTTGAATGAAAATTAACATGAATGCTGAATTCAGCAAGGGTAAGGATGATGAAAAAGACTATAAGCTATGGATTAAAGCCCTTGTGAAACATGAGAGTGAATGAGAAGCTGGCAAATAACACAATTATGTTTTTGGCAGGGTTGCCTAGACAGTATCCCAAAAGAAGAGAAGATGCAGAGTGACGGTGACAGAAGGAGGCTCTGGAAAGGGCAGCAGGGAACTATGGCTATGCCAACACCTTCTCCTAGCCCAGTACTGGGGAAGATGGGAGTGACCAACAATGGAGATTCGATCTTCAAGAGAAAATCATACAGTGAGTGATGTGTGAATAATCTCTTGTTCCTTTGAATAAAGTAAATTAATTAAATATATTGACTTATACAATAAACCTCAAAACTTTTCACTTCTTTAAAAAGACTTTTAATATGTAATATATCCTCCTTTTGCCTTAATAATTTAGTTCATATAATTTAGCATTGAGTTCAGAAGATATTTTTATATATTCTTTAATTCTTAACCACACTTCAATCACATTGCATAGAGTTCCTTTGATGCATCTTTTCCTCTGGCCTTGATTGTTGGCAATAGGTTTTCTATGAGGCCTATATAAGGTCAGTTCTCAGGTCACTGAAGTATGTCTATCCCCATCTCTCAGATAAAATTTTTAACCTTTCATGAAATGTGACTTGATGCAAGGTCCTATTTTAACATACCATCTCCATTTGGGAATTTATATAATCGAAGAATGAATCTTCTCAATATAGCAGACTATCTGAGTTCATCATTTCCTTAATGAAGACAAAACATATACGCCAGGCCCAGGGGAATTTTTTTTTTCTCAAAAATCCCCTTCCATACTGATGAAGAAGCTTTCAGTTTAACTGGACATTTTTGGAAAAGAGTTTTGTTATAGTCTTGAATGAAAGAATGTTTTAAATGTCCAGTACTCCAGTCTTTCTACTGTCTTGCCTCCCCCCCCCCCTTTTTTTTTTTTTGCTTTTTGGAGGGCAATTGGGGTTAAGTAACTTGCCCAAGGTCACACAGCTAAGTTTTTGTTTGTGTGTGCGTTAAGTGTCTGAGCTCGGAATCGAACTCAGGTGCTTCTGACTCCAGGGCCGACACTCTATTCACTGCGCCACCTAGCCGCCCCATTTGCCCCCCCTTTTAATAACAAAGATTAGAAGTGTTAGTTGTGATTGTCACTCTTAAATGGATCTCATTATCTGTTTAATTTCAAGTAGTCTATAGCATTGATGAATCAGTAAAAACCCCTCCAGTTTCCATTTCCCTCTGAAGGGTTTTTCTAATTTTGAGGATTAACCAACCTAGTTTAAGCAACAGTTTGTTGATTTGGGGTGTTGTTTTTCATTTTCAATTACATTTTCATTTG
Organism: Gymnobelideus leadbeateri; assembly: GCA_011680675.1. Taxonomy (NCBI): domain Eukaryota; kingdom Metazoa; phylum Chordata; class Mammalia; order Diprotodontia; family Petauridae; genus Gymnobelideus; species Gymnobelideus leadbeateri. The sequence continues at coordinate 199,450 of WOXC01001281.1, read as the reverse complement.
TGCTTCAATATAATTGATCCTTTTACTTTGTGTGGTTCAATGATCCTTGAAATTCTTGACATCCCAATGTCAAGAGCTCATGTAATATCTCTAACAGTCATTGAAAAACTGTTTTTTGAGGTATAACTTGCATATTTTCTTGAATTAATATCTTAGAAACTCTAAAATTAAAAATACTACAAATGCATTGTATGAAACCTAGCATTCAATGGATAGAAAACCAATGAAAGTTAGGAAACCATTCTAGTTTTCTTTTATCAGATGTTATCAGTCAATTTAGTGTCATTAGAAGCACAGTGACCTCATGATGTTTGCTGTAACAAAATGAAATTGTATTAAAATTATCGTTTATCCAATTTACACACCGCTATGTTTGTATGGAAAGAGACAATATAATGCTAGGATTAAGGATAGTTTTTAATGATAGAGCAGGGTTTTCAGAGAGCTAGTAAAAGAGCAGGGTAGAGAAGAATAAATATGAGGAGTGGAGATAGTATGATATGTACAGGGATGTGACTGTGAGTAGAAATATTAGAAGGAAGCAATTTTGGAGGCAGCTGACAACTTGGCACCTATGAATCACATCCTAAGTGATTGAAAGGTAGGAAATTATTGTATGATAGGAGAAATACCAGCTATAAAGTACTTTATATTCTAAATTTTGCTAAGGTGCCAATTACAAATATGATTTAAAGATATTTCTACTGATGGCAGAGCCATAACTAGATAGGGCAACTGGTTTTGTTCCAGAATACTCATATTTAGAGGGTGCAAACACTTAACAAATGAAAAACCTACTAGTTATTAGGTAGAAACTTAATATTTGTATTTGTCTTGACCTGGAACTTTATCTGTATAGAAATCTCCTCTATCAATGAAGATTAGCAAGTGTGCAATATATATATATATATAGACCTAAAGAGTTGCCTGAGGGAAAATTGAGGCTGAATGATTTGTTCATAGTCACATGGACAGTGGATATCAGAAATATCACTTGAACTCATGTCTTTTTGATTCCCAGGTTGGCTTTGTAGTCACTTTGAAACGATGCTTCTTAGTACAAGATAGCAGCAATAATTAGTTAAATATTGTTAACAATAACTCTGAGTCACCATAAAAATGAATACCCCTGTTAGCTCAATTGTATTTATGTTAATTACTTTTTATGAAATCAACTACAAAGTTAGTTGAAAAAAACACAAAGTATATTTGGAGAACAATGAGTAATCTTTTTTTCTGGCATGCTGGGTACATGTAAGGCAATACTTGGAATAAGACTGGAAATACAGATTTATATAACAACATTCAGATGCCAGGATACTATATACTGAAGACTATGGTATGCAATTAAAGTATATCATGATATTTAATTACTGTAGTAAATGGTAAAAGTGTATCATACTTTTTACCATCAAGGAGGTTACAATTTAGTTGGGAAGAGAAGACTAATACTTCAAAAACTAACACATATCTTCTCTTAAAATTACTTTGTACATAGACTATACATACTTGTATGAATATTGAATCTACCCTATAGAGTGTGGACTCCTCAAAGGTAGGGCTGTTTGGTTTTGTTGTTTGTATTTCCAGAACCTAGTATGGTACCTGGTACACAGTAGGTGCTTAATAAATATTTTTTGAATTGAGTTAAAATGAAAATAAAGTGCTAAAATGTGTGGTAGAGGATTTCAGAGATGGGAGGGATCACTTGGGATCATACTATTTGGTGAAGTTTTAAGTAGGTGGCACAAATTGAACTGGGGCTTGAAGGATGGATAGTATTGAGATGGGGTAGGGGAAGGGAAGCAATCCAGACAGAGGAAATACCATGAGTGATTGTAACACAGAGATAGGAATGAGTATAGTATATGTGTAATGGGGTAGTGAAGAGATCAGTTTGATTAGAAGAGAGGGTATGTAATGGGGAAGAGCAGATGATATCACTCAAGGAAAGTGAAGGATCCATGGCATAGACCAGCCGTGTTCCCTTCAAATCTACCCAACATTACTTCTCAGTCTCCATCCCAGCCCCCTTCTCAATCTAGCAATGATTCCACCACTATGGCCTCTTCTAATTGGTGAATTTATCCCTGGAACATCCTTTTGAGGAAATAGCTACACCAGTGATGTTCACATCAAACCTGACTCATTCCCTGACTCTCTAGTCTACTTCTCTGGAAGCTTCCCTCTCCTCCCATGCCCTACCTTTCAACTCCACTTAATGTGTTTTCTTCCTCATTCAAATATATGCTCCTTGAGGTCAAGGGCTATCTTTTTTGCATTTGTGCTTATATCACCAGTCCTTAAAACAGTATTTGGCACATACTATATGTTAATAAATGCTTTATCTATCTGTTAAGTGACTATGTGGTAGACATTGTTCTAGACATGGGGATAAAAGGATGAAAACAAATAATCCTTCAAGACCTTACATTCTATCAGGTGAATAACATTTATAAATAAACAAACCAACAATAAATAGATGAATAAATACAAAATATATGTGAAATGGATAAAGTATCTATTATATAAACAGCATATGTACATATCAATAAATGCAAAATATATGTGAAGCTGATGCAAGGTAATTTCAGGGCAGCAATTAACAGTTGGGTAGATCAGGAAAGCCTGCATATGTGAGGTGGCATTTGTGTTGAACTTTGAGGCAATCTCAGAATTCAAAGAAGTGGAGATGAAAAGGTGATGTGTTACAGAAATGGGCATGAGTTTATACAAAAGGTCAGAGATGGAAAATGGAACACTGTGTAAGAAGAAGAGCAAATAGGCCAGTTTGGCTAGAATGTGAAATGAATAAGATCACAGAATCATAGATTGACAGTTGGAAGGTATCTTAAAGACCACATAGTTTATCCTTGTTATATAGATGAGGACCTAAAATTCAGAGAGGCAAAGTGCCCAAAGGCCCATAGGTAGCAAGTAGCAGAACCAGAATTTGAGCCAGGGTCCCATATATAACATTCTAGATTTCTATAATGTACAATAATCCTGGGCAGATAGACTGATTGCAGAATGTGGAGAGTTTTATAAGTCAGAGGAGTTTTTATTTTGTTCTATCCCAGGGGCAACAGGGAACCACTGTAATTTTCTTGAACTAGAGAGTGAAGAGGGAATAAGTTACTACTATGCTTTAGGAACACCACTTTGAGAACTATGTGGAAGATAGACTAGAAAGGAAAGACACTCAAGGCAGGAATGCCAATTAGCAGGCTAGCCATCATCTAGTCCAACCTCCTCTCTTGGTGAGGAAATTGAAGACTAGAAAGAGTGATTTGCCCAAGACTGTTTTTGTCGTTCAGTCATTGTCATGTCCAACTCTTTGTGACATAGCATGCCAGGCCCTTCTATCCTCCACTATCTCCCAAAGTCTGTTCAAGCTTATCCTTGTTGTTTCCATGCCTCTCTTCATCTTATCCTCTACCATCTCCTTTTCCTTTTGCCTTCAATCTTTCCTAGAATCAAAGTCTTTTGCAATGAGTCCTGTCTTCTCATTATGTGGTCAAGGCATTTAACCTTGAGCTTCAGTATTTGACCTTCCAGTCATGCAAATAGTTAATTCCTAGGATTCAAACCTGGATTCTTTGTTTCCACAGAGAACCACATTATTTCCAATGCATTAATTTATCTATTTGTTTTCTAAATATTTATTGAGCTCTTATTAGGTACAAAGACTGTGGGTGATTGAAAATTAGGTATAGCTACACAGGGTCTCCCAGTGCCAGAGGTCCACCTAAAACCCCCTATACAGGGAGCAGAAGAATTATGGGATACTTATGGGAAAAAGGAGTCAGCTGTCTATGATTTTGACTTGAATGTGTGTCTGGACATCGATAAATGGAAAGGAGAGAACAAGTATGTATTACATAGCCTACCATTTATTACATGTCTGCTCTGTGACAGATATTATGCTAAATGATTTCAAATAGTATCTCATTTGATTCTCATGACAACCCTGTGATATTATTATTCCCATTTTATACTGGAAGAAACTGAAATAAACAGAACTTAAGGGACAGCTATTTAGTGTCTAAACCTGGATTTGAACTCAGGTTTCCTGATGCTAGACCCAGTAATTTCTCCACCGTACCATCTAGTTGTCTAGAAAAGGGATTGCTCAGATTTCTTGAGAGAAATGAATGTTATTAGCAAAGCTATGTCATGTTATATAATGTTATTTAAAAAGGATGTTAAGAAGCAAAGGAGATAAGAGGCCTGGGAAAACAATATTAGAAAGGAAATTCAGGAAGAAAAGATGATTTGTTTCAAAGGTGGTAGGAAATAGTACATATATTTTTGCCTTTGAATTCAACCATAGATAGATTCTTCAGAGGTCTCTTTGCCATTTTCCATATCTATACAATATCATTCATGGCAGTTGTCCATCTTAAAGGTGATTATGGGGAGATCTGGGAAAGTTTGTTCAGCAGTTCTAACTCTTCTGAAATAACAGAAGATAATTTCAGTTTGTACTTTTTGGTATCTGTAGAGGAGGTAATATTTGATAATTATTAAAATTTCTAGCTACTAACCTTCAAAGCTCTATATCAAGATCACATAAATAGATGACTTTCTCAAAGGTGGAACAGTGGATGGAAGACTGGGCCTGGAGTCAGGAACACTCATTTTCCTGAATTCAAATCTGGTATCAGATGCTTACTAGTTGTATGACCCTGGGCAAGTCACTTAATCCTGTTTACCTCAGTTTCCTTATCTGTAAAATGAGCTGGAGAAGGAAATGGCATACTCTAGTATCTTGGCTGAGAAAACTCCAAATGGGGTCATGACATGACTGAAAAATGACTAAACAATAACTATTTATATCATGTCACTAGGGGACCTTACTCAGCCCGTATTAAATGTAACAAGAATTCCCCTGAAAGGTTATAAGAGAGGCAAGTCAGATCATTTGACTCTAATTAATGACCCCAAAGGCATTACAAGCAGATGAGTCAACAACTGAACACTTCTCATTTTCCACCAGAGAAACTAACACCTGCATTTATATATGGGAAACTCAAGACTCCGGGGAGTTTCACAATTTCCATAAGGCCACACAAATGACTTGATATGGGAATCAGAGTTCTTTATATTAGATGACTATATTTTGTGTGGCCATCATGGTTTCTCTGAACATCACCATTATACTAATCATCATAGTTTGTATCTGTAAGAGACCATAAAGATTCTCTCATTTTAGGAACTTGGAAAACTAATACTCATTTAGATAAAGTGATTTGCTGAGGTCACATAAGTATTAAATGGCAGAATCAGGATTTGAAACAAGGTCCTCTGACTACAAATCCAGCATTCTTTCCCCTATACTACACTGCAACCAACCAAATAATAATCAACAATTGTTTACTTAGGACCCATAATGTGTCCTGCGAAGCAAATGTTGCATATCAACAATTATTATTTGCATTGACACTGTCCATCATTAGTTAGCATTGCCTTGATATGCCTGATAGGTAGCTAGATGGTACAATGGAAAGATCACTGGACCTGAAGTTGGAAAATCCTGAATTCATATCCTGCCCCAGATACTTATTTAGCTCCATAACCATGGGAAAATCACTTTATCTTTGTGCCACAATTTCCCCATATATAAAATGGAGATAATAATAGCACTTAGATTATAGGGTTATTGTGAGGATCAAAAGAATTTTTAAAAATTACAAGCACTATACACATAGATATTAATTAGAAATTAGATATTACTATTACTAATATTAGCTATTACTATTATTTCTAGGAGAAGACTACACCAAGGGGTATAGATGTCTTTCTTTTGAAAGTATTTAAATATTTAAGACCTGGGAGTAAGTTTGTAGTCATAGGTTAATACAACATTTGGTCACATCTAGCCCAGGACTTTTCAGTACAATTAGTACTAGGAATTATCTCTCACTTATTTTTATTTGTTTCTTTTGTTTTTTTGTTTTTATTTTTTGGAGGGCAATTGGGGTTAAGCGACTTGCCCAAGGTCACACGGCTAGTAAGTGTTAAGTGTCTGAAGTGGAATTTGAACTCAGGTCCTCCTGATTCCAGGGCTGGTCCTCTATTCATTGCGCCACCTAGCCACCCCCTCACTTATTTTTGACCCAGGATTCTCTTGAACAGAAATGAATCCTTTGGTGAATTTATGTATTTCTTATAAAATCCTTGGGTCAGCATTAATGATTCTCAGCAATCATCATTCACATTTCAGCCAAACCCAGCTCCTCACTATTTCTCAAATTGGTTATGGTATCTCATCTCCTGGGACCATGCTTTGATTCAAAATCATTTTCCTAACTGGAATATAGTATGACAGAAACTGGGCATAAACCAGTATCTTACACCATCTACCAAAATCAAGTCGAAATGGGTGCATGATCTAAGTATAAAGGCTGATACTGTAAGTAATCTGGGAGATCAAGGAATAGTGTACCTGTCAGATTTGTGGAGAGGGGAAGACTTTAGGACCAAACAAGAATTAGAGAGCATTATGGAATGCAAAATGGATAATTTTGATTATATTAAATTGAAAAGTTTCTGTACAAATAAAGCAAATGTAACCAAGATTAAGAGGGAAGTGGAAAATTGGGAAAGACTTGTTACAACTAATATCTCTGATAAAGGCCTCATTTCTAAAATCTACAGAGAACTGAATCAAATCTATAAGAATACAAGTCATTCCCTAATTGATAAATGGCCAAAGGATATGAATAAGCAGTTTTCAGAGGAAGAAATTAAAGATATCTATAAGCATATGAAAAAATGCTCTAAATCATTATTGGTTAGAGAAATGCAAACCAAAACAACTCTGAGGTATCACGTCTCACTTGCCAGATTGGCTAAGATGACAAAACAGGAAAATAATAAATGCTGGAGAGGATGTGGAAAAATTGGAACACTAATGCATTGTTGGTGGAGTTATGAACTGATTAAATCATTCTGGAGAGCAATCTGGAACTATGCCCAATGGGCTATAAATAAGTGCATACCCTTTGACTCAGTAATACCACTTCTAGGGTTGTATCCCAAAGAGATCAGAGAAGTGGGAGAAGGACCTGTATGTACAAAAATATTTATAGCAGCTCTTTTTATGGTGGCAAAAAATTTGAAATCAAGGGAATGCCCATCAATTGGGCAATGGCTAAACGATTGTGGTCTATGAATGTAAGGAATACTATTGTGCTATCAGAAATGAGGAGCAGAAGGACTTCATAATAACCTGGAGAGCTTTATATAAAATGATACTGAATGAGAAGAGCAGAACCAGGAGAATTTTGTACACAATCACAGACACAATGTATGTGTGATAACTAACTTTGATATTCTGGGCTCTTCTCAGCAATGCAAGGTTATAAGACAACTCCAAATGACTCATGATGGAAAGAGATATCCACATCCAGAGAAAGAACTACAATGTCTGAATGCAGACCAAAGCAAACTACTTGCTCTCTCTCTTTTGGTTTTGTTTTGTTTCCTCTTTCTCATTGTTCCCTCCATTGGTTATAATCCTCCCTTACAACCTGTTCAATGTGAAGGTATTTGTAGATCCTATATTTGATTGCATGGCACCATGATGGGGGGGGAAGAGGGGACAGGAGAGGGAGGGAAAGAAAATTTGAAACTCAAGGGATTGTGGAATTGAATGTTGTAAATTAAAAGTAAATAAATAAATTTTTAAAAATCATTTTCCTTCCTTGAGCCCCATCTTTAGCCTCTTGCCTCTTCCCCCACCCTGCAAAAACCTTTTGGAAGTACTTAAAAGTGGAAGTAGTCAAGTCAGCAAGTATTTCTAATATGCTTTCTTTATGTGTTTGACACTGTGCTAAGTGCTGGATATACAAACTAAGGCAAAAGTAGACAACTATGTCCAAACAAGCTTCAGACTTTGAAAATAGAAGATGATCAACAGAGAAAAGTCACTACCATTATGGAAGATAAGGAAAGGCCTTTATAGAAAGTAAGTCTTATTATTATCCCAATTTTACAGCTGAGGAAACTGAGGCAAACTGAGATTAAGTGACTTGTCCAGGGTCACACAGCTATTAAGTCTCTTAGGTTGGATTTGAACTCAAGTCTTCCTGACTCCAAGTCCAGGTGTCTATCTAGTATACTACTAGTTTATTCTAAAATAACATTGGGACGAGCTTTTTCATCCTTTGTCACATATGGCAAAATATCTCAGGGTGTCAGAGTTCTGAGGTGTATACAGGGCTGCTTCACTAATCATATTTATCATCCCATTATATTTCTATAATGTATTATGATATTAGTTATTTCCATGTTCACATCTTAAAAAAAAAAAAACAAACCTTCACCAAGATCCCTAGATAAAAGAGTGTAATAAAGAATAAAACATTTCCTGTGTACGTGTGATTACTGCTAGGAAGAAAGCAAATAAGTAGAAAGGAACTCCCCCCCCCCCATCTTTTTTTTCATTTAAAGTCATTGTTTGCCAACCCTACAAGAGTAGCACAGAACAATTCAGGTAATGACAATTTATAATGAACATTTCCCTATCATCTGAAGGCTGGGGTGACTTGTACACACTGCGTGTTGAGTCATTAGCTTGTTTATGTAGCACACAGAGGAAAATAACAGACTCATATCTCCTCCTCACACTAACAATAAGCTGACACATACTTTATCAAAATAGAAGGCTCTGAAGTCATTCAAAGAGTTCACTTTTCAAAGGGATAGTTGAGAAGCTTCCTCATGAGTTACTCACACAAACTGAATGCAGGAAGACGAGATAGTGATCAAGCACTGTGATCCACAGATTACTGGTCACAGAGCCCATCTTCCAATTTTCATTTCCCAAAGATCTTTGTATGAAACATAAAGACAGATGTCGAAGACTAAAGAATTTGTGAAAACAGAAAAAAGAATATTCTCACTTTTGGAATTTGAGATCTAGTCATAAATCCTGCACAATAATATGTTCATGATTACCATGCCTTAATCTTGGGGTTGCGCTGGTATCTTATTGTTACAGTGGTGTAGCAAAATAATAGCCAAAATGATTTACATAGCTAAGGATCCATTGAGACAATGTATTCAATGTGCTCTGTAAACTTTAACATACTATACAAATGTTAGCCATCTTCATCATTTTTATCATTTTGCAAGTTTCATTATTTTTCTTGGGGTTCAGATAAAAACAATTGGGGGATAAGTCATCATGCTATTATCTTTTTATATTCAATGTTCCATGAATAATGGCATAGCTAGATAAAATAACTGATTTTTGTAGTGAGTAAAATATTAGGATATAATGTATCCTCTGTGTGACAACTGAAATCATCTTTGGTACAATTCTAATAGTAGACAAAATGATAGTCAATCAATTGCCAATTATCTGTTCAGCACTACCATTAGCACTGTGTTAAGTGTTATAGATACAAATGAAGACAAAAAACAGTTCTGCTCCTAAGGTGCATACAGTGCAAGGGGGAGAACACATGTAAATAATGTTCCAACAAGATTTTATGTGTGTTTGTATGATACATACATGTGGATATGTGTATACATACATATGTGTGTATATATACATATGTTTGTACATATATGCCCACATAATAAGTTGGAAATAACCAAAAGAAAGTATTACTAAATTTAAGGGGGATTGAGGAAGGCTTTCTGTAGAAGGTAGGATTTTAGTTGGTACTTGAAGGAAGCCAGATAATCTGTACCATATTCTCTTTTCACATGACTTTAATCTTCCCAGCTAGCTTTTCAGATTTTGAAATTTTCATTCTATATAGCCTGAAGAATATTTGCATTTTGTATGATGGAATTTATTTTAAAAGTTATGCTATAAAGTTTTACAGACTCATTTTTGTCTGGGCAATTGTGAATAACAATTTGTTTTGTGAGATGTGTGTGTGTGTGTGTGTGTGTGTGTGTATGTACGCACATTTAGTATAGTTTATTGCTTGAGTTAGCCATGACATTTGAAGGTCTTCTGTATTGTAGTATGGAAATTTATCATGTGTTAAACCATTACAGATAACAAACTTCTGGTATATAATTCCAGTCATGAAACCACATGTTGCTAGGTATTCAACATATACCACATTTGTACAGCCTATAGTGATTTGCTGAACAATTTATACTATTTTGTTACATAATCCATATTGGTTATTGAGGTCAGACTCTTCAAAGATAACCTTCCTGTAATTTCATGTACCAATGCCATGTTACTGAATTGGTATGATAAATGCTTCCATTACCGCAAATAAATTGACACAATTCAGTTATTTGTTTGATACTTTGTTTATATATTATAGGTTGAGTTCATGTGAATGTCATTTTTTATTCCATTCTTTGATTTTAGCAGTTTCATAGGCTCCATCTGGAAGCAAAACACTTTTCAATATATATGACAAATCCAAAGTCTGTACATTATGGTACTCTTGATTACTGCTTAGTCAAATGCTATCAGTTTATCGTGTGCTTTAGGGATTTCTATGAATCTTCTTGCTTTTTTGTGAGGAAATACTCATGTATCACAACCTGATGGCACCTGCATCTCATTAATGTTGTATAAGTTTTTGTGAAGGTACTTTCAAAATCAATTATGGCATATTTTATAGCGCTGAAAGTATACTTCAAGACTGATATTGCATAAATGTTATTGCTATAAATGTGTTTTTCATATTTGGCTTTGATTTTAGGATGCTATTTTCAGTACAGCTTCCACCGTGTGTGTGTGTGTGTGTGTGTGTGTGTGTGTGTGTGTGTGTGTGTGTGTGTGCTTCATGTTTCTTGACTTGGAGAATGATGGTATTTATAAGTATAAGCTTCATTCACTAGCTCAATGTGACCTTTGGATTCAAACTTGAAAACTTTCCTTGGTGTACATTATGACTTTTACATTTATTAAGTTCAAATAATATTTTCATTTCATTGTAGAAAAATTCCACAAAATGAATGATCTACTTAATGTGTTTTTCAAAGGATTCATATGGTTTAATATCATTCAATAGATGCTATTGTGACAGAACCATAATAAGTTTGAATGCTTCCTCTGAAAAAAATGACACATTTTGTATAAATTATTCTTAAAATTATTGTGTTGGGGAAATATTTTGAAGAGGGAATATTTTCCATATGGTTATATCAAATACTCTCTTGGTTTATTATACTTGAGTCTATTATATACACATAAACATATAAATACGTGTATGAATATAGTAATCAGTAAGGCAGTATAAATTTTATACTTTTATGCAGCTTTTGCAGTCATTACCAAATTAATGAGTTAGTCTTTGCATACTTTTTGTTCCTAAGCCAAGCTATTGTTTTCTTAAAAGATGCTACTTTAGTGAAATGTTCTGATACAGAGCTATACTCATATTGTAGAAATCTCTAATACTATTTCCTTTTAAAGCTATTATGGTACTTTACATAGGAGAATAGCATAAATTTTACTTTAAATCCAAAATGGTCATAAAAATTAAAAATAACTTCTAAGTATTTATTAAATTCTGATCATGTCAAGAGTTAAAAACAAACAAAAAATTCGTGCGTACAGTTTTCAAGATGATCTTGTTATGTCATGTGTGTAGTAAAATTTTTGTTTGATGTTAAATTGTTCATTTTATTTCTTATTATTCCTGAAGTAATTGTATTGACTACTTTCTAGTTTTTGCTTTCAGTGGATGATTAAGAGACCTAAAATTTCTGTTATGATTTTTATCTCCAGATTTCTTTCCACATGTTTCTTGTTTGTTTCTGTTGATATTGATATCCAAATACCTTTCCATAGATCTTCTATAGCTTTTTCAAAGTATTTCTACTATGGTGATGCTTCCTGCCTGTCATTATGTTATTTCCTCCTAGCTCCCTTTTTTCCTCCTTATCGATCTTAGTATGACCATGGCAATAGCTACTTCATTTACTACTATGTACAGGTACTGAAATGTGATTCAGTGGAAAGGCCTCAAGATTTGTAGACAGAGAATCAAGGGTTGAATCCTTGCTCTACCAGTATCTGAGGGGAATCTTGGGCAAGGCACTTCACTTCTCTGGGCCTCAGTCTTCTAATTTTTAAAATGGGGGAACAGGAATTAGACTAAATGATCTTTAGGTCCTCCCAGATCTGAGTCTATGATTTTAAATTCCATCTCCTCTGACTTTGTTGCTGGTAAGTAAGCCAGGCAACACTGAAGTAAGGGAGAGAACTATGCCTGCTTCCCTCAAATCTCTTTTCCAATTATTTCTGAGCAAGCAGGCAACAGGCTTGTCAAAATGATTTGGGAGGAGCATGGTGTTAGAGCATAAAAGTTCACACAAAATACAAACTAACAATGGGGCTCCAATATTCAGACCTGTCATAGCAACCCCCTTGATTTATGATATTAATAGCTAAGATTCCTCATAAACGCAGCAGAAGGTGTGTTTCATAAATACACATATATAACTTGGCCCTGATCCCTAGTACTGGCTCTTGTAATCAAAGCCATTAGGAAACCTCTGTTGTGAGTCAGTGAAGGAGGAAGGAGGTGAAAATAGAGGGTGGGGGGAGGGAAGGCAAAAGCTCACTCTTTATATATTTGCCAACCTCTCTGCACTGTTTGCTCCAATTTTTCTTCAATACTATTTAGATCTTGTTGCTGATGCTTTGAATTCCTCTCTTCTCTCCTCCCCTCCCCTCTCCCCTCTGTTCCTTTCTCTTTACCTTCCCTTCCATCTCCTCTTCTTTCCCTTCCCTCCTTTCCTTTCCCCTCCTTTCCTCTACTCTTCCTTCCTTTTCTTCTCCTCCCTCCTCTCCCCTGTTCTCCTCTTCTTTTACCTCCCCTACTCTCTTCTTTTCTTTCCCCTCTGCTCCATTCCTCTCCCCTTCCCTCCTCTTCTTTTTCTTCTTTTCCCTCCTCTTCCCTCCTTCGCTCCTTTCCTCTCTTCTTTTTTTGCTTTTTGGAGTGGGGATGACTTAATTGGGGTTAAGTGACTTGCCCAAGGTCACACGACTAGGTTTTTTGTGTTAAGTGTCTGAAGCTAGATTTGAACTCAGGTCCTCCTGACTCCAGGGCCGGGGCTCTATTCACTGTGCCACCTAACCATCCCCTCCTCCCTTCTTCTTTTCCCTCTTCCCCTCACTTTTTCTTTCCCTCATCTCCCCTCCCTTTTCCTCCTCTTGTTTTTTCACTTCTCTCTCCCCTCATCTCTCTTCTCCTCTCCATACCACTGAGAGTACAATTGAGCAACTGGGTTGCTACAAGTGATTTAGGTGTAATAGCTATGATATGGTGGGTGTCAGATATGCCAGTGGCAGATAACACTATGATCAGTCATGCCTTTCTAGGCAATGACTGGTGCTTCATCCCCCCCACTCCCCAGATGTCCTTGTGTTCCTAATAAGGAAAAGAAGCAATTATGGTACAATGAAAAGAAGCCTGGTCCTATAGTCAGGAGGATCTGGGTTCAGGCAGATCCCACAAGGGGAAGTCACTTATAGGGACATGAATTTAAAGTTGGAAGGGACCTTAGAGGTCATTGACTCTTACCTTCTTATTTTAGAAATGAGGAAAATGATATTCAAAGAGGTTAAATGACTTGTCCAGGGTCACACAGTTAGAAAGCGAAAGTGTTCAAGGCAGAATTTAAGACCACACCTTCCTGACTCCAATTCAGGCAGAGCACTTTATCCATTAGACCACACTGCCTCTCAGGGACACCTAAATGCTCAGAGCCTCAGTTTCCTCACCTATCTCACCGGGTCATTGTGAAAATCAAATGAGATAATATGTAAAAGTGGGGGAAGGGTGGAATGAACAATTATATAGTGCCTACAATGTGCCCGGCACTGTGCTAAGCTTTTTACAATTGGATCTTGCTTCTGGAGAGATTACAATCTGAGATATACTTTACTCATGTGTATCAACTCCAGTGAAGGAGAGCATCAAGCAAGGACGTGGATTAATAAATAATCGGTGTAATGCCATGGACCAAGGCTCAGAAAGGAAGGGACAATTTCTGTCTGCTCAGAATCTCTTGACCCCAGGTCTTTCAGTTTATATTAAATAATGTCAATCAAAAAACCTGTTATCTTGTACAACACATTATGTGACTCTCAGTAATAGCAACAAAACCTAATAATTTATGTTGAAATAAGTATTATTGAGATCATAATGGAGAAGTATATTGTGTCTGTGTTATAGCACATTACTTCATTTCTCCTTATGAATTCTTTGCTTATAAAGTATTCTATTAATGAAATGCATGATTGAAATATCATGGTTGAATGGTCATATGCTGGTCACATATGTGAGAGGGAGGATAACTTATGAGCAATTTGTATTTTTCATGACTATGCTAAAGAAATCAAGAGGGTAGTCTGGTAGATAGGCTCAAACTCACAATGTGAGGTCACAAGCAAAGGCAACGCTCCCAAGTGCAGTGGAACTAGATTAAAAAGTAATTAGGAAATGTTTAACAAAATAAAATTTAAAAAATAATGTATGATAGATAATGTTAATTTGTGGTTTTCTAAGTCAATATGTTGCTAGATGGATCCCATTTCTATCTGAGTTTGACACCACTGGTCTAGTAGACTCTCTGTGGCAAAATTATGGGAGCTAAGGATGGGCACAGGATGAGGATGAATACAAAATTCTGATCTGTGTCACTGGAAAGAATGATAATGGAGATGATCCTTTTGAAGATTTGAGTATTTGAGTGACTTCTGAACAACATAATGAATGTTCAGTGTATACAGAGGACCTATCTTTAAAGTAGAGTTTCTGATAGACTGATCCTGATCCTCATTAGAAGGCAAGATCCTGATTGGCAGGGGCTACTTTGCCATCTTTCTATTCCCAGTGCTTTTCACAGTGCCTGGAACATAGTAGGTAACTAGTATATATTTATTGACTTGATGACCAACATAAGAAGTTTTATAAAGTCAGTTTTTCCCATGATTTGTAGTTCTAGAATCTACACTATGATTTTAAATCACTGAGATACAGACCTGTAATAACAGCAGGACTATCAGAAAAACAACAACAATGGGGAGAGTGTTTTTTCTTCATCCCTCTTGGGGGCTGGAGGGTGGAGTCTGGGCAGAGAGAATGTAGGAAAACATTATTCATTCCTATAAGGCAAAGGCAAAAGGATACAAATTGGCAAATAAAAAAAGAGGAGATAATAATAGCTGGCTTAGAGGGTTTGAAGGTGTGCTGAACATTTTATAGACATTCCCTCCTTAGATCTACTT
Organism: Gymnobelideus leadbeateri; assembly: GCA_011680675.1. Lineage (NCBI taxonomy): Eukaryota > Metazoa > Chordata > Mammalia > Diprotodontia > Petauridae > Gymnobelideus > Gymnobelideus leadbeateri. The sequence goes on along the minus strand of WOXC01001281.1, from coordinate 184,221 downwards.
AACAAGTCTGTGAGATAGTTGACATTATTTTATGAATGAGGTTATGTGATGTGCACAATGTCACATAGGTAGTGTCTGGGGTAGGATTCAAATTCAGATCTACTTGACTCCACTTTCAGTTCTCAACAACTTTTCTGATGGGGTATTTCTGTTTGCAAGGTCTAGACCAGGGGTGGGGAACCTGTGGCCTCGAGGTCATACATGGACCTCTGAGTCCTCAAAGTGTGTCCCTTTGACTAAATCCTAACTTCACAGAACAAATCCCATTAATAAAAGCATTTGTCCTGTAAAACTTGGACTCAGTCAAAAGGGCACATCCAAGGACCTAGAAGGCCCCATGTAACCTTGAGGCCACATGTTCCCCATCCTTATTATAGAGTCTAGACCATGACCCTTTGAGATTTCCTATTATACTGATATTCATATTGGGACATGGCTACGATTGGTCCTCTTTTGAATTACCCAAGTCAAGATTAGGCTTGCACACTTAAGAAATGAGAAACTGTTTCCAGTATCTTGTCTAAGACTTTATGAAAAATCCTTTCATCAATTCCCCAACTTGTATACCCCTGGAAGTGTTGGCTTGAGCAATCCCACTGCAATCCACGCTAGGTGATAATAGACTTCTAAAGCATACTTATTAAACTTCACACGTACACCTTCAATCTCTCCCTCTCTATTGGCTGACTCCTTTCCCTCAGTCTACACTTGGTACTTCCCATTAGACAACCAAAACACAATAAACAACAACAACAACAACAACAAAAACTCTTTCCTTTGACCTGGCTACCCCTTCATTTTCCTTCTATATCTTCTCCATTTTACTGCCAAACATCTAGAGAATAATCCTTCTGTTGCCTGAGCCCTCTCAACCCATTTACTCATTAATTACTTGCAATTAAACTTTTATAATGGTCAACCCCACCCCCACCCCCATTCCCACCCAAACCAGATGATCTTTTCATTGCTAATCCCAGTAACCTTTAGTTTGCTTTTTTGCTTTTATCTTCATGAGCTTTCTCAAATTTTATGGTATGACACATCCCTTCCTTTTTTAATGAAGCAACTAGGTGGCATAGTACATAGAGTATTAGACTTGGAGCCAGAAGAGCTCTGAATGAAAATCCTGCCTCAGATACTCATTAACTGTGTGACTATGGGCAAGCCATTCAACAACTTTGTGACTCAGTTTCCTCATGTGTAAAATTGAAGTAACAATAGCCCCTCCTCAAAGGCTTATTGTAAGGATAAAATGTTATAAGGAGACAAAGGGAACAAGCACCTATGGAGTGTCACTATGTGTTAGATGTGTGAAGCACTTTAAAATATATTTCATATATGAAACACTTTGCAAACCTTTAAGTGCCATATGTTATTATTAGTAGTATTCTAATTCTAACTCTCTTCCCTTGGCTTTTAAGTAAAGTCACTTTCATAGTTCTACAATATTTCTGACTACTCCTTCTGCCTCTGACTGGCTCCTCATTTTGTTCCCATCTCTTACATGGAAACTTGGTAAAAATATCTGTTTTTAGAGGAATGAATTTTCTTTTAAGTTTTCCTTGTTGATATGTTCAGTTTCTATGCTTTTAATGCTTACCTTTCTAACAGATGAATCTCAAATATATACATTGTGCATATATGTATATATTTGTATACTCTTATTCTTGTACATATATAAGAATACATATGTAGATTCCTATAATATGAGTATCTCTCTCTCTCTTCTCTGTCTTTCTCTCAAGCAGATCACATGACAAGGAGCATAAAATATTAGAGTTGAAAAGAGGTCTCAGAGTTTTCTAGATCAATCCCTTCACTTTTGCAGATGAAGATACTGAGTTCCATGGACCTTAAGTGACTCAGTCCAAGTCATATGGTAATGGAACTAGAACCTAAGTCTCTTTCATTCCAAGAGCAATGCTCTTTCCACTGAAGTGCATTAATAGTGAAAAAGGCATGGTAGTTTCTAGGTAATTTTGTTCAATATTTTTTTTAGGAATCATATGTGTTCAATTTAATTCATCAAGCACTCATGAAATGCCTGCTATGTGCAGGACATTGTTCTGACTGGGGGTTAGAATGGAAGAGACAATAGAGTAAAAAAAAAGTTGGAGAAAAAGGAGGAGATTCTTAAGTCTTTCCTCAAATTGCTAGAAATAGCCCTTTGGTGGCCAATGGGTCAATTCAGAAAAAAGAAAGGAAAATGCAAAAGATACTCTGCTTTTTCTTGTCTTTCTTTTTTTTTAGCACATAAATTGAAGTGCCTTTATTTAGTGACGATTGTTTGCAGTCCTGAAGGGTGGCATGGCTTGACTTGGATTTGAGTCATGTATTTGACTCATGTTCTTTGAATGTTGCTTTTAAATTACTTATTTGAGTCACCATCCCCTCTCACAGTGCCTCTCAAATCCCTTGGGATGGAAACATAACCAACCTCATCACCTCAGTTTCTCCGGGGGCATTTGTCAGTAAACAACAGGGAAGAGAGCTATATTTAGGCGATTGGAGAATCTGCTGGGGTAAAGGCCCATTGGTATGTTTCATGTTTTTCTAACTTAACTGGAGAATATTCCATCCAGTGCCAACAAGATGATGTGGCCTACTTTCTATCAGAAGAAAAGTTCCCCAGCACTGATTCCTGTTTACATGCTACAGCTGGAATGGAAGGCTGGGCTTGTTACAAATATATTTCAAGGGAGGCGAGGGGGGAAAAGGGCAGAAGTGAGATTTTATTCTCCCCAAATCCTGTGCCCATTTGGGATCTCCAGTACGTTTTTCCCAGTCAATTTCTGGATATAGATGTCAAATCTAAATATTAGTGGTTTCTTAGAAGGAGAGTTGTATATTATTTTGTTTGACTCCCAGAACTCAACTAACATTTGTATATTTAAACCCACTAGTAAAAACTTGAAGATAATTTGCTGGGTTTAAAAATGATCTTGTGGAGAAACTTCAGCCAGAGAAGTGAAGGGTACTTGTGTGAAGACAGACACCTGGTGGTTATTGTCTAGAACTGCACAGTGGAGAACTGGCTTCATTTGAAAGAGTATCCCTCCCTGCAGTTGTGGATTTCCAATTTTCTCCCTCCTGGGTCCAGACTGCTGTTGATGGTGGACATACTGCAGCTGTGTGCAAATGAGTCTCAAGTTCAAGTCATGAGATTTCCAGAACAGCTACATCAAATCCTTGAAAGCTCAAGGTCATGAGTTCTCTAAATTATTTAGAAAGTGGACCAAAGTAACACGCTAACAATTTTTAAAAGCTATTAAAAGCTCTTAACAAAGGAGCTGAACAGGAGCCTTCATGTGCAGTGGTACAGTTTAATCTCTACCTAAAAAGTACAGAGCTCCCTCTGTCAGAATAATCAGCTTCTGCTTTCTTTAAGGAAGAAAAATAATGTTCATTGCTCCAGTGCTATGTAGACAAGAAGTTTGTGTGTTTAATTCTGACCCTGCTCCTTCATACACTTCATTTGGTCCAGAGTTTTATTTCCCAAAAAAATGAACTCAGAAACAAAGAGACTTCACAGAAACAAAAACAAAAAGACTTCTCGCTTCTTTTGTCTGTGTTTTTTCAAAGCAGCTCTTCTCAGTTTATAAGTTCGGAGACAGGACTTTTTGCAGCCAATTGGATGGTTAACAAGATGACAAAGGAGATTACAGAACACTTCAGAATGGGTCCAGGAGAGCAGCTAGGTGGCGCAGTGAGTAGAGTGTAGGCCCTGGAGTCAGAAGGACCTGAGTTCGATTCTGAGCTCAGACACTTAAGGCACACACAAACAAAAACCTACCTTGGGCAAGTTACTTAACCCCAATTGCCCTAAAAAAAAAAAAGAATAGGTCCAGGACTCCAGCATTTTATCTTATTCTGGATTCTACACCAGCACATGAGAATCATATAAACACCTGACTGGCCAAAGGTCAAATTATTAAGTAAGGTGATGTTACAATAAGGCAGTTTCATGGTTCAGTGGATAGAGTTAGCAGGTCAGGAAGACCTGAGTTCAAATCCAACATCAAATATTTCACTGTAAGCTATGTGACCCTGGGCAATCTCAGCATGCTCCTCTGTAAAATAAAGGTAGTAATAGGGTTACATAGGGCTGTTGTGAGGGTCAAATGAGATAATATATGTCTAATTCTTTTCAAACATTAAATCCTACTTTAGTCTGAGGGAAAGATCTGATAAAGCAATTCACATATTCAAATGCTTTCAGTTACTTGAATGGGATCATAGCTTTAAAGATGAAAGGAAATGCTAGAAAATATCTAATCTGGTACCTATTTCACTCCCTTCCCTCTTCCCCCTCCCCATAAGTTTCACAAATGAAGAAACTGAAGGAGTGAAGCATACTTCCATCATATTTAAACAATTTGCTCACAGTAACATGTTCACAAGTAGCAGAGGCATGAGTTGAACTGAGGTCCTTTAAGGCCACATTCAATGTTCTTTGTGTTCTGTGCTGGGGGGCCATATTTTTGAAAGTTCATTAAGAAACTGGAATTGATCCCTAGGATAGGGCTAGAATGGTGAGGGGATTGGGACATGCCATTTAAAGGGCTGCTGAAGAAAATGGGCATGTATGGCCTGCAGTCTTCAAGTATACAAAAGGTTGTCTTGTACAACAGAGATGATAATTGTTTTGCTTGATTCCAGCAGACACAATTGGTGGTAATAGGTAAAAATTGTAGCAAGGCAGATTTCATCTCAAAATATGAGAAAACTTTCTCATCTTTATAGCTATGCAAAAGTGGAATGGGTCACCTTGGAAAGTCTTCAACTAAAAGACCAGTTATTGAAGAATGAGAAAAGAATGAATTTTGTTCAGGTATGGCTTGGACTAGATGGCCTCTGAGGTTTCATGTAACTTTGCATCTCTGAGTTTCTGTGATGTGTCTTTATATATATTGGAGTAAACTTATAATTCCTAGGGTGCTCCTGGAGAAGGATCTGTCTCTATTCATGCAGATAAACACTGTTGTGCACATCATAGTTTCAGAGAGTTGTCTGGATACATCAGGAATACTATTTGGGTCAGGGTAAAGCAGCCAGTATGTGTCAGAGACTGGAAAATGGGTTAGAAAGAAATTATAGGGAATCCTTTGCTGGTTGATAACTCTATTGCTCACACTGCAGTATTTCCTATACTGGCTCTCTGTTCTAGATTGGAGATGTCACAAGGAAGCAGGGGCCCTGGTCATAGTTCTATGACAAAAAAGGAGTGCTAGTGGCTGCAAGGGATGAAGGGTCCTTCCTAGGACCAGAGCACAGACCAGGACAACAGCAACCTCACCTCTCCCCACATCATACTACCCAAAACTTGCAAGATCCCCCCAGAACTAGCTCTGAAAATAGTAATATGAAAAATCCTGAAGCTTGGGACAGGGCCTTCCCATCCCCAGGTAAGCAGAGACCAACTTTAGCATTAAGTTCAAAGTCAAAAAATAATTTGACCATAATAACCTACTATAGTGGCAAGGAAGACATAAACTCAAAGGAAAACAATGTGAAAACAGCTATAAACAAAGCCTCAAATTAAAATGGTAATTGGATTCAAGCCCAACAAGACTTCCTGGAAGCATTAAAGAAAGAGATAAGAATGGTAGAGTAAAAATTGGAAAGAGAAATTAGAGAAATGCAAGAAAATTATGAAAAGAGAATTAACAACTAGGTAAAAGAGGCACAAAAATTCACTGAAGAAAAGACTTAAAAAGTAGATAGGCCAAATGGAAAAGGAGGTACAAAAATCACAGAGGAAAATAATTCCTTAAAAATTAGAATTGGGTAAATGGAAGTTAATGACTCCATTTAATATTACAACCGATAGTAACCCACCCAATAAAACTGAGTATAAACCTTCAAGAGGAAAAATGGATTTTGAAATAAATAAAGGATTTTCAAGCATTTCTGATGAAAAAAATCAGAACTGAGTAGAAAATTTGCCATCCAAACACAAGACTCAAAAGAAGTATAAAAAAAGTAAACATGAAAGAGTATAAATAAGAATCTCAATGAAGTTAAGTGGTTTATATTTCTACATGGGAAGATGATATATGTAACTCCTAAAAACATTATCACTGTTGGAGCAGTTAATAGGAGTTTACATAGACAGAGGGCAGGGGTTTTGAGTAGATTACAATGGGATGATCTAAAAAAAAAATGATGGGTTGAGAAAGAGAGATATATTGATGGAAGGGAGAGGTAGAATGGGGAAAATTTTCTCACATAAAATATATTTGCAAAGAAGAGCTTTTACAGTGGATGGGAACATGAGGTGGATTGGCAGGAAATGCTTAGAAACTCACCCTCATTAGAATTGGCTCAAAGAGGAAAGAACACACACATTCAATTGTGCATGGAAATGCAACTTATCCAATAGGGAAATAGGAGGGGGGAGAGATAAGGAAAAAGAGAGGGAATTATAAAAAGGAGGACAGATTAAGGAAGGCAGTGGTCAACAGAAAAATAGAATTTTGAGGAGGGACAAGAGAAAGAAAAAGAGAGAAAAAGAAAGAAAAGAAAATGGGATGGAGGAAATAACCTCATAATGACTATGAATATAAATGAGATGAGCTCACCCATAAAACAGAAGTGGATAGTGGAATGGATTAGAAACTAAAATCCAACAATATGTTGTTTATTTATAAGAGACACACTTGAAACAGAAAGTCACACATAGATTTAAAATAAAGTACTGGAGCAGAATCTAATATGCTTCATCTAAATTTTTAAAAAGGCAGGGGTAGCAATCATGATCTTAGACAAAGCAAAAGGAAAAATAGACCACATTAAAACGGACAATCAGGGTAACTACACTTTGTTAAAAAGGTGCCATAGACAATGAAGTAATATCAGAAATGTTTACTGCAAGTTTCTCTGATGAAGATTATTTCACAAAGATATAAATGAGTATGGAAATGAGTCAAATTTATAAAACTAAGAGCTGTTCCCTCATTTATAAATGGTCAAAGATTATAAACAGGTAATTTTCAGAAGAAATTAGAGTTATCTATAGCTATGTGAAAAAAGTGCTCTAACTCACTATTGAGTAGAAAAAGTCAAATTAAAACAATTCTGAGGCACTACCTCATACCTATCAGAAAAGATTAATACTGGAGATGGGAAAATAGGTACACCAATGAACTGCTGGTAGAATAGTGAACTGGTCCAAGCATTTTAGAGAAAAATTTGGAACTAGTCTCAAAAGTTATAAAACTGTGCATACCCTTTGACCCAGAAATACCACTACTAGGTTTGAATTCCAAAGAAATCAAAGAAAAAGTAAAGAAACATATATGTATATTTATGTGTACATGTGTGGGTGTATACATATATCTATAAATACAAAATATTTGTAGCAACTTTTTTGTAGTAGGAAAGAAATGGTAACTGAAACGATGCTCTTCAGTTGGGAAATGGCTGAAAAAGTTGTGGGATATAATTGTGATGGAGTACCATTGTGGTATGTGAAGTGATAAAGGGGATTGATTAATTAAGAATAGGAAGTCTCCTTAAGAAACTAACAATAAGGTAAAGGTTTAGCCCTAGAGTACCGTAGAAAGTATGTGCCTATCTTGGAGACCAGAGATGTATAGACATAGTCACCATCTTGGAGAAAAAAAATATATTTACCAAATTCTCTGCCCATCAAAATTTTAACAAATTTTCTTTTGATTGAACCAAATTAAAACTTTATAAGACCCAAAGCTATGAGCTCTTTGGAATAGTATTTTCAAAGTGGAAACATCTAAAAAAATGATGCAGACTTTTACAACTGCATCCCTTTTTAAGACCAAAAGCAATGGCATATCACTTCTATAGTAAATATAGTCTATGATTTGGAATTAGGAAGATATTCAGACACAGATAGTAGATTACCAACTAATCTCAGCACAAACAATTCCTAGATGCTTTCCCAGTGTTTTCCTTTTCCTAATTACATTAGAAGCACCATAGTAAAATCCCAATTGGATGCTCCCTATCTGAAGGAACAGAATTCAGTTCTGATGTGCTACTAATATCCTGTATGACTTGGATTCAGTCCTTTAGACCTATCTCTGCCTCAGTTTCTGAGTTGGCAAAATGTGGTTTAGTGCCATTGCTTGACTGAAGTATGGTTTGATTTTATTCTGGTTATAGTCCTTGCCTATAACAACATTCATTATTGCTCCCATATGGTCTAATATCAGGTTCAAAGTCCACCTTCAACCAGAGTTTAGCTTCTGTGAACATTCAGACTATTTCTGCCCTTCCTGTTACATGCTATTAAGTAAGGAGTATTCTAAAATAAGTGCTAAGTATTTAAGGCAAAGAAACCCAGCTGTGTAAATATAGTTAACACTCAGACGATTGTTTTATATTTGGCCTGACTTTTCCTTGTCATTTTAGTGGTATGGACATGGAAAAAAGTTTCTTTCCCCCATTCCCCATTATGCACCAGCCACTCCTACTATCCCTCATATGTTTAATGGAATGAGACCATTATTCTCCTCTGTTATGACGGGGTCAGATGTGTCCAACATTGTAGCATCTGTTTTGTTAATTAGTACACACAAGGGCTCTGGGAGAAAAGGCAAAAAAGACTGAGTTGGCTTTTCTTTTTCTCCCAAACTGAAGTTCACCGGACCAGAAGAGATACCAGTAGCCCTTGTCATCTCCATAGCATAAAGTATCTTTCCTCTTTCTCAGACAGGTGCTTATGGTATAAGAGAGTTGGACTGGTGATCAGGAATGACAAATCAAATCAATTCACATTTATTCAACAGCAACAAGGCATATGTCATTATGTGCTCATTCATTTATTGAACAAATATTTTGAGAAACTATGATTTTCAAGATAATATGTTGGGTCTTGGGGAGGGTACAAATGTATGTGCATATATACACACACACACACACACATATAATGCCTATCTGTGTATACACACATATACATACATGTTCATATCAAAGTACTTTCCTCCCAGTAACATTATTAGTCAGGTAATATAATATCCATTTTACATGAGTAAGCTGAGGCTTAGAGAGGTTAATTGATTTGCCCATGGGATCATTCAAGTAGCAAATGTCGGAGCCAAGATATAGGTAACTTAATTCTATCCACTATTATAAAACATTCTTGGTGGCTGACCTTAAAAGCTTATTTAGGGAAGACATGTAAATAAATAATCACAATAGAATGAATTTACTAAATGACTGGGTAGACAGGTGTGATATATAAGCTCAGGGGAAGACAGTAGTCATTTTCAATAAGCATGTTCCCGGGTGACATATATAGAAAAGGCAAGATTTGAATTGAACCTTGAAATATAGGTAGAATTTTAATAGGCAGATATGGAGATGGTATATTCTAGGAAGAAAGAAAACAGGATCAAAGGCATAGAGATAGAAAAGTAAAGCTAAACTCAGAGGGTAATGTATAGGCCAGATTAGCTGGAGCAGTGTTTTTATAGTCTAGAAGGGGATATAAGACTTATTGAATGGCCTGAATGTCAAACAAATGTGTTTGGGGTTTATCTGGTAAGAAATAGGGAGTTTTTCATGGTCCTAAAACAAGGAAATGATATGATCAGAGCAACATGTTAGGAAAAATAATCTTCAATATTAACTGGAGGAGGAAGAATCTGGTAGATTCACTTGACAAGTGAGACAAGAGATTATTGTAATAGCACGGAAAGGCAATAATAAGAAGATGAACACCATTGTACCACCTAACTTCTTCTCAGAACTAATTTTTAAATGTTAATTATATTATTTGAAAAATCAACCTTGAACAGGGCATCAGATGATTTCAGTTTCATCAGAGGTGGTTCAAATCATTTTGGAAGCAGACAGGAGACAGATCTTAAATAATTTTAAGCTGCATTAGCAGCACATTTAACACAAATAGCACTGGCAAAAGACTGTTATTGATGTGATAACAAGCCAAACTAAATGTAGAAGGTCATCACCTATAAGCTGGATGCTAGATCATCAACTCACAGACTATGGTGACCAATGAAACAAAGGAAAATACGTAACAGTCCTCCATCCTGTTTTGCCTCTTTCTGTTTCTACAGTGATGGTGGCAGAGTGGTAGAATAGTGGGCAAAGAATGTTAGGATGAAAGTTTTTAAATTGTCTACACATGTTACCTTTTGTTGTTCTAAAGATGAGGTCCAATGACTGAGTCAACATAATATTAGAGGAAATGTATCATAATGATATTGATAATCTCAAATGAAATCTGAAGACAAGAAAAAGTGATAGATAAATGCAAGGATGGTTGATAGGTTCTCCTTAGAGAAGAATATCAAGGAGTTGCTGGTGTTGGTGTCATTATGTATACATGGCAACCAGAAACATAATCTTATGGGACACTCAGTCACCTGCCTTTGCTATACTTATGAGCATAAGAAGAAAGACCACCATGAAGACAATTGCAGCTAGTGAGCCAACATCTGCAACAGAGGTAGAAAAATCCAATGAAGAACTAGATTCTATCTTCCAAATTAAACCAACTTTAGTACTTGAAGATCAAAGACCCAATTTCAGAAGTTCATTGGGAAATGTGTCAGAAAATACTGCTCGGGATCAAGAAATAAGCCAAGTCAAAGTCTTGTAAATGCTACAGACGATTCACACTTGTATATGATGAAAGCTTTCTTCAAGAATAGAGTCAGGAGGTGCTAGACATGGCAAATAATACGTAACATGACACATTGAAAAATGAAATACTCTGTATCTTCACAGAAAGGAAATGGCTGGTTGTTGATGGGGAACTCATTTCCAAATCAGCAGTTTCTATATAGTTAAATCATCAGCATGTTAGGAATCAATCCAATGCCAAATTAGAAGAATAAAAATGAAAAGTTATGGTCTGCAATAGAAATATCTTCCATGTAATCCATTTAAACAAGTTAGGTTATTAAAAACAAAATCCCAAGTAACAGAATAGACATGGATATGGCCACATTTTTATGGAAAGTTGACTTATATAAAGAGATTGCCACATGGAGGAAATCAAAATAGTGCAGGAACTGTTTCTGCCTGAAAGTGTTTGGTCTCTCTAGCTAAGCAGAGAGATTTTGCAGCAAATTTGTAGATTTTACAGAAGAGGATAGGGAAGATTTTCAGCAGTACTGCCTTATAAAACAGTGAGAATTTGGTGGATGGGAAATAGAAGTTAGGAGAAAACTTGGCATGAGACGTAAGTAAGCCAAATCATCCCAAGAGCATTTAAGGATTAAATGAGGAGGAAAGTAAACACAAGAAAAATGTTTTAAAAAATTATAAAATAATAACAGCTAACATTTAAGTAATGCTTTTAAGTTTGCAAAGTACTTCACATATATTACCTCATTTTGTCCTCACAACAACCCTGTGAGGTAACTGCTATTATTATCCCCATTTTATAGATGAAGAAACAGGAAGAGAGAGACTGAGCCCAGGGTCAAACAGTTAGTAAGTATCTAATGCAGGTTTCAAATTTGTTTTTCTGATGTTAAGCCTACTGTTCTATTTACTTTGCAACCTATCTGCTTCAAGACATCTGTGACAAACATTTTTTTTTTCACTTATGACAATGGAGTCACCCACATTTAAGTGTTGATACCAAAGTCCCTGATGCAAATCACCAAAAGATAGAAATGCTCTTAAAGAAAACATTGATTTCAAGGACAGCTGAACTAGATCAAATGTCTATAAAAAGGGATCTGGAAATACTATAGTTCTGATGACACTGAAGTATTGACCCCCCAAAATCTCTGAAATAGGAGATGATGGGCAGAATGATTGATTGGAACAAATAATAAACCTTATAACTAAAAACCAATAGGACATCAACAATTACTAGGCTTTATATCTACTTTCACCTCTCTGAAATAATTATGAGTAATTTACAACATATCATGTATAACTTTGGTGAAAATGTGAAGGAGAATAAATAGAATGAGAATCAGTAACAGTCCACATCTTTGCAGTCATACAAGTGAATGAAGGTTTAGGTAAAGCAAGATCCCTATTTATGATTTGTTTACTTTTTCCTATAAAAATGTACCCAATAAACAAAATGCTGCTCCCCCCTAACAAGAATAGTTTTCTCACATGTGCACACATGATAATGATATACACTTCCCTGAAAAGCATAGCAAGAAGGAGAATTTTTTTTTCAGCAAGCTTGGATTAATAATAACTAGAAAAATTAGAACTAATAACATCAGTCTTCCACACAGGTGGAAGAAAGATTCACACTAAATGGTGAGGTCCTCCCGGTACCAGTGCTTGTAAAAAATATAAAGACAGAATATTGCAGTGACTCTTAAATGAGTTCCTCAATGACTCCAAAGATTTCAGTCTAACAAAGCACATAGGAAAAAAATGGATGAAAGTTACATCTGTTCCCTACTGTGATATACAATTGGATGAAAGATCATGGAGTTGTTTCTTCAGGATATGTATCTACAATAGATATCACTTGTGAACAATGACCTGGGCCTAGAACTAAAGAGAGAGAAGCCAGTGGACTATATTGCACTTATGAAATTGTATGGCATTATTATAACTTCAAAATTCTCCTTGAACCAAATAAACATGTTTTGATACCAAAGTTCTTTCAGTAATGCTAGATGGCCTATGGGCAGTATAATTTCTGAGAAATCAAAATTTCGTTAACAAAAAAGAGAAAGAGAAAATCAATGAATAGAGCTTGGAACTTAAAAAAATTAAAATACTAATTAAATGATAAAATGTAAATCTTGATAATCAAGGAAGGGTTTAACAAAATAGAAAACAAAAATATTTTTTTAAATCCAAATAGAGACTGTTAAAAAACCAATAAAACAGGCAAATCATTAGTAAATTTGATTACAAAGAAAAAGAATGACCAAGTTATCAGTATCAAAAATGAAAAAAAATCACAAAACTGAAGAAATAATAAATAATATTATTAAAAGTATTTTGCCCAGAATTATGCAAATAATTTAATGACTTAATAAAACAGATGAATAGTTGGAAAAATATAAAACAGCCATACTAGCAGAAGAAGAAATTGAGTTTTTAACAACCCATTCTCAGAAAATAAATTGCATATTCCATAAATGACATCCAATGGGGGGAAAAGTCCCACATGTTTTCACTAATGAATTTTATCAAACATTGAAAGAAGAATGAATTCCAACATTACACAAACTGTTTGGAAAGTAGCAAATTAAAAGATCCCACTAAATTCCTTATATGACACAAATATGGTCTTAAAACCTAAACCAGACAGAGGAAAAAAAAAGAAAGAAAACTATTGACTAAACTCCTAATGAACATTGACACAAAAATTTTAAATAAAATGTTATCAGAGACTACAGAATCATATCATAAACATTATATACTATGACCAAGTTGAATTCACACTAAGAGTATAAGGCTGGCTTAATATCAGGAAAATTATAAAGATAATTAACCTTATTAATGCTAAGAATGACAAAAATCATATGATTATATCAATATGTCCAGAAAAGGCTTTTGACAGAAATATAATAACAATTTTTGTAAAAAGAACACTAAAAATAGGAATAAGTAGATTTTTCTTTAACATTTCCCTTCACATAGTAAACAATATGTGTCTAAAACCAAGAACAAATATTATACATAACAGGGACAATCTGGAATCCTTTTAAATAAGATTGAAGGTGAAGAAAGAACTGTCTATTATTACCTCTTCTATTTGATGCAGTCCTAGAAATACTAGCAAATTACTACAGCAACAAGAAAAAGAAATCAATTAAATAAGTATAGGTAAAAAACAAGAAGCAAAAATATATGGTAGTGTATTTAGAGAAGCCAAAAGAGTCAACAAAACAATGTTGATAGATTAAAAATTTCAACCAAATTGCATGACACAAAATAAATCCCCACACATCATCAGATAGGAAAATACATATTGGTATCCCTGGAGCCCAGTTTAGAACTTCTGCCCAAAACAGAACTAAAAACACATAGCAGATCTTTGTGGAAGCTTGTGCTTAGAATTTTGTTCAGCTTCCAAGATCTTGTCCAATTGATACTTAATCAATTTTAATTTTAAAATTATTTTTAATAAGAAGAATAAAGTCAGTGAAGATTAAAGAAATATATATCAGAAATTCCATTTACAGTAACTGCAGAATGCACAAAATTCTTGGAAGCCTAGCTGCAATGGTTCACACAAGTTATTTAGATAAATACAACTAAGAAACGCTGCTTACAGAAATAGACATAAATGATTGGAAAATACTTATTTCTCATTGGCAGGTAAAACCAATATAATAAAAATGACAATAGTACCTAAATTAACTTACTTCATTCCTGTAAAAATAAAACTCTTAAAATATTTCATAATGCCTATAAAACAATAGTAGAATTCATCTTGAGAAATAGAGTCAAGGATGTCAATGGTAATGATGAAGAGAAATGTGGAAAGGAAAGAGTTCATCAGAAACAAATCTCAAACTCTACTATATAGAGGTAATCATTAAAAATAATTAATTGCTGGTTTTAAAAAAGGGAGAGGTCTATCCATGGTGCAATCGAAATATACAACACAGAAAAGCAAAAACAGAGTAACATAGCTTTTGTGAGATACCCAGAGACCCCACTTACTAGGGAAATGTCTCACTATTTGACAAAAACTTCTGGTAAAACTAGACAGCAGTCTGGCAGAAATTAGGTTTGTACCAATAACTCACAGCATACACTAAGATGAAGTCCAAATGGATACATGAACTAGATATGAAAAGTCATATACTAAAGAAATTAGAGTAGCAAGGCAGACATTACCTTTTGAATCTAAGGATAGAGAAAGGCATTCATGATGAAACAAGTGATAGAAAGGATAATGCAAGATAGAATGGACAATTTCAATTACATAAAATCTATAAGTTTTGTGCAGACAAATCCAATAAAGCTATTATTAGAAGAGAACCAATTAGCTGGGAAAAATTTATACTTAGTTTCTCTGATAAAAGTCTCATTTCCAAGATATATAAAAACGGATTCAAACTTATAAAAATAAGAAGCATACTCCAAGAAATAGTCTAAGGATATGAACAGGCAGTTCTCCAAGGAAGATCTCATCTCTCTATGGTCATATGAAAAAAATATCCTCAAAATCACTAAGAATTAAAAATGTAAAATGAACACACCTCTGAAGTTCTACTTACCCATCATATTGGCAAAGATGATCAAAGAAGCAAATGATAGTGTGGGGGAGAGCACTATGGGAAAAAGTCACATTGATGTACTCTGTTGGTGGAGCTGTGAATTGGCCCAGGTGTTCTGGAAAGCAATTTGGATTATAACAGTGCATGTCCTTTCAATTAGTGATACCACACAGCCAGTCTTATTCCTCAAAGAAATCAAAGTGAATATTCTCCCTGTCCCTCCACCCCATAAACTAAAAGGGTCCCCATCATTGGAGAATGACTGAACAAATTTTGGTATTTGAATGTAATAGAATTATTATTGTTAGAAATGAAATTTTGGAAGACTTTTATCTATTGATGCAGAATGAAGAAAGTAGAACCAGAAGAACAATTTATATTCTAACATCAATACTATAAAAATTATCAACTTCGATCAACTAAATGATTAACTCTGATTTCAAATGACGGAAAAGAAGGATGACTACCTCACAACAATGAGATAATGGACTAATATGTAGAATAATAAATGAATTTTTAGATATGACCAATGTGGGAATTTATTTTGCTTGACTAAATTTATCTGTATAAGGAGTTTTCTTCTTTCCTTCACCCTTCCCTCTTTTCCCTTTTTCTCCTTCCCTTTTCACCTCCTCCCTCCTTTCTTCTTTTCCTTCCTTCTTTTCTTCCTTCCTTCCTTCCTTCCTTCCTTCCTTCCTTCTTTCCTTCCTTCCTTCCTTTTGGGGATGAGGTGGAAGGAGAAAAAAAGTATGATTTATTATTGAAAAAATATAACTTAAAACAATTCATTATGTGTAATTGGTGATTAAGGAATAGATAATGTATTATAGTATAGTCATGATTATATTATTAGAATGTATGTGTAATTATAAGCTATTTCTGTGTTTTACCATAAACAATGACAAATGAGGAATTTTAAAAATATGGCAATATCTACATTATTTTGTTATAAAAGCAACAGCCCATTGTTTTTAAAAAATAAATATTTAAAATTTATTTATTTACTTTTAGTTGACAACATTCTGTTCCACAATCCCTTGAGTTTCAAATTTTCTCCCCCTCCCTTTCCTCTCCCCTTCCCTCCATGGTGGCATGCAATCAAATATAGGATCTACAAATACCTTCACATTAAACATTAGTCAAGTTGTAAAGAAGGATTATAACCAAGGGAGTGAATAATGAGAAAGAAGAAAAAATAAGTATGGGGGGGGGGCGGAGAGAGAGCGAGAGCAAGTAGTTTTCTTCAATTTGCATTCAGACATTGTAGTTCTTTCTCTGGATGTGGATATCTCTTTCCATCAAGAATCTTTTGGAGTTGTCTTATAACCTTGCATTGCTTCAAGGAGCCCAGTTTATCAAAGTTAGTTGTCACACATACATTGTGTCTGTAATTGTGTACAAAGTTCTCCTGGTTCTGCTCTCCTCACTCAAAATCAGTTTATAGAAGTCTCTCCAGGTTGTTATGAAATCCGTCTGCTCCTCATTTCTTATAGCACAATAGTATTCCATTACATTCGTATGTAACTTGTTTATCCATTCCCCATTTGATGGGCATCCCCTTGATTTCCAATCCTTTGCCACCACAAAAAGAACTGCTATAAATATTTTTGTACATATGGGTCCTTTACCCACTTCTCTGATCTTTTGGGGATATAGACCTAGAAATGGTATTGCTGGGTCAAAGCCCTTCGGGAATAGTTCCAGATTGCTCTCCAGAATGGCTGAATCAGTTCACAACTCCACCAGCAATACATTAGTCTTCGAATTTTTCCACATCCTCTCTACCATTTATTATTTTTCTGTTTTTTCATCTTAGCCAATCTGACCAGTGAGATGTGGTACCTCAGAGTTATTTTGGTTTGCATTTCTCTAATCAATAGTGATTTAGAACATTTTTTCATATGTTTATGGATATCTTTAATTTCTTCCTGTTCATATGCTTTGACAATTTATCAATTGGGCAATGACTTGTATTCTTAGAGATTTGACTCAGTTCTCCATAGATTTTAGAAATGAGGCCTTTATCAGAGACATTGGTTATAAAAATTCTTTCCCAATTTTCCACTTCCCTCTTAATCTTGGTTACATTGGGCTTATTTTTACAGAAACTTTTCCATTGAATTTAATCAAAATGACCCATTTTGTATTCCATAACGCTCTCTAACTCTTGTTTGGTCATAAAATCTTACCTCCTCCATAAATCTGACAGGTAAACTATTCCTTGCTCTCCTTGATTGCTTACAGTATCAGCCTTTATACCTAGATGGTGCAACCATTTAGACTTCATTTTGGTATATGGTATATATGCCCAGTTTCTGCCATACTGTTTTCCAGTTTTCCCAGTGGTTTTTGTCAAATAGTGAGTTCTTATTCCAAAAGCTGGGTTCTTTGGGTTTATAAAACAGTAGATTACTGTAGTCATTGACTGCTGTGTCTCATGTACCTTGTCTATTCCACTAATCCACTAACCTATTCCTCAGCCAGTACCAAGTAGTTTTGATGACTGCTGTTTTATAATACAGATGAAAATCTTATAGGGCTAGGGCACCTTCCCTAGAATTTCTTTTCATTAATTCCCACGATATTCTAGACCTTTTGTTCTTCCAAATGAATTTTGTTACTATTTTTTCTACTTCTACAAAAGAATTTTTTGGTAGATTGATCGGTATGACACTAAATATGTAAATTAATTTAGGTAAGATTGTAATTTTTATTATATTAGTTTGACCTAGCCATGAGCAAATGATGTTTTTCCACATATTTGGGTCTGACTTTATTTGCATGAAAACTGTTTTGTAATTGTGTTCATATAGGTACTGGGTTTGTTTTGGCAGGTAGATTCCCAAATATTTTATAATGTCTACAGTAACTTTAAATGGAATTTCTCTTTCTATCTCTTGTTATTAGACTTTGTTTGAAAGATATAGGAATGCAGAGGATTTATGTAGGTTTATTTTATATCCTGCAACTTTGCCAGATTTATTTATTATCTGAAGTAGCTTTTTACTGGATGCTCTAGGATTCTCTAAGCATATCATCATATCATCTTCAAAGAGTGATAGCTTAGTCTCTTCTTTGCCTAATTTGAATCCTTCAATGTTTTTCTTCTCTTATTTCTATTGCTAACATTTCTAGTACCAAATTGAATAAGAGGGGTAAGAGTGGACATCCTTGTCTCACCCCCAAGCAACGGTCTTTTAAAGTAAATAATTGGATTTAGAAGGGAATATCACAAAAATACTGCTTTTGTTTTTATTTGGTTAAAATGCATTTACTTTCTTTTTAATGAAAATATAAAATTTTAAGTCTTAAGTTTTAATTGAAGATTTATTCAACATTTAACTTATTTGTTTTTATTATTATTTGGTGTGAATATTAAGGTTATAAAAATAAATCAAGATGCTGCTTTGTAAAAAATAAAATTATAGAATATCCAAAGTCACATTGGAAAGACACATGATGAGCATACATAGATTTTAGTTTATTACTAGAAATGAGGTTTTACAGGAAGCAGCATAAAATATATCATCAAAGAGAAGTATAACTGGAAATGGAAGTTGGCTGGCCATGTATTGGGACCAAGGAATAATAATAGACAACAAATCCCCATGCAGCTTCAATGACCTTGTAAAATTAATAAACCTATAGGAATGCTTCTATCTCCATGGGTAGAGCCCCTGTGGAAGATGACATGGATATGAGTCAAAGATGGTGAAAAGATGTAGACAGATTGAGGTTTGCATCCCTGGGGGAAGTACTCACATCAAGGACATCATAGAAGCATTGATATGTATTTCTAACATTGGGCCAAAATCTGAAATTTGATAACGTTACTAGAGTGTTTGTTTCAGTGGCAAAAGGTGTTGGCTCTAAAAGAAAGATCAATATTATTAAATGTAAATTCTGTTCAATACTGACTAATTGTAGTCCCAATGGGAAGAAAGGGGATGAGCCAAATAATCTCCTAAGGTTTAAGAGTTGTATGTCCTTTGACCTTACTTTGAACCCTGATTTGACCCAAAATGCAGCAAGGCAGGGAGTTTTGGGGAAGCAAGAATTGATAGTAATACCGATCCTCCAAAATTAAGAATTCAGTAATGAAGGAGTTAGAAAAATTGAAGACACATAAGGAAGGTATCAGATTTGTAGTCTATTATATGCATTTCATGAAGATAGTTATATCCCTACCAGACCTAGATCATGAAAACCGAGCAAATCCTCCTCACCCAGGAAACAGAGCTGTCAAGCATTCTTTAGACAGTGGGAGCCCAGGGCACCATGATTAATTTGATTGAAATTCCAAGAAGGGAAGGAAGATAATACAGATGCCAGCTGAGATGAATGCTATGTTTTTCTATGTAATACTGAATGATAAAGTCTCAGGAAATTTAAAGCAAGAGAGGGAAGAGGCATTCTCTGGATATAGATGTAACAGAACTCTGATCTGGTGTTTCAGGAGAGGATATTGTTCTACCTTCTTTCTTCCTCTGACTAATGTTTGCTTCAGAGTTTTGAAGGAACCCAGGGAGGAAAAAAGAAAAAAAAAGGAAGTTTCTTTATTTGAATCCCCTACCCACTGGAGCCTTGCAAGACTCAAATTCCTCATTTATGCCTGAGACCATCATCTCCTTTGAGGGTTTTCATGCAAACTGGCCTTGACCTTCCATGTTCACACACCATGAACGCTATGTAATTGCCTCCTGAATTGCACCATTAATATATTCTAACCCAACCCAGAGGAAACAGAGAATATGGAGAAGTCTTAAGCCTCTTTTCCCTCCTCCTGCTCCCTTCCCCACTCTCTACCCCTCACCTCATTGCCCTAATTGCAGGATTCAAAGGGACAGAGTAAGAGAAGGAGAGAGAGAGAGAGAGAGAGAGAGAGAGAGAGAGAGAGAGAGAGAGAGAGAGAAAGGGGAAGAGAGAAACAGAAAGACAGAGAGACAGACAGAGAGAGAGAACAGAAACAGAGGCCCAGACAGACAGACAGAGACACAGAGAGAGAACAGAGACAGAGAGACAAGAGACAGAGAAAGATTGAGAGCTTAGTGGACCCCTCCAGACACACCGATCACAGCATGACAGCATGTTATTCCAGGGGGGCAGCCACAGTTCACAAATGGTTGCCTGATGACTGGCTTCTCTATCAGGGAAAAAAAAATCATTGTGTTTTGGAAAGAAATCTTGGAAGCAAAATAGCTCAACTCTGGAAAAAGAACTCAGGTTTAATCTGCAGGCAGGAGCCCAGAAGTTTTAATTACTATACATTGTTTCCTCCCTATAAGACCCTATGCTCATGAAAAAAAAGAGGTCCTACCGCTGAGGTCTGTATGTCAATGAAGTCCATTGTAAACTCCCCAGTATAACATAAACCTCCCCTGAACACATAAAATTCTTGGCTTCCAAGAACAGTCTCATAGAAAGAGAGCTCTGTATTTGCTTCAAAAATAGTTATTCTGTTCGGAACTCTAAGTCCCGACTCAGTTTTAAAAGGTTGGGTCCAACGAAAGTTGATACGGTTCATGTAATTTTAATTAAGGAGCAATTTTTGTACCTTTATGGTTGACAGGGGTATTGTAAGACTGTCCTATTAACATGGAATAATTCTCAAGTCCATAAGTAATTCACTTTATAAAAATCTTCTAGGCGATAGTGTCAAGTCAGAATGGAAATCCAAGGACATGAAATAATTGACCTGCCAAGAAGCCACCAAAACATCAGAGCTGGGAGAGTTAGGTAGGGGAACTCATTTGACACCTCCTAATAGCAGCTGACTTGTCACTTTGCTGGCTGCAGAAAAAGTAGACAGGGCTATATAAGGGGGCCTAAAAAGTGACATTTCGGTACAACTGTCAGAAATCCTAAGAGAAAAAAACAAATCAAAGAGAAAGATTGGCAATGCAATGACTAATGAAGGCCTCAGTCAAACATCTTCTGTGCAATTTGTCTCAGAGTGCTTTGAAGATTTTACATAATACAATTTAGGTTTCTTCAAAGAAATGGACATAAAATAAGGAAGACCATAACTGTTTTTCATCAAGATTTGAAAGATGTGGTTTCCTGCTAGATGAAGTAACAAAAGTAAGATAGTTATGAGGTCATACACTCCTTGGGCATAGAGGCTATGGCAGATGCATATTTTGTATTTTACAAATATTCATTTATCCTCGAGTGAATGGCAAGAAAATATGCATCTTTAGACCAGATAAACTCTTATGCCACTGGGTGTAATAATAGGTCATTCATTTTACTCATACTGTATATACAAAGATAGAAAATGAGGCTGAAAGGTTAAAAAATGATAGTATTTTTGAAAAATATAACAATTCCTATTAAAACACTAGAAAGAATAGGAATCAATTAAAACTTTTTTTAAAATAAGTAGTATCTATCTAAAACAAAGAGCAAGAATTATCATTATGAGGATAAACTTGAAGCTTTCCCAATAAGATCAGCTGTGAAACAAGGATGTACATTTTTGTCACTATCATTTAATATTGTGCTGGAAATGCTAGCTATAGCAATAAGACAAGAAAAAAAAAACTAAAGGAATAAAAATAAACAACAAAGAAACAAAACTATCACTTTTGA
The DNA here is from genome assembly GCA_011680675.1 of Gymnobelideus leadbeateri. Classification (NCBI taxonomy): domain Eukaryota; kingdom Metazoa; phylum Chordata; class Mammalia; order Diprotodontia; family Petauridae; genus Gymnobelideus; species Gymnobelideus leadbeateri. The sequence goes on along the minus strand of WOXC01001281.1, from coordinate 162,457 downwards.
GGATATGATGATATGCTTAGAGAACATAAGACAATCAATTAAAATCTAATTGAAATAATTAACAACTTTAGCAAAGTTGCAGGATATAAAATAAACGCACATAAATCATCAGCATTTCTATACCAATAAAATCCACTAGGAAGAGATATAAAAAGAAATTTCATTTAAAATAACTGCAGATAATATTAAATTCTTGGGAACCTACATGTCAACACAAAACCTGAAACTATATGAACACAATTACACAACACTGCAAAGAAAGAAAGATTTAAACAACTGGAGAAATATTAAGTACTCATAGATAGGCTGAGCCTTTATAATAAAAATGACAATTTTATCTAAGTTAATTTACTTACTCAGTGCCATACCAATCGAGCTACCAAAGAAATCTTTATAGAGCTAGAAAAAATGATAACAAAATTCATCTGGAATAATAAAAAGTCAAGAATATCAAGAGAATCAATTTAAAAAGTGAAGGAAGGCACCCTAGCAGTACCAGATTTCAAATTATATTACAAAATGGTAATTGTGAAAACAATGTGGTACTGGCTAAAAAATAAAATGGTGAATCAGTAGACTAGATTAGGTATAAAATACATAATAGTAAATTTTCCTGTGATACAGTGTTTGATAAATCCAAAGATCCAAGGTTTTTTTGGTTACCATTTGCCAAAAGTTGCTGGGAAAACTGGAAAGTAGTTTGGAAGAAACTAACTATAGAAGAGAAAACTCACACTATCTACCAAGATAAGGTCAAGATAGATAAGTGATTTACACGTAAAATTCAGTCGTGTTTTTTTTTTTTTCGGTTGTGTCTGATTCTTTGTGACCCCATTTGGGGTCTGCTTGATGGAGGTACTAGAGGGATTTACCATTTACCATTTCCTCCTCCAGCTCATTTTACAGATGAGGAACTGAGGCCTACAGGCTGAAGTGACTGACCGAGGGTCACACAGCTAGTATCTGTCTGAGGCCAGGTTTGATGAACCTTCCTGTCTCCAGACTGAGCTTTCTATCCAGTGTGCCACTAGCTGTCTTTTAGATGTAAATAGGTATTGCTATTACCCATATTTAATAGATAAGGAAACAGGGTAACAGAATGACCTATTCAAGGTCACATAGGTAACATCAAAGGTAGCATTTGGATGTAGGTTTGCTGACTCCAGAGCCAGCACTCATTTCACTATGCATGCTAATCCCTACCAAGTCATAGAAGTAAAAAAAAAAAAAAAACAAACCAAAACAAAAAAAAACAGAGTTGGGGTTTAAACTCAGATCCTCTGATTGCAAATTCATCATATTTCCCCCAAAAGTAATATGGTTTATGAACTCCTTTTATACTGACTGTTTATTGACCCACAGGGTTGTATCAGGATAATGGATTCACAGAGAATCTCAGAGCTTCTAGCTCCCTGCATTGGACTAGACCTTTAAAAATCAGAGCTGGAGAGATGAAGGGAGCCAAAGTTGAATGGTACAAATAATTGAGTTAATTCCCGAGGGAAAATATATGCTACCAGAGGTGTTGTGCAGAGTGCCTAAGACTGGGCACTGCAAACACTGGGCATTCAAAAATGGTACTCCTGCTTTCCCTTCTTAGAATAAATATTATACTCCGACATCATGTTCATCTTTAGGTAGCACATGCTCTGGGTGTAGAGAGAGGACAGTTGAAAAGATAACAATAAATAGATGGGTCTTTAGAGACTGGGAAATTAATCTCCAAGTTATTGGATTTTTATATATTATTATTTCCACAAGAACCCTAATAAAGAAGGAACATATGGCTTTACTCTCATGCAGAAAAGAAAAACTAAAACACAAAAGGGAATAAACCAAGTGGTGAAGTGGAAAGAGTTCTGAAAACAGAAGAACTGAGTTTAAAACATAGGTCTATATATAAATATAAATATGACTAGGTCACTTTACCTCTTTGGGCCCCAGTTTTCTCCGCTCTCAGATGAAGGAATTATATAAGATGGCCCCAATTTCCCATCTAGCTCTAGAACCAATGAAAAACCAACTTTATCCAAAAGTAAGTTACACATAATTCAACAGCATTATTTTTGGTTCTAATACAGACTTTGAACAGTGAATTCTTGTTTAAATATGGGTCATTATTCTTGTTGAAGTGAATCAGATCTTAAAGTTTATATATAGTTGGCACCTACAGAATTCTTGCTTCATTTACCTCTTGCTTCATGGACTTCTTGATAGATTCTACTAATGCAGCTTCATTATTATGCTTGAAGTGGACTTCTGGAACACCAAATTATACTCACCTTTCTTTGTAAATACAGAGACATAATCCAAATAACATAAATTAATTTAGGATTATGTGATGTTTCAGATTGCACATACATTTGTATGATTGTGCTTCACTTTATGAATGGGAGCAGAAAACAGAGCTTATGAATTCTTAATTCCCTTGGGTACAAAAAGTCTCTCTGACCAGTTAGGAAGAAAGCCTAGTGTCTAGGCTTAAAGCACAGAAAAGAGGAGGAAAGGTAGATGTTCTCCTGAGTCTTCCTTTAAGCTAAATACACCCAGTGCCTTCAACCAGTCCTCCTATGTCATACACTCAAGGCTCTTCATCATTCTTGTAGTCCTTTTCTGGACACTTAGACTACCTAGGTCCTTCTTAAACTATGGTGTCCAGAACACAATACAATAGTCTATAGTAGGTCTGACAAGGGTAGAGTACAGTGAACCTCTCATTCCCCTATTCCTAGAAGGTCTGTCCCATTTAGTGAATTCTAAATCCTCATTAGCTTTTTTTTTGGCTGCCATATCACACTGCTGACTAATATTGAGCTTGTAGTCCACTAAAACCCCCATATCTTTTTCAAAACAACTGCAGTCGATATATACTTTCCTTTTTTTCCTGGGGGGCGGGGAAGCAGGGCAATTGGTGTTAAGTGACTTGCCCAAGGTCACACAGCTAGTAAGTTTCGAGTGTCTGAAATCGAATTTGAACTCAGGTCCTCCTTATTCCAGGGCCAGTGCTCTATTCACTGATCCTCCTAGCCCCACTACATACACCTTCCTTATCTTCAACTCAATGAAGTTGAATCAGTGAGTTGATTGAAGCAATGAATCCTGTGGATTCAGAGGAGGACAAGGAAAGTGAAAGTCTGAGGAGAATACAGTCCTAGTACTTCCTGGTTTTTCAATCCCTGAAGTAAATAAATAAATAAATAAATATAAATAAAATATATATATATATATATATATATATATATATATATATATATATATATCTCAGACATGCATTAGAAGAATACCTAATGTTATACTTTCTTATGATAAGTTTCATAATATTGTTTTTTAAAAGACAAAACCATCCACCTTGATGTATTATTGCATAAACTGTCCTTTAGTTATCATAAAATAACCCAAGGCAGCGGTAGCAGAAGGAGCCAGGTGTCCCAGGCTGTTCTTTTGGTGGCTGATTAAACTATGGCATCTAATTAACCTACTTGCATGGAGTCCTTGGAAACAGTACAGTCATAGTGCTGGAAGGGCCAAACCTAAATTGCCTTGCATATTATTCTGCTTCCTTTTTCCTGCCTATGGAAACTATCCTAGTTCCATGGTCCTCTGGCCTGATTTTTTTTTATTATGAACTTAACAAATATGAACGTTCTTTAATATATAATTACAAACAGAAAAAAAAGAATTGTCTATAAAACTGTGAACTTCTTTTACTTATAGTTTGGTTCTTAAGTGCATATTAAATCTAACATGACAAAAACCACTACACTCATCTGACCCCCTTCTGAACTTCCTTTAGTTTCTTTTTTTTTTTTGGCATTTTTTTAAAAAGTATGATTAAATTTTTTCTTTTCTTTCTTTTTGGCATCATTGTCTCTACTCAGGTATCCCTCCTTGTCCCCAAATGGAAGTCACTTATAACCAATAATTAGATTCAAGCAAAATGAACTACATCATTGTTCTTTCGTGCCTAAAGAATACACATATCAATTAGCACCTCTAACGTACCACTTCTCTGAGGAGAGATAATGTTTCATTATCAGTCTTCTGAAGTCACGATAGGACATATGTAAAATAACAATACCCCATGATAACCTTTTATGAAACAAAACAACAGTCTTCTTGTCTTCAAGTCCTCTGAGGATAGCATTTCTTTGTAGTTTGCTTTACCACGTGCCATATATTTATAGGAGTGGAGCTATTTTCTACAATTTGTGATAAAATAAATATCCTGAGGTTTCAGTGTTTGATATATCCTCTTGTCCTTTATGGTTTCTCTGTGGCTAAAAGTGAAATGACAACTCCAATATTACTTTTGACAAATCTTTCTCTCTCTCTCTCTCTCTCTCTCTCTCTCTCTCTCTCTCTCTCTCTCTCTCTCTCTCTCTCTCTCTGTCCCCCTCTCCCTTTCTCTCTCTCTCTCTCTCTCTCAGCTGGTCAGCTGTATATAACTCTTGAGAATAAGAATTAAATGTCCGAGTTTGACCACTCTATACAGTATGAGATTCCCCATTTCTTAATAGGATATAAGAAGAATGAACACTTTTATTTCTGGGTAAGAAAGTCAGTCTTGCCTCACTTGGAAAAGAAGCAGACACCAGAGAGTAAGGGAGAAAACAGTGATCCCGACAACTGCCCATAAGGGGGAGCCAGAGAGCTCTCTGAACAATCCCTGAAAGAGTCTTGGGGGAAAACACAGTATGCAGCCCTCTCACAAAGGCTGTTGAGTAGAAAATGCTGGAAGGACTTCTAGACATACGTAGTGGAGAAAGTGGGGGAGGGGGTGTTCTTGAGAGGGTTCAGTCACAGGCCTAAAAGAGCCTGTTGCTCTAAAGATATTGCCTAGAGTTGGTAATGAAGTATAAACCCAAACTGGATTGACCCTCTTCTTGTTTCTCCCAATGATGCTGATGGTGTTTAGCTGACCCTGTCAAAGTGCTAAATATTGTGGAACACATTCTGGTTGTATAAACTTAAGGGTAACATAATAGCTAGGGGGAAACTAAGCATTTCATGCAGTGAAGGTAAAAACAGAGACAAGGCAATGTAGTATCTTATAGATAGAGCAATAGTGTCAGAATGGAAAGATCTGAGTTCAAATCCTTGCTCTGGTGGTTCCTTTATGACAGAGAGTAAGCCCTCTCTCTTGAACTCAGTTTCCTCATATGTAACATAAGAAATCTGAACTAGATGGTTTCTAAGCATCTTTTCTAGGAAGCAGTAGAACACTGGGTTTGGAGTGCAAGTATCAGGGTTTGAATCCTGCCTCTGAAGATACCTATATGAATTGGTCAAGGCACTGAACCTCCCAAGGAAAGTCACTTTCAGGTTTTTTTTCAGTCTTTAATTTTCTTTATCTTTAAAATGGGGTGGGGTTGGACTACTTAATTCCTAAGGTCTCTTTAGCTCTTGCTCTGTGATTTTCAATACTGTAATGGCATGGGACCTCTAAATTTTAATTCCTCCAGAAGGTATCATTCTTTATTCTGTGTGTGTATGTGTGTTAATTTTAATTTTGATTGATAAGTCTCTAAACTTATAATTGTAAAGTTAATTTTGGTTAAAGAAGCCACATAGTAGAGTAAAAAGAGGGACTGGGGTGACCTGGGTTCCATTTCCAGCTCTGCCACTTGCTATACTTGGGTAAGCTTCTCTGACCTCAGTCCTCACTTGGAAAAAGGCATAGCTAGATTAGATGATGTCTTATAACCATCAAGTGTTAGAACTAGAAGGAACCCAAGTACCACTCTCTCATCACATTGCTTCTTGGATGTACTTACATTAGCTGGAGTCATTGGCCAAATCTGATTCAAGTTTGGGATGAGAATGGAATAAGACACTCAAAGACTATCCAAAACTTAACCAAAAAGAAATCTGTTTACCAGGAAGGACACACAGCAAAGATAAAGCCCAAAGATATTGCCCCATTTCATTCCATATGGAGAGCATCTGCTTAGCAGGGTGGGATGGGTCAGATGAGTATGGTAATTTGAAAGGCAATGAGGCATCTGTGAAGTCTGAGAGGCATACACTCCTGGGGGGCTGGTTTTTTTTTATGCCTCAGGTGACTGGAAAGATATGTCAACAGATGGAGTTCTAGAACCAATCAAGTCTCAGAGACAGCTTCTTTATCTTTTAAGGGAAAAAAATTTCTCAGCCCAAGTGGCCAGGTCCTAGTAGGAGTTACTCCTAGCACCCCAAGCATCCAGACTTGCAAACTTCACACTCATTGCTTGAGAGAGCAGCAATTTCATGGTCACCCTTGCCCTACTTTTCCTCTCTGTTTACATTAGCATAATCTATTTCTTGATCGGGGAAAGAAATGGGCGGTAACACTCTAATGGCTATAGAGTTCAGTCTAAGGCCAACAACTTCCTTTAGCTATGGAGCATGAGAAAAACCATTTTCAGAATACTGAGGCACTGATGTTTTTTGATGTTGCCCACCATATTCTGTCCTTCCTGTGCACAACTGAACTCCCATCATTCCTTGGTGAAATGTATTTACTTCCTAAATGTTTAGATGTTTATTTATTATTTAGAGATATACATGTATATGTATATGTATGTATGTATGTATGTAAGTTTATTCAAGTTGCCTCATCCTTCCTTGAAGTAGCTGCAGTTCAGTTATCTAAAGATCAAGAATTTCAAACTTATACTAAGTGTTTGGCAGGCCTATTTGGGTCTCCTGTCTCTGGATGAATCTTTTCTCAATACAGACAGGTGATGGTTAATGATCACTCACATGCAAACCTCCAGAAAGAAGTCATGTGTGTATATGCATGCCCATGAGTATATGCTCTAAAAAGACAACATGTAAACCACAAGATTGCCACAGACCACAATGAAGGAATTTTTGCTTGTCTTTCCCAAACTGGATGGTCAGCAATACTTTTGTTGCTGCATCTTGGAAAGAAAATATTTCTATCCAAACACACATTTCTCTCTCTTCTGGGGGCTTCTGCATTTTGTCAAATTAACAGCTTCAGAATGACACACACATTTTATTCCAACCTGTAGTCAAGCCCAACATCTCTTCCCTGACCTTTCCTCAGAGAGCTCAGCTGGGGAAAAGGGAAGCCAAACTTGCAGAAATGTTCTGTGTGTGGCCCAGATTTCATTCTTAGGCCCTGAGCTGTTTAATCATCGTACCTCAAAGGGTCAGCCATTGGCTAATGAATCCACAGCTCTGAGTTATCCCTCATCCTAATGAGTACTAATAAAAAGCATTTAACTTGCCTAATGCAACATAAAACTCGGCACCGTTTCATTGTATCTGCTTAATAAGAACTTTGTTTAATATCAAATTACTCTCTTCTTGGCCAAAGCCTTATACTGGTGGTAGCAGATCTACGAGGTGGGAATATCCAATGCTATAATACGGAAATTCTTTTCTAATATGCTCTGTATTATTATATGATTACTTAATTCATTTAACTGAGAAAGTCTGATCCTGGTGCCAACTGTTTTGTGTAATTTACTTGCAATGCTAAGCAACCAGTCCCACCACACAGGCTAGAAATACAGTATCACTTTTCCTGGGACAGAACTATTAACAGTTTCTTTGAGAGATGTAAAGGACGGCTAATGGTACAGACACAATTATAGAGGAGGAGAACAATAACATATGTGTCTCACATTATGAAACATTTGTAGTTAAATAAAAAATCTGTAAATAAAATTCCCATTGCCTTTCATTCAAGGTTGTTTGTAGGAATTTTATACTAATGGAGTCCTCAGAAATATTTGTGAGGCATATGATAATCATAGCTCAGAATTACATGGTGGCTTAAGTTTTTCAAAATGCTTTACATACAGTATATTATTTGATCCTCCCAACAACCCTGTGGATTTGAACTATTATTAGCCTTATTTTCCTCCCTTGTCATCACTTCCATTCACAAATGTATATGGGCATATGTAAAATATATTGCCTTTCTCTATTAGAATGTAATTTCTTTGAGTGCAGGGGCTTGAATGGCAACCAATAGATCAAAGAGATTGAACAAAGGGATGGTCCTCCTAGCAGATTTCACTGCTGGATAAGGTTTCATGGTGGCACTGGTCTCTCTCTTAATCCTGCTCAACTGGTCCCACACTGCTCCTCAATACCCATCACATCCCAATCCCACCATTTGGGCCTCTATATTCACTACTGCAGCTTTCCAAGATACCTTCTAGTAGCTCATTGTTTAATATGCCCAGATTAGGTTTCAGTGGGAGTGGTAGCTACAGCAACCTACGGGTATCCAAGTAGTTGAATGGACAGATGAGTAAGGGATGTTGACCTGGATGTTTCTTAAAGAACACAGAAAAGTCATGCTGGGAAATATATGTTGCTATATTTTTCCTACGTTCCTTTCTGTCTCATTGATCTCTTTCAGTCAACTTCTAGGAGGCGTTATGAATACTTGTTACATTAAGATCCTATATTCCCACGATTCCTAGATATAAGGCAGTAAAGTTTTAAAATATCCTGTTATACTAGGAGTAGTTAACTAGAGAGAAATAAGAGATAAAGTCATTTTTTGACATATCATGCTCTATTTACCAACTAGTATATATTATGATAGTAAACATTTTGATGTGGCATGATAGATAATACTAATAGTGATTCAAAATATAATTACATTATTTTTCTTTCTCACTTTAAGAAATTTTGAAGCTTTATGTCAGGTTCTTTTCAAAAATAAATGTCTTTACCAAGGCTGATTATTGCATACATTGTGAGACATGGTTATGTTATTATTTATTTTGGCTTAACACTTATTCTTTCTTTTAAAAATTTACAATAGAATGTTCAGCTGGGAAGGAAAGGCAGCATGTACATCTTCAAAAAAATAATAATGGCATAAAAATCAAAAGGCATCAATAAAAAAATAAAGCTTATCTTAACATTAAATGTTTCAAATATATATAAATACTATTATTAATACTCTTTTGCTTGTAATTGGGAGATAAGATGTGCAGGCATTGGGACACAAAGATTCACCTTCCTCTAATGGAAAAGTCAAAGGGGGTATGGGAGAAGGTATGGGAGAGAGCAGATTGGAGGAAGCGATATCTTGTGGGACTGCTATTCTGGGAGGTTGGGTAGGGGAATAATGGGGGGAAAATGATTATAACTCAAAATCTGGCAGAAATGAATGATGTAAAACAGAAGTTAATAAAGCATTTGTTTAAAAACAATAAAGCTCAGTGTCTTTCCTGTGACTTTATGGGAAAGTGTTTTGAAAAGTCAAAAGGCATTTCAAAGAATTGTAGAAATTTAAAGTTGGAAAAGAGCTTAGAGTTCCTTTCATTTAACTTTCCATCCAGTGCAGGAAATCTCTCTATAACACCCCAGACAGGTGCCCATTGATTATTTTGTTCTGCTCAAAAACCTTCAGTGATGGAGAGTCCACTCCCTCTCAAGGTAGCTTATTGCAAGTTTGAAGAGTGTTAATTGTCCACAACTTTTTCCTTGTGCTAAACTGAACTCTCTTTTCCCATAGCTTCCACCCATTACTCTTACTTTTGTCAAATGGGGATATGTAGAACAAATCTAATCCCTCTTCCACATGACAGGCTTTCAGATATTTAAAGGCAGCTATAATATTCCTTATAAATTTGTTCTTTGCCAGAATAAACAGATTCAGTGCCTTCAACTGTTTCTCATAATACCTTGTTTATAGACCCTATACCAACCTGATTGCCCTCCTGTGGACACATCAAAGTTCCTCTCACTTGTTTCCTGACTCTTTGCAATCTGACCCCTTGCATGTCTGCCACTCAGCTGAACCTACTCTCTCCAAGGCCACATGTGATGTTTTCATTGCTAAATCTGATGACTTTTCCTCATTTTTATTGACCTCTCTGAAATATGTTAATCATCATATATTTCTGGATAATTTTCTCCTCCCTGAATTTCTGCGAACCTATTCTTGCTGTGGTTCTCTTCCTGTTTGCTTGAGTGACTGATCCTTTTTCTGTTTTCCTTGCCAAGATTATCATTCATTGTTTTGGTTCAAAATTTTACTTAAAAGAAGTACATGTATTTAAAAATATAACACACTTATCACCATAGAAAAAATATATATTTCTCCTATTTGGGTAAAAACTATTTGGGTTCTAGTCACTAAGATTGCTATGTAGGGTAATTTCTAAGCAATAACTACTGGCCTATCATCATTCTTCCCTCAACTGAAAATGAGAGTTGGGGTGAAAGTCCTTTTCATTTTCACAAGCAGAGTTGGAGTCCATTATGTACCAGTTAGTCTGAGCACATTTGTACCCTTGTTAGTTTTATGGACCATTCTTCAGAAGTGTCCACAGCTCAGGGAAAAAGATCAGTGAGGAGTAAATTGCACATATGAAAAGATGCTGTGTCTCAACCTAGATGTAATAACAGTTTTCAATGGAAGGGCTTTGAATCCAAGTTCAGAAAATCTGATGAGCTCTTTTGTAAACTTTGCTTTTGACGTATTTCTGAAGCTCTGATCCCTCTGTATGAATATATGAATATCCCAAGAACTCTCCTCTTCATGCTATACACATTTGTTCACTCTTAGGGTGATCTCATTCATTCTTTAGCATTCAACTATAATCTTTATGTATGTGACTCATAAATGTATAAGTTCAGTCCTCATCTTTCTTCTGAACCCCAGTCCTATATCTCCTACTTGCCTTCTAGGCTTCTCTTAATGCCTGAAAATTCAACATGTTTAAAACAGAACTCATCATCTTTCCGCCTAACTGCACCTTTCCTCCTCATTTTCTGACTTCTGTGAAGGGCACCACTGTCCTTCCAGTCACACAGGTTTATAATCTTTGTATCACCCTTGCCTCTTCCCTCTCACTTCCTCAACCATGTCCAAAGCATTGTTAAGATTAGCTCCTTCTGCTTCCATCACTTGCATCTATCACATTCTTTTTTTTTTTTAGGATCTGCAAATACATTCATATTAGACATTAATCCAATTACAAAGGCGTATTGTACTAGGTGGGATGAAAAATGGTAAAGAAGAAATAAAATGAAACAATGAAAAGAAAAAAGATCAATTAGTTTGCTTCCATCAGGAGTCAAGCTCAGTTCTTTCTAGTTATATCTCTGGATGTCGCATTTCACTCCTTCATGAGTCTTTCGGGATTGACTTATATCATTGCATTGCTGAAAAGAGTACAGTCTGTTATAGTTTCTCATCACACATATGATGTGTCTGTGATTGTATACAAATTTCTTCTGATTCTACTCTTCTCGCTCAGCATCATTTTGTATAAGCCTCTCCAAGTAAATATGAAACCTGTCTCCTCCTCGTTTCTCATCGCACAATAATATTCCATTACATTCATATACCACAGCCTGTTTAGCCATTCCCCAATTGATGGGCATCCCTTTAATTTCAAATTCTTTGCAACCATGAAAAGAGCTGCTATAAATATTTTTGTACATTTGGGTCTTCCTCCCTTTTCTATGATCTCTTTGGGATATAACCCTAGAAGTGGTATTGCTGGGTCAAAGGGTATGAAATTATTTATAGCCCTTTGGGCATAATTCCAGATTGCTCTCCAGAATGGTTGGATAAGTTCACAACTCCACCAGCAATGCATTAGTGTTCCAATTTGCCCACATCCTCTCCAGCATTTATCATTTTCTCGTTTTGTCATCTTAGCCAATCTGACTTGAGAGATGTGGTATCTCAGAGTTGTTTTGATTTGCATTTCTCTAATCAATAGTGATTTAGAGCATTTCTTTGTATGTTTATAGATATCTTTAACTTCTTTCTCTGAAAACTGTCTGTTCATATCCTTTGACCATTTATCAATTGGGGAATGACTTGTGTTCTTATAGATTTGACTCAATTCTCTGTATATTTTAGAAATGAGTCCTTTGTCAGATACAAAGGTTGTAAAAATTCTTTCCCAATTTCCCGCCTCCCTCTTGATCTTGGTTATATTGGCTTTGTTTGTACAGAAGCTTTTCAATTTAATGTAATCAAAATTATCCATTTTGCATTTTATAACGTTCTCTAATTCTTGTTTGGTCCTAAAGTCTTCCCCTCTCCACAAATCTGACAGGTAAACTATTCCTTGTTTTCCCAGATTGCTTACAGTATCATCCTTTACACCTAGATCATGCACCCATTTAGACTTGATTTTGGTATATGGTGTTAGATAGTGATCTATGCCCAGTCTCTGCCATACTGTATTCCAGTTTTCCCAGCATTTTTTGTCAAATAGTGCATTCTTATCCCCAAAACTGGGGTCTTTGGGTTTATTGAACAATAGATTACTATATTCATTAACTGCTGGGTCTCCTGTACCCAATCTATTCCGTTGATCCACTACTCTACTCCTCTGCCAGTACCAAGTAGTTTTGATGACTGCTGCTGTATAATACAGATTAAAATCTGGCATAGCTAGTCCACCTTCCCTAGCATTTCTTTTCATTAATTCCCTTGATATTCTAGACCGTTTGTTTTTCCAAATAAATTTTGCTATTATTTTGTCTACCTCTAAAAAGTAGTTTTTTGGTAAATTGATTGGTATGGCACTAAATATATAATTTAGTTTGGGTAAAATTGTCATTTTTATTATATTAGCTCGACCCAGCCATGAGCAATTGATATTTTTCCAATTAGTTAGATCTGATTTTATTTGCGTGAGAAGTGTTTTGTAGTTGTGATCATATAGGTACTGGGTTTGTTTTGGCAGGTAGATTCCCAAATATTTTTATAATGTCTACAGTGACTTTAAATGGGATTTCTCTTTCTATCTCTTGCTGTTGATTTTCATTAGAGATATACAGGAATGCCGAGGATTTATGTGAGTTTATTTTATATCCTGCAACTTTGCCAAATTTATTTATTGTCTCAAGTAGTGTTTTACTTGATTCTCTAAGTATATCATCATATCATCTGCAAGGAGTGATAGCTTGGTCTCTTCTTTGCCTAATTTGATTCCTTTGATTTCTTTTTCTTCTCTAATTGCTACTGCTAACATTTCTTCTCCTTTCTTTCTTTCTTTCTTTCTTTCTTTCTTTCTTTCTTTCTTTCTTTCTTTCTTTCTTTCTTTCTTTCTTTCTTTCTTTCTTTCTTTCTTTCTTTCTTTCTTTCTTTCTTTCTCTCTTTTTGGAGCGCAATCAGGGTTAAGTAACTTGCCCAAGGTTCCACAGCTAGGTTTTTCTTTTTGTTTGTTTGTGTGTGCGTTAAGTGTTTGAGACCAGATCCGAACTCAGGTCCTTCTTACTCCAGGGCCAACACTCTACTCACTGTGCCACCTAGCCGCCCCAACTGCTAACGTTTCTAGTACCAGACTGAATAGGAAGGGTGATAGTGGACATCCTTGTTTCACTCCTGATCTTATTGGAAATGCTTCTAGTTTATCCCCATTGCATATAATACTTTATGATGCTTTAAATAGATGCTATCAATTATTTTAAGGAAGTCTCCATTTATTCCTATACTTTCTAGTGTTTTTAATAGGAATGGATGCTGTACTTTGTCAAAAGCCTTTTCTGCATCTATTGAGATAATCATGTGATTTCTGCTAGTTTTATTGTTGATACGATCAATTATACTGATGGTTTTCCTAATATTAAACCATCCTTGCATTCCTGGAATAAATCCTACATGATCAAAGTATTATTTTTGTGATAAGTTGTTGAAGTCTTTTGGCTAATATTTTATTTAAAATTTTTGCATCTAAATTCATGAGGGAAATTGGTCTATAATTTTCTTTCTCTGTTTTATCTCTTCCTGATTTAGGAATCAGTACCACATTTGTGTCATAGAAAGAATTTGGTAGGACTCCTTCACTAATTTTCCCAAATAGTTTGTAGAGTATTGGAATCATTTGTTCTTTAAATTTTTGATAGAATTCATTAGTAAATCCATCTGGCCCTGGAGATTTTTTCCTAGGGAGTTCATTGATGGCTTGTTTGATTTATTTTTCTAAGATGTGGTCATTTAGGTAATTCACTTCCTCTTCAGTTAATCTGGGCAACTTGTGATTTTGTAAATATTCATCCATTTCACTAAGATTGTCATATTTATGTGCATACAATTGGGAAAAATAATTCCTCATTATTTTTTTGATTTCCTCTTCATTGGAGGTAGATTCACCCTTTCCATTTTTGATACTCATAATTTGGTTTTCTTCTTTCTCTTTTTTTTTATCATATTGAGTAAGGGTCTATCAATTATATTGGTTTTTTCATAAAATCAGCTCTTAATTTTATTTATTAATTCGATAGTTTTCTTAATTTCAATTTTATTAATCTCTCCTTTGCTTTTCAATATTTCTAATTTAGTACTAAATTGGGGATTTTCAATTTGTTCTTTTTCTAGCTTTTTCAATTGCATGTCCAATTCATTGACTTCCCTTCTCTCTGCTTTAATTAAGTATGCACTCAGGGATATAAAACTTCCCCTAAGAACTGCCTTTAATGCATCCCACAAATTTTGGTATGTTGTCTCATTATTATCATTCTCTTGAATGAAATTATTGGTTGTTTCTATAATTTCTTGTTTGACCCACCCATTCTTTAGGATTAAATCATTTAGTTTCCAATTAGTTTTTAGTCTATCTTTCCATGGCCCTTTGTTGCATATAATTTTTATTGCATCATGATCTGAGAATGATGCATTTAATATTTCTGCCTTTCTGCACTGAATTGTGAGGTTTTTATGCCCTAGTACATGGTCTATTTTTGCGTATGTATCATGCACTGCTGAGAAGAAAGTAAATTCCTTTTTATCCCCATTCAATTTTCTCCAGAGATCCATCATATCTAGTTTCTCTAAAATTCTACTCACCTCCTTAACTTATTTCTTGTTTATTTTGAGGTTAGACCTATCAAGTTCAGGAAGGGGGACTTTAAGGTCCCTCACTAGTATAGTTTTGCTATCTATTTCTTCCTCTAATTCCTTTAACTTCTCCTCTAGGAATTTGGATGCTATACCACTTGGTGCATATATATTAAGTAATGATATTGCTTCATTCTCGATGGTGCCTTTTAACAGGATATAATTTCCTTCTTTATCTCTTTTAATTATATCTATTTTTTGCTTTTGCTTTATCTTAGATAAGGATTGCTACCCCTGCTTTTTTTACTTTAGCTGAGGCATAATAACTTCTACTCCAACCTTTTACCTTTACCCTGTGGGTATCCCTTTGTTTCAAATGTGTTTCTTGTAGACAGCATATTGTAAGATTATGGTTTTTAATCCATTCTGCTATCTGCCTCTGTTTTATGGGAGAGTTCATCCCATTCACATTCACAGTAGTGATGAACATTTGTCTCTTTTTCTCCATCCTATACCCTCCCCTGTTTATGTTTTTGTTTCTTCCTTCTCCCTTCCCCTCCTTGAGGGTTTCCTTTTTGACCAACCCTTCCCTCAATGTTCCCACCCAGTGACACCCCTTCTTAACCTACCCTCTCCCCTTACTACTATTTCCCTCCCCTCTAATACCCCCCTTTAGTCTCCTCCTTTTCAACCACCCCCACTCCTTACCCTTCGACTATCTATAGGACACAATAATTTTTATACTTATCAGAGTTAGTTACTCCCCGTTTGACTCCAAACCAATGAGAGTAAATTTCAAACAGTGCTCCTCTCCCTCCCTCCTTTTCCTCTATTTAATGGATTTATGTGTCTATTCACATTAGAATCTTAAACTTCACTGATTAAGTTAATCCGTCTTTGAACCAGAACCAGTGAGAATAGTGTTTAAATGTTGCTCCTCTCCCTCTTTCTTTCCCCTCTACTGTAGTGTGTTTTAATGCCATTTCACATGGTATATTTTACCTTTTCCTATATCATCATTTCCTTTTTCCCAATACAGTCCCTTTGATCCCCTTAATAATTTTTTTAAGTCTTCAGGCTAGTGCATTGATACCCATACTCTCTATCTAAGTATAACCCTTTTGAAGGTTATGATAATCATAAAAATTTTGATATTGACAGTTATCAGCTTCTCATATAGGGATGTGAACATTTTACTCTTGTTGCATCCCAAGTAATGAGCATGTGTGTATGAGTGTGGGTGTGTGCATGTATGAATGTGTGAGTCTGTGTTTACCTTTTCATGTCTTTCTTGAGTCTTGTAAATGGAGATTAAATTTTCCATTGAGCTCTAGATTTTTCGTCAGGAAAGTCTGGAAGTCTCTTATTTCATTAAATGACCATCCCCTTGCCTGAAAGATTATGCTCAGTTTTACCAGGTAGTTAATCTTTGGTTGTAGTCCTAGCTCTCTTGCCCTATGAAACATTGAATTCCACTCCCTCTGCTCTTTTAATGTAGAGACTGCTAGGTCCTGTGTGATCCTAACTGTAGTTCCTTGATATTTGAATTGTTTCTTTTTGGCTGCTTGCAGAATTTTCCCCTTACTCTTGTAATTCTGGAATTTGGCTACTATATTTCTTGGAGTTTTCAATCTGGGATCTCTTTCAGGAGGAGTCTGGTGAATTCTTTCGATAACTATTTTATCTTCTGATGCAGGACCTCAGGACAGTTTTCTTTGCCAATCTCTTGGAGGATGTTGTCTAGGCTGCTTTTTTCATCATGGCTTGCTGGTAGACCAAAAATTCTTAAATTACCTCTCCTGGATCTGTTCTCTATGTCAGTTGTTTTTCCAGTGAGATATTTTACATTTTCTTCCAATTTTTCAATTGTCTTGTTTTGTTTGATTGACTCTTGGTGCATGATAGAGTTCTGAGTTTCAATTTTATTGATTCTAATTTTTAGCAAATTATGGTCTTCAGTTAGCTTTTGAAGGTCCTTTTTTAGGGAGGTATTTTCTCCAATTACTTCACTGAGACTTTTTTCCAATTTGGTCAATACCTCCCTGATTTGGTCTTTAAAATCTTTCTTAAGCTCCTCGAAGAATGCTATTTGGGCTTGAGAACAGTTCATATTTCCTTCTGTGGTCTCAGGTGTGGGTAGAGAGTCCAAATTTTCCTGTGTATTTGGTTATTCTTGACCTACATAGTAAGCTCGGATCAATTTTCTTGCCTTCCCCTTCTCCTTTTCAGCTTCCTTCCTTCCCATTGTGATTTCTTATTTCTTAATTTCTCAGGCTATGAGCTAAGGGCCTGATTGTTGACTTTGAATGTTGTAGTGTCTGGGTGTCTAGTTTGTGGCTAAGGCAGGAATGTCAGAGAGGAATGTAGATGCACCCTGAGTAGTCTGTGAAGGAGAATAGATCTGACCACTTAAGATTTCTGCCTCTATACCCCTGGGCTATAAGCAGGCTTTCCTTGTTGAGGTGAGGTAGGGCTTGTTGGGACCCCTCCATCTCTTCTCTTCAGATTCCTGGCTGTCTCATTTACACCCCTTCTTGGAGACTCCCAAGCCTGAGGCTATTTCCATTAACTTGGGATTTCAATCTGGGTGGGAGACTTATCTTTGGGTTTTCTACTTCATGAAGGAGGGATGGGAGGATCAGAGCAACTAGAATTTACTTTGCCATTCTAGCCCCTGTATTATACCAGAAGGCAGTTTTTAAACTTCCAGGCTGGGAGCTGTTTGCTGCAGGAGAAGCTGCTCTCTCTGCTGGGGGCCCAACTCTTCTACCTGGCTCCAATGATTCCTCCTGTACCCTCATGAGATGAAGGGGAGATGACTGTGATTTGTCCTTGGTAAGTCTGCAGGCTGGGGCTTCTTCTCTCTCTGGTGAAGTCTGCTTGTCTTCTCTTAAGTCTGAACTATGCAGACCCCACATGCTCTGTGCTCGTCCTGTCTGCATGCCCTGGGCAATTTCCTGGGCTGGATTGTGCCACACTCCATCTCCAAGTGGATTTCGTCACTCCAGAATCTGTTCAGATTTGCTTTTTAAGGTTTGGTGACAGAGGAGCTTAGCGCAGTTACTGCTTCCTTTCCACCATCTTGGCTCCACCCCCATTCTTTTCACTTACAAAGTTGTCATGGTAGTTCAAACACTCATCCCTCCTTGTCCGAACCACTGCAAAAACCTCCTAATTAGTTTCTGTACATCCAGTCTTCTCTCCAATCCATGGGCTGCACAGCTGCCAAATGATTATTCTTAGAGCACATGTCTTATTACATCACTCTTCTGATTCAGAATCTCTGGTGGCTTCTTATGGTCAATAGAACAAAATAAAAATTCTTTCTGACATTTAAAGTCCTTCTTAGTCTGGATCCAGTTACCTTTCTAGGCTAATTAAATATCATTCTCTATACTGCTGTTTCACTAGTTTACTGTATGTTCCTCCTACAACACATTCCATCTACTCTTCCCCATATATGAAAAACTGTCCCTCCTTATGTCTGTGTCCTGAAACCCCTAGATTCCTTCAAGACTCACATTAAACACTAGCTCCTTTAAGAGTTATTTCTTTTTCCCTCTAACAAACATTTGTGCACCCTGAGAAATAACATGGTATACACACGTAAACACACATACCCCTCTCCCTTCCTTTTGCCTCTGTTTTTGTAGGCACACACATACATACATGTGTATGTATATGTATATGTGTATGTGCATATGTATAACATATATTTACATCTTACATTCTTATGTAAATATAGCATGTCCTTTAGTAGGTTATAAGGTCTTTGAGGGCAGGGGTCGTCTCACTTTTATATTTGTATCTCCAATACTTAATGAATGCTTGTTGATTAAGTGATATGAATATCACCTTCCTCTTTTATTTTTTTTTTTAACAAATACTTTATTAACTTCTGTTTTACATCATTCATTTCCGCCAGATTTTGAGTTACAATCATTTTCCCCCCATTATTCCCCTACCCAACCTCCCAGAATAGCAGTCCCACAAGATATCGCTTCCTCCAATCTGCTCTCTCCCATACCTTCTCCCTACCCCCATCGACTTTTCCATTAGAGGAGATGAATCTTTGTGTCCCAATGCCTGCACATCTTATCTCCCAATTATAGGCAAAAGAGTATTAATAATAGTATTTATATATATATATTTGAAACATTTAATGTTACGACTCTTAATTTCAGATCCATTTCCTTCCTCCCTTGTCACCCATTCCTTCTTGGGATATAAGTAATTCAGTATATGTTGTACATGTCTAGCTATGCAAAACATTTTCATAGTAGATATATTGTACAAGGCTGCTTATAATTCCCTCCCACTCATCCCACCCCCACCTGGTCCATTCCCTACATGATCCTGTCCCTCTTCTATAGTGGGTACTTCCAACCTCCCCTCACCCCAAGGATGCCCTCCCATCCATCATCCCTCCTCTCATCCCCCTTCCCCCTATCCTGCTGCAGGTTGAGATATCCCATTTAGTATGTATGTCATTTTCTCCCTGAACCAAATTCAATGTGAATGTGGTTTTGCCTTTTTAGCCTTCCTTATTCTCCCCCTCCTTTGCAACCACTTCCCCTACATGAGATAGTTTACCCTACCCTGTCTCTCCCCATCTCCTCTTGCCACTTTCCTCTCTCACCTCATAATTTCATCCCTTGAGTAATCTCCCTTCCCAACAAAATCAACCTATGCCCTCTATCCATATATAACTGTAACCATATACACACACATTCACATATGTATTCATATGACCACACCCCCTTCTTCCATTATTTTCATAGTGAGAAAGATATCATCAGTCACAGATATTGCTTTTCCATATAGGAATGTAAATAGTTCAACTTTGATAAGTTCCTTTTGATTTCTTTTCCCTGATTACCTTCTCAGGCATCTCTTGCTTCTTGTGTCTGGATGTCAAATTTTCTATTCAACTCTGGTTTTTTCCTCAAGAATGCTTGAAAGTCCTCTATTCCACTGAATGACCATATTTTCCCTGAAACAAAATACTCAGTTTTGCTGGGTAGGTGACCCTTGGGTTCATTCCCAGTTCTTTTGCCCTCTGGAATATCATATTCCATGCCCTTCGATCCCTCAGTGTAGAAGCTGCCAGGTCCTGGGCTATTCTGATTGTGTTTCCACAATATTGAAATTGTTTCTTCCTGGCTGCTTGTAGTATTTTCTCCTTGATCTGGGGATTCTGGAACCTGGCTATAATATTCCTGGGAGTTTTCTTTTTGGGATCTTTTTCAGGAGGTGATCGTGGATTCTTTCAACCTCTATTTTGCCCTCTGGATCTAAAACATCAGGGCAGCTTTCCTTGAGAATTTCTTGAAGGGTGATTTCTAGGTTCTTTCCTTGATCATGGCTTTCAGGTAGTCCAATAATTTTTAAATTGTCTCTCCTGGATCTATTCTCCAGGTCAGTGGTTTTTCCCATGAGATATTTCACATTGCCTTCTAATCTTTCATTTGGTCCTTCTGACTCCAGGGACGGCGCTCTATTCACTGCGCCACCTAGCCGCCCCCAGGCAACTCTTTCAAAAAAGAAAAGGCAAACTACTGTGTTTTTAACTTAAAAATTAATTTTGACTAACTCCTGGGAAAGTCAGAATAAGTGCCAAGATTTAGTTAAAACCAGATTTTTCCCTGGTTACTGTCAAAAACCAGTTTCATAAGAATTATATGTTTTTTTTCCTACTATATCTAATTATTTGATCTGAGTAATTCTTAGAAAAAGATCCAATCACTACATGGAAGAATCAGTCAGTAAATAAATAAACATCTATTAAATAAAGAAGTTGGATTAAGTTAATGGATCAGGCCTTCAGAGATTTTTTTCCAAAGGATGTCTAAACCTTTATTTTCCAAGAGACAAAACAGAACTCTCTAAAATAATACCCCTGGAATTATGTATACCTGATTCCTTATTCCTATTCCCTTCAACCCTTTAACACAAAGTCCCAACCAAACACTACCCACCCTTTCATTGTGCCTTCTGGAATGCCTAAGTCCATAGGCTAAGAAATTTCTTTCACCTTAAATCTTTTCCTTTTTAACTCCTTTCATCTTTTGATCCTCTCTCACTGATGACATCATTCCTGATGACACACCCTCCATGACCATGCAGGTAGAGATGGGGGAGTTTGGATACTCCTTGCACTTTATTGCCACATATGTGGTCTCCCACTACCACCATCATTCAGTAACCTTTCCCCCTTTGAGGTGCATGTAATCCACATCTACCACCCAATCAAAATCCTGGAAGCTTTTGTCTCTAGACCTCTATGATATTTCCTTTTCTTCCTTGATGTAATCAGTACTTGGTTCATGATCATTCTCTCCTTCCCTCCTCCTACATTTATGCTAGGGAACTTTAACATGCATATTAATATTCTCTCAAACATTCTAACCAGCAAGTTCCTCAAATTACTCACTTCCTGGACCTACCTAACCTCAGTTACACACAAATATACCTTTAATGCATATGCTATTATGCACAAATGAACTACCTCCATGTTCATAAACTCTGAAATTCCCTTATCTGATCACAATCCATTAGCTTTCCATCTCTCCCTCTGCCTTCCAACACCAAAACCTATTTTTCAATTATAGGGGGCAGAATCAAGATGGAGGAGTAAAAACAGGACTTCCACACAGCTCCAGCTTTCATCTCCTTCAATTCATGTAAAAATAACTCTAAATAAACTTTGGAGCTATAGAACACACAAAATGAGAGAGAGAGAAGCTAAATTCCCACTTAATACAGGCTGGAAGGCAAGCATGAAGGGGCCAGCACAGCCCTCTGGGAGCTGAGCCCAGCCCAGGGTGAGCCAGAAGTTTTAGCCTCAGGGCAGCATCAACAGGCTTTTGGCTGGAGGGACTTCAGATCACCAGCAGTTGTGGCAGTTTCCAGAATTATCAACCCATAGATGCTAAGGACAAAGTGAGAGGTCAGTGCAGTGTGGGCTTTGGGATCTGTGAGTTTGGGAGTGTGGTCTGGCCTTTGCCTCCTGGAGGGAGAAGTGGCTGAGGTGCAGTGGCCTTGCAGCTGCAACCACATTGGCTGCTTCAGCTCCTACAGATTGTAAGGGGAACAAGCAACTAGTCTGAGGGGTAATCACTCTTGCTTTAACCTGCTTAGATGTGGATTGTGGTCTAGGGTGGAGGTGCTGGGGTGTGTGACCAGTTTGCCAAAGTGTGTGGAGGCTTCAGAGAGAGGACCCAACATATAGCTCCAGCAGCTGTGAAACCCCAGTGACTGGGACAAAGCTCCCCTCTCTGGTAGCAGAATTCTACTGTGGCAAAAAGCTCAAAAGTCAAGTAATTGAGTGGCACCATGAGCAAGCAAAGGAAGCTAAGCAAGCTGAGAAATTTGACATTAGATTCCTATTTTGGGGACAAAAAGGATCAAAGAATGGAACAGGAGGAAGAGAGTGAAGTCGGAACTCCTGCACCAAAAACTTCCAAGAAAAATATGAGTTGGTTACAGGCTTAAGAAGGATTTTGAAAACCAAATAAGAGAAGTGGAAGAAAAATTGGGAAGATAAATGAGAAAAATGCAAGAAAAGTATGAAATGAGAGTCAACAGCCTGACTGAGGAAAACAACACCTTAAAAAATAAGCTAACTTAAATGGCAAAAGAGGTTCAAAAAAGCAATGAGGAGAAGAATGCCTTAAAATGCTGAATCTGTCAGATGGAAAAAAGAATCTCAAAAGCTCACTCAGGAGATTCATTCCTTCAGAGTTAGATTGGAGCAAATGGAAGCTAGTGACTTTATGAGAAATAAAGATGCTGTTAAACAGATCCAAACAAATGAAAGAATAGAAGACAACGTGAAATATCTCATTGGGAAAAGCACTGACCTGAAAAATAGATCCAGGAGAGATAATCTAAAAATTATTGGACTACCTGAAAGCCATGATCAAAAAAAGCACCTAGCAATCATCCTTCAAGAAATTCTCATGGAAAATTGCCCTGATGTTTTAGAACCAGAGGGCAAAATAGAGGTTGAAAGAACCCACCAATCACCTCCTGAAAAAGATCCCTAAAAGAAAACTCCTAGGAATATTATAGCCTGGTTCCAGAGTTCCCAGATCAAGGAGAAAATACTCCAAGCAGCCAGGAATAAACAATTTCAATATTGTGGAAACACAATCAGGGTAAGACAGGATATGGCAGCTTCTACACTGAGGGATTGAAGGGCTTGGAATATGATATTCTGGAGGTCAAAGGAGCTGGGATTAAAACCAAGAATCACCTACCCAGCAAAACTGAGTATCATGTTTCAGGGGAAAATATGGTTATTCAGTGGAATAGAGGACTTTCAAGTATTCTTGATGAAAAACCAGAGTTGAATAGAAAATTTGACATTCAGACACAAGAATCAAGAGAAGTATGAGAAGGTAAACAGGAAAAAGAAATCATAAGGCGCTTATCAAATTTGAACTATTAATATCCCTACATGGAAAAATGATAATTGTAACTGATGAAACTTTTCTCAGTACGAAAATAGTTGAAGGGAATATATATATATATATATATATATATATATATATATATATATATATATATATATATAGGTGTATGAATACTTATGTGAATGTGTGTATATATGTTTATAGGTATACATAGATAGAGGGCACAGGACCAGTTGAATAGGAAGGGATGATACTTAAAAGGTGAAATTAAGAGGTAAAAGAGGAATATAATGAGAGGAGATAGGGAGAGACAGAATGGGGTAACCTATCTCATGTAGGAGAAGCAAGTGAAAATGGTTACAATGGAGGGGAAGAACAGGAAAGCAAAAGGGAATGTATCGACCTTATTCTCGTTGAATTTGGCTTAGGGAGGTAATGGCATACACACTAAATAGGGTATCTCACCCTACAGGAGAGTAGAGAGGAGGGCTGTTGGGGGGGAGGGAAGGCTTGGGGGAGGGAAGTGGGGAGCACCCACTTTTGAAAAGGGACAGGATCAAAGTAGAGAATAGAACAAGTGGGAGGTGGGATAGGAGGGAGGGAAATATAGTCAGTCTTTCACAATGTACCCACTATGGCAATGCTTTGTATAGCTACACATGTACAACCTATACTGATTTTTTATCTTTGCAGTAAGGGTGGGTGACAAAGGAGGGAGGGAATGAATCTGGAATTCAAAGTTTTAAAATCAAATGTTTAAAATATATATATATATATATGCTATTATTAATATTATTTTACATGTAATTGGGAAATAAGATATACAGACACTGGGGCATAGAGAACCACCATGCTCTACTGGAAAAGTCAAAGGGGATATGGAAGAAGATATGGGAGACAGCAGATTAGAGGAGGGGATATCCTGTGGGATGGCTATTTTGGGGTGGTGGGTAGGAGAAAAACTGGGAGAAAATTTGCAACTCAAAATCTGGTGGAAGTGAATGATGTAAACCAAAAGTTAATAAAGCATTTGGAAAAAAGAATCTTGTGGAAATGAAGGATGTAAACTAAAAAAAAAATTAAAGAGAGGAAAAATACCCCTACTCTTCATCCCCACTATTACCTCCATTCCCTAGATCCCTTAGTTCTCCACATTCTCATCCTTTTCTTCCTCTTGACCCCTTGGTGACCTGGTTCAACTCTATACTATCCTTTTTAGACTCTTGCCCACTGATAATATCACTGATCATGCCCTGACAAGTCATAGCCTTGGATTACTCTTATTACCATCATCTGCTTTTGTTCCTATATATGTGCTGCTGAACAAAAATGGAGAAAATGACAAAACCATTCTGACTAGATCCACTATAAATATATGTTACATAACATCAATAGGGCCTTCACTGCTGCTAAGTCATCTTTCTACACCCTCCTAATTAATTCACCATCTCATCAACTGTAATGAGTCTAAATCTCTTCATCTTTCTTTAATCCTTCCAGGGCTCCCTTTCCACTTTACCTTCCTCCATCCAAAAACAAACAAGTAAAAAGACCCCACTTGATTTTTCCATCCCTGTTAACTGCTGTCTCATATCTCCCCTGTGTCTTATGGCTAAGCTACTTGAGAAGCCCATCTATAACAGGTCCCTTTACTTTCTCTCAATTCACTTTCTTCATGACTCTCTACAATCTGTTTTCTGACCTTGTTTTTCAATGGAAACTGCTCTCTCTAAAGTTCCCCAATCATCTTTTAATTGCCAAACCCAATGGCCTTTCTCAGTCTTCTCCTTGACTTCTTTACACCCTTTGATATTGTTTATCAGCCTCTTCTTGATACTCTTTTCTCTATAGGTTTTTAGAATACTGCTCTGTGCTGTACTAGAATACTCTAGGTTTTTAGAATACTGCTCTGTGCTGTCTCCTATCAATCCGACCATTTCTTTGTCACCTTTGAAAGATCTTCACTTTGTGTGATCATGAATATCCCACAGGCCTTTGACCTGGGCTTCTTCTATCTACATATCATCTGACTTAGTGAACTCATCAGTTCCTATGGATTCAATTAACATCTCTAAACTTATAATTCTCAAATCTACTATCTTGTCCTAACCTCTCTGCTGACCTTCAGTCTCACATGTCCAACTACCTATTAAATATCCCAAACTGGATATCCTGCAGACATTCTAAATGCCCCATGTCTAAAACTGAACTCATTATCTTTTCCTTCAAACTCTCCTCACATCTCTATTACTATCAATGGCACCACCTTCCTCCTAATTACCCAGACTTACAACCTAGATATAATTCCAAATTCCTCACTGTCTCTCACTAGCTATACCTAATCTCTTGACAAAACCTATTAGTTTTACTTTTATATTATCTCTCAAACACATCCCCTTTTTACCTCTGATACTGCTACCACCCTGGTTCAATCCAATCCTGGTTCAGTCCAATCCTGAATTATTACAATACCTTGCTCATCATTTCTGCCTGCCACAAGTCTGTGTGCATTTAAGTCCATATTCCATTTAGCTGCCAAACTAATTTTCCTAAAGCACAGATCAGACCATGTTACCTCCCTACTTAATAAACTCCACTTTGTGGACTGTTTTTTTTTTATTTTAAACTCAAGTTTATTTAAACCCTATCATTTAAAAAATCAAATACAAAATCCTGTTTGATCCTTCATAACATTCCCACACCCACCCACTCACACCTTTCCACTCATATCTGACCTCACTTCTCTACCTTCACATTGTCTAGTGACACTGACTTCCTTGCTGTTCCTCAAATGGCACATTTCCTTTCCCTATTCCAGGCATTTTCTCTGGCTGTCATCGATACCTGGAATGTTTTCCCTCCTCATATCTACTCTTTGCTTCCTTTGATTCCTTTAAGTCCCTTAAAAACCCTACATTCTACAGAAAGCCTTTGCAATTCCTCTAAATTCTAGTGATTTGCCTCTGTTGATTTCTTCTTATTTTTCCTGCTATAAGCTTAATTTATAATTTATAAGCTATAAGCTTATTTGAACACAGTTTTTGCAAATTGTTTCTCCCATTAGACTGAGCTCCTCAAATGTAGGGACTTCCTTTTGCCTTTCTTCATATCTCTGGAAATTAGCATGGTGTCCTGTACATAGTAGGCACATAGTAAATGATTAGTGACTAAATTTTTACTCTTTATGCCTGTGGATGCTCATCATTCTCAGAGATGGGAAAGAAAATGAACGTGGAAGGGGGACAGAAATTTTGGGGAAAAAGTACATATTTTAAAGGGCTTTGGGAAATTATTATTTTCCTACATTTTCTTTTCCCTTTTCCTCTCCCTACTCCAATCTTAATCTGTAGTAGAATGTCTCAGAAGGAAGACCATTGAAAAATGGGCCATAGGGCGGCTAGGTGGTGCAGTGAGTCAAGCGCCAGCCCTGGACTCAAAAGGACCTGAGTTCGGATTCTGCCTCAGACACTTAACACAGACAAAACAAAAACCTAGCCGTGTGACCTTGGGCAAGTTACTTAACCCCAATTGCCCTCCAAAAAAACAAAAAACAAAAAACAAAACAAAACAAAACAAAAACCCAAAAAAGGAAAATGGGCCAAAAAAGTATAGTGAATGGAAAGAATTAGCTGCACTCCTTTATTTACTGGTAACCTGGTAAATAAAATAACCCAGAAGCTAGAGGACCCAACTGAAGCACTGAATAATTGTGAATATTTCTAGTATAGGGAGATAGCATTTAAAGCATGTAAAAAGTCTGGAGAGGGGTCATCATCCCACTTTAGCTACACTCAAGGATTACCATACATTGACTCTCACTATTACCCATAACTATTCCACTTCCTTAATTAAAAACTTCAATATTGCTCTAACCATAATAAATCATTCATCTTTCTTTATGCCTCACCCATCCTAAACTTATTCTTCGACCTCACTAAGGTCTTTAATTCTTTCATTCCTCAATACATTTTTAGTTATTATACTCAATTCCATAGCTAATTGATTCAACACTACTGTGATCTACTTCCAAATTCCTTACCTCCTGATCCTATTACCTTCCCAATCCCTAGTGCTAGATTACTCCCACCTTCTGCTTTTATTCATCTTCTGATGAACAGATTTGAAGTCCTAAGTAGCATTTGATACCCTCTGAGATACTTCTCCAATGTGATATTCCTAGACTTGTAGGTTGTGTCCCAGGAAGGATAGTTCCTTATTAACAGTGTATCCTGTGGGGTCCTGTGGGCCTGTACTTCTAAACCATAGTTCACTAGAGCTCACCAGCAACCTTCCTTGGCCTAATTTAGCTAATAGACATGATAGCTTTTAGCTCAATTACCTTATCACTCAACTGAAGATATTCTTTCTAAAGTTACCATTTCAATTTGTTGAATCTGGTCATCTTTTCCTGGTCTTTTTCTACTCTATGAACCTGAAGCATTTTACATTGACAATAAACTTCTCTTATGGTATATGCTCTGCTCTCTAGGTTTTCATGCCTTGTCCTTCTTCTCTTCCCAAATCTCCTTTGTTGGTTCATTTTCCACATCCTGCCCCCTAACTTTCACTGTTTCCCAAATCTCAGTCCAGAGCCTGATTCTATCCTCTCATTTCCCTTTTCATTCTCCCTTAGTAATCTCATCAGTTCCCATTGATTTAGTTATAATTTTTCTATAAATGACTCACAAATTAACATATCAATCTTACTTCTTCAGCCCTGGTACCACATTACCAATTGTTTATTGTACCTTTCAAACTGGATGTTCCATAGATATCTCAAATTTAATATGTTTGAAACAAAATTCTTTATATTTCCCCTAAAATCCATCCTTCCTACATATATACATATATGTTACATAAGTATATATGTACATGTATACATATATATGATTTCACTTGTTATTAAAAGACTAAGCATGTGATAAATCCGTATGTTTTTTTAATTTTAATTTGGATTAGTTTTTGCCAAAACTAATAGGTTTTTATTTTTTAACCTAGCATAAAAATAATGGCATATCATATTGGGAAACATTGGGCAGACTTGGAATTTTTATCCAGCTTATGAATTACATGTAAAATATACAAATTCAGGCAATGCTACTCATGATATTCATGATGCATTGTCATTTCTTATTGGACTTTGAGAAATATTCATGCAGTTAAAATGCCTGCCCTACCATTATATTTTTGTACCACTTCTTCCTAAACACTTGTTGAGGCTTTCTCTCACACATTTTTAAAAGCCAAAGTACTGGGGAGGAGGAAAGGAACAAAATAGAGTAGGGAGAAAGGAGATGAACTTCTTTACTAGTAAAATAATGAATAGGAACAAATCCCATGACTTAACTGTGTTCAAGGCCACTTGAAGAGGGTCAAAAATTTAGCTTCACTATGGTACATCATGATACCAAAGAAATATAAGGAAATCACATAAACATCTTTAGCCCACCTATCTCTCAAAACTGTCAAGCTTAATATTAAACTTTGAATGAATAGCCACACAGATTGATTTAGAATTCTTACAGTGAAAGGAAACAGAAACTAATCATGACTGTTTTCCCTTGTTGGTATTGGTTCAACAACAAGAAGTGAAATTTACATTTTAAAGGTCATAAGGACATTTAACAGATCTTATTTTCTTTATTAATACTATATAAAAGCAACTTTCCCCCTTCATCAGAACTTGTTTACCTTTTTATTCATTCAGTAAACATTTATTTATTGTGGGAGATCAAAAGACTCACTGGCATGTGCAAATCTGCTCCCCAGGGTTGGGATGGATGTATCGGTTATAGTATCTGTCCTACTGTCAATAATTTTTAAAATGGGATATATGCCAGAGAAAATGGCAAATGTCATGAATTTCACAAAATGAAGAGGGAGTATACCACCTATAAACTCATGAACTTGACTTCAACTTCTGACAAAATTGTTAGTAAAAATATGGTCTGTGAGGATTTAGAAATAGAGGCAGCAGGTATAACTTCATCAAGAATAGGTCATTCCAGATTAATTTCCTTTTTTGACAGGATCACTCAACTAGTAGGTCAAGAGATCATTGCAAACACAATAGATCTAGATTTCAGCCAAGGATTAGACAAAATCATTCATACTATTCTCATCAACAAGGGGGAGAGAGGTGGGCTAGAAGGAAAGTACAATTTAATAGATTCTGACCTGTATGATGGTGGGTGTCATAGAGTGTTGATCAATGAGTTGATACCAAATTGGCAAATCTTTAGTGGAGTGCCCCAGTTATGTAATCCTTGGCTATGTGCTATTTATTTAACTGCTTCATCAATTACTTGAATTAAAACACAGAGATCATGATGATCATGTGGAAACCTACCCAGCACAGAAAGCTATTTAATATGTTAGGTAGGATCCCAAAAGATTCCAATAGGCTCATATGGGTCCCATTCCAATGGGTCAAGTCTAACAAAGTAAAACTGAATACAAATAATTTCAAATTTTACAGGAGAGCATAAGAAATTAAATGTACCTATAAAGAGAAGTTGGATGTGTGTATAGACAAAGTTTGTATAGATAAGATCTGTCGGTTAAAGGGAGGGGGTGGTCAAGAAAGAAGAAAAGTGTATGAGTGAATTTTGAACTTGAGCCAGCAGTGTGACACAAGAGTCAAAATTTTTTTTGAAATAATCTTAAGTAGAATTAAGAGGCATATCTGGATCTAAAAAACATATGACAAACACATGAATCTTTGCCCTTGTCAGAGAAGATTTGAGATGCTGTATTCAGTCTGGGGTACTGCAATGGAGAGAAGACATTAATAAGCTGAAATGCATGCAGAAGATGAGAAACAGGATGATGGTGTGACTAGAGGACCAATTAAAGAAACCAAGGATGGTAAGCCGGGAGAGGAGATGCCCAATAACTCTCTTCAGGGATTTGAAGGATTGTCCTTTGGAAGACAATTGTCATGTAGAACAGGGTTATTAAACTCAAATAGAAACAGGGGCCACTAAACCATATATAAGGATCCCTTCAGGCCACCTACTGACTTAGAAAACTACATGTTTATATATTTCTTTTTTATTTATTAATTCATTTTTAAAATATTTCCCCCATTACATTTTTTTTAAGCAATTGGGGTTAAGTAACTTGCTCAAGGTTACATGGCTAGTCATTATTTTATGTGTGGGTGCTCATTTTCTGAGGCTGGATTTGATCTCGGGTCATCCCAACTCCGAGGCCGGCACTCTTACTCACTGCGCCACCTAGCCCCCCCTTTTTTTAGGGCAATTGGGGTTAAGTAACTTGCCCAAGGTCACATGGCTAGGTTTTTGTTTGTGTGGGTTAAGTGTCTGAGGCCCCCATTACATTTTTTAAGGCAACAGGGGTTAAGTGACTTGCTTGGTGTCACACAATAAATATTTTAAGGCTGGTTTTGAACTCAGGTCCTTCTAACTCCTGGGCCAGTGCTCTATTTACTGCACTTGCTGCCCTTTCTTATTACATTTTAATTTGGTCTGGGCTGCACTTGGGAGTGTTATGGGCTGCATGCAGACCCTGGGCTGTGTGTTTGACCCCTCTATGTGCTAGAAGATAAACTTGTTTGCCATCAGAAGTCATGATTAAGAACAACAAGAAGCTACCCACAGTCAGAGTCGGCTCCATAAAATTTCCTAAGCATTAAAGCATTATAATGTTCAAAAGTAGAATGAATGACCTGTAAGATCCATCCACTTTTTTGGTGTGTGAAACGATCTGTGATAAGTGACTTGCCAAAGTCACAAAGCAAATAAGTGTTAAGTGTCTGAGGCTGGATTTGAACTCAGGTTCTCCTGACTCCAGGGCCAGTGCTTTAGCCACTGTACTACCTAGCTGCCCTCCCCCACCTCCCCCGGTCTTTTAGACGACTTAATATAGTTATTAAGCAGACACCAAAAACAAAGGACCTTCCATAACTACCCAGTGCTGGCTCCATAAGTAAACGTCTTTTGGTTTGGTGCACAGTGATCTCACCTTCCAGTTTCAGCTACACATAAATTCACTTTTCCTGTTCAAAGCAAATGGCATCCTGTGACAGCATGCCAAAGAGAAGAAGCTTATTTAACAGACCAAAAGGAAAAGATGAAAACTTTTTAACAGATAGTCAGTCCAGAAAGAAACATGTCTAGCACAGCAACAAAGGTACTTCTCATTGGGAATCATGAAGGTATTTCCCTTCTCACTGGGTGTTTTCAAGCAGAGGCTGAAAAACCAGTTCTTTCTGAAAGGATTCTTAAGGAAAAATTGAACTCATTAGTACTTGAGGCCCCTTCCAGTTGTGATATTCTCTAATACATGAAGCATAGAATCTATTAGTTGAAATTAGATATCAACACAAAGAACCTCATAGCTCCAAGGCAATTCTTTCCCTCCTCCCTAATTAACTCAGTATCCCATTCATTCACCATGGTGACTCTTTCAAACCTTTTTCATCCCTCTTCAAATCTCCCATGCCTTCCCCTCCCTTTACCCTTTCAGCTGGGAATTTTTCCTCATATTTTATTGAAAAAAATTGAGGCCATTTGTCAAGAGCTCTCTCTTCTTCCCTCCTCCTCATCTTGCATCACTCAGATATTTTCTGCCACTATCTCCTTCTTCATCCTTATTTTCCTTGAAGAGGTGACCCTTTTCCTTGCCAAGGTTAATCCCTTTACCTGTACAACTGATCCCAATATTCTCCCCCATATTCTCCAAAACATTGCTCCCTTTATCTTTCCTTCTATCTCTCATATCTTTAATTTCCCCCTGTCTATTAACTTCTATTCCTACTATTACTAAAGATGCTCACATATCCTACATACTGAAATAATTCTTATTTTGCCTACCCATGCCTCATATCATACTGTATCTCTCCTGATTTTTGTAGCTAAACTCCTTGGGAGTACAATATGATACATCTATAATAGGTACCTCTACTTCTTTTCTCTACTCTGACTCTGTTAAACACCTTCTTGTCCTCAACACTTCCCTCTTTAGGTTTTGGGGACAATACTATCTTCTGGTTTACCTCCTACTTATCTGACTACTCCTTAGTCTCCTTTGCTGGATCTTTATCCAGCTCTTAGCCACTAATTGGGGGTGTCACACAGGGCTCAGTCCTGGGCCTTCATATTTTCTCCCCATGTATCATTTCACTTGGTGATCTAAGCAACTCCCATGGATCCAATTATCATCTCTATGCTGATGATTGCAAAATCTATTTATGCAAACCAAAACTTTCTGCTACCTCCAGTCTTACACTGGCAGCTTCTAATTAGAGACCTAGATATGAATGTCCTGTCAACATCTTAAACATAATGTATCCAAAACTGAATTCATTATCTTTCTCCAAAACTATCCCCACTTCCAAATTTCCTTATAACTGACTGTCTATGACATCAATATCCTCCCAAGTCTCCAGGCTTGCAATTTAGGTTTTTTCCTTAACTCTTCACTCTTCCTTGTTCCTTGTATTCAATCTATTAAGAAGACCTCCGGGTTTTACCTTTTCTCCTCTAATACTGACATCACACTTGTTCAGGTTGTCACCATGTGGACTGTTATCACCAATAGCCATTGGGTCTGTGTGTTTCACAGTCACTTTTCCCTCCAGTCTATGCTCCCCTCAGCTGTCAAATTAATTTTCCCCAAACTCAAATCTGACCATGTTACCTGCTAACTCAATAATCTTCTGTAACTTCCTAGAAATCTAGAAACAAATTGTAAATACTCTTTTTGTCATTCAAAGCCTTTCAAAACCTGCTCCCCTCACAGTTTTATATTTTTTCTCACACCTTACAGATCTAAGATGTATTCTTTAATCCAGTGGCACTGGTCTTCTTGAAGAAGACATTTCATTTCCCTACTCCTGGCATTTTTACTAACTATCCCTTATGCATGGAATGCTCTCCCTCTTCATTCTTTACCTGTAAGTCCCAGCTAAAACCCTACCTTCTACAGAAAGCCTTTCCCAATCCCTCTTAATTCTAATGTCTTCCCTCGGGCGATTATTCCCAATTCATTCTGCTTTTACCTTAATTTACATAGTTATTTGCATGATGCCTTCCCCCACTTGTGAATTACTCAGGGGTGGAGAATGTCTTTTGTATTTCTTTGTATCACTGTTGCTTACTTAGTATGGCATCTAGTATGTAGACATATTGTTGCTTTCAGTCATGTCTGACTTTTTGTGACTACATTTGCGGTTTTCTTGGCAAAGATACTGGAGTGCTTTGCCATTTCCTTCTCCAGCTCATTTTACAGATGAGGAAACTGAGGCAAACAGGGTGAAGTGATGTGCCCAGGG
This sequence comes from Gymnobelideus leadbeateri, assembly GCA_011680675.1. NCBI lineage: Eukaryota > Metazoa > Chordata > Mammalia > Diprotodontia > Petauridae > Gymnobelideus > Gymnobelideus leadbeateri. Next base: position 128,961 of record WOXC01001281.1, on the reverse strand, counting down.
TCACATAGCCACTAAGTATCTGGGCCACATTTGAACTCAGGTCTTCCTGACTCCAGGTTTGGTGCTTAATAAATTAACTAATAAATGTTTATTCACTGACTGACTGACTAGATGATCTTGGGGCAGGTTCCTTCTGCCTCAAAATCTAAGATCCTCATGTGTGCCTGAAATGGAAAGCTAGTGAGCCTCATGAACATCTATCTAATTGCAGGCAGTAATTAGGTTAACAATTAGTAGCCTCACATTGCCTGTCACATAGTAGGTGCTGAATAAATGTTTTTTTAACTGACTGTGCACAAGGATTCATGTGACAGTAGCCAGATAAATAACACTAAGTGCTATTTATGAAAGCCTGTATATGCCAAATGAGACCTTAGAGGACAGAGAGTTCACTTACATGCTTGAGGGTGACTGGGAAAAGTTCTGATGAAGGAGGTGTCATTTCTGCTGGATCTTGGTGGGTGGGATTTTTATGGAGGAGAGGAAGAAATTACTGGTTGAGGGAGCAGTATGGACAAAGTTATGGAAACGAGAAAGTAAAATGCATGATTGGACCACAATGAACAGTCCAATGAGGATGCACATATGGTTTATATAAATGGAATATTAGAAAATACAAAGGTAGGTCAAGGCAAGAGTTTGTATGACTTTAAATTCTAAGAAAAAAAGTTTAGACCTTATTCACTAATTCCCTATGTAGACCCAATGAATTATTATTATCTATATTATCTAAAATAAGGGAGAAGCACAAGCAAAATGAGAGCTTAGGAATAATAGTAGATTTGTTAGAAATATGTGGTAGGGAGGCTGTCAAGACACTTTGCAGGACAGTAGTCTAGGCATGCACATCAGGGCTGATTTCATATAAGCTAAATGCAGATAGCTTTCAGGGGAAAAGCAGTTTCCCAAGCTCTCCCTGCTCCACTCTACCAGATGAATTCGACATTCTTTACCATCATAATATATACTAATACTCTCCCTGTAAAGATGCCACTTTGGGCTCCCACTCAGATCTCTCAGAGCACTTTATTTCTCAATCTCTAATTCACTATAGAGTAATTTTGTATATTAAAGTTACTTTAGAAGCAGCATGGCATATTGTATTGAATGCTGGACCTGTAGCTAGGAAAACCTGGTTCAAATCCTAACTTTGTTATTTATTAGCTGTGTGGCCATATACAAGTCACACAGACTTCAGAGGCTCATGCAATGCTCTAAGTTACAGGTGGCGGTCCCATGACAAAAGCAAGACATCATCAGCATATGTGTATATGTCTGGTCTATTTACATTCACTCTAAGCCAGGAGGTCCCTAAAATAACCATGAAGTGGTGCTTGGGCAGAGACCTATTGTTGTCCTATAGATGGGATTCAGAGTGAATTGGGTTTAAGGCTGGGTCTTTGAGAAATAAATCTAGCCAGTAAGTTCCAAGTTAACTAGGTAGGTTTCGGCCATCAAAATTTACCTTTCTTTGGGCAGAATACCCTCAGTTAAGGGAATGATACCCCATGTGAGGATAGGAGAGGAAGAGGAGAAGAAGAAGAAGAAGAAGAAGAAGAAGAAGAAGAAGAAGAAGAAGAAGAAGAAGAAGAAGAAGAAGAAGAAGAAGAAGAAGAAGAAGAAGAAGAAGAAGAAGAAGAAGAAGAAGAAGAAAGAAGAAGAAGAAGAAGAAGAAGAAGAAGAAGAAGAAGAAGAAGAAGAAGAAGAAGAAGAAGAAGAAGAAGAAGAAGGAGAAGGAGAAGGAGAAGGAGAAGGAGAAGGAGAAGGAGAAGGAGAAGGAGAAGGAGGAGAAGGAGAAGGAGAAGGAGAAGGAGAAGGAGAAGGAGAAGAAGAAGAAGAAGAAGAAGAAGAAGAAGAAGAAGAAGAAGAAGAAGAAGAAGAAGAAGAAGAAGAAGGAGAAGGAGAAGAAGGAGAAGAAGGAGATGGAGAAGGAGGAGGAGGAGGAGAAAGAAAAGGAGGAGAAGGAGGAGGAGGAGGAAGAGGAGGAGGAAGAGAGGATGAACTGAGTTGCAGTTGGGTCCTCATTTAGGCAGTTTGGACTACTCACAAGTTGTGGTTTGTCCTTTGTTCTCAAACTGGGTCATGACATCAGGGAGATAACAAGATTATATTAGATTATAAAATACATGAGGGCAGGACTATGCCTGTTCTAAAGTCTGTATCTTTTGCAATTGAGGCCTAACTTCCTGCCCTCGTTTATTTAGTCATTATTTAAACATTTCAGAATGCCCTCACTCCCACATGGAGAAAACAAATTCACTGGAATTCAAGCCCTCACTTTTGTGTTGAAGAAAGTCATCCAACAGGGGTAAACAGTTGCCTGTTGCAGCTTAATTTTCTTGCATGAAGAAAAGGTTCTACACCTCTTATGATCATCCAAAAGAAAAGACTCAGTTTCAGGAATAATATAGGGGGACTATTGTACTTAAGAAATGGTTCTTTGAAGGGAAAAGAGAAGCAAGAAAGAGAAAAAGAATTTCTCTTGATTACAAGGCCTGAGGTGCACTATTAGGAGCTGCCCAGCAGGTGGTAATATCTGTCAAATGTTAAGTCTTGTGTCCATGAACACTAAAGAATGGGACCATTTGGAAATAATCCCCTTCTGAAAGGAGGGCTGAGGAGTGGGGTTTTATTTTGTTTTGTTTCTATTTGGCGTATGTTTTTAATGATGATGGGTTGCCTTAGTCTAGCTTTGTACTAATACTCCCAAAAGTTTCTTTTAGATTGGGGAAATAGTAAGTTTTTAATTATTAAAAGTTTTTTAATGATTAAGAGAGAGAGAGAATATGCTTCTATGTGTGGGTGGAGAAAGGGACCTCTAATCTTTTTAGGGGAATTAAAGCAGCCATATCGAATGGGCCTGAAATTCTGTGGATTTTTTTTTCCAATTTGGAAGTGATTTTCAGCTTTGTCCCTGGAGTTTGGCCCTGAGGTTGTCACAGACCTTTGAGGTGGAAAAGTGGCAAGTGTTCACTCCATTTCACAAACAGGGGAAATGGAGGTCCATAAAGGAACTCAATATCCTAAAGCTTTAGCTGTTTGTAACATTATTGTATTTGTGAAATAACTTCAACTCCACAAAACAAACATTCACTAAGTACTTGCTATGTGCAAGGAGCTATGGTAGGTGATTAGTATTCAAGGACAAGAGTAAAACAGATATTTCCCTCAAAGAGTTTTAATTTTAATGAAATAATAAAACACAAAATCAAATTAGTAAACACAAATTATGGACTAAGTAAACAAAATAATCTTAAGAGGAAGAATGTCCTATAGCCAAGGGGATCAGCAAAGACCTGGAATGAAATGAACCTTTTCCTAATTTCTATCATAGCATAATCATTCTTCCAATCACTCAGATACATAAATTCATCACCATCATCATCATCATCATCATCATCATATTTATATAGCACTACAATGTTCCAGGCACTATGCTAAGTTATACACACACACACACACACACACACACACACACACACACACACACACACTATTATTATCCCCATTTTATAGATGGGGATACTAGGGACTAAATTAATGCTCAGGGTCATACTGCTAGTAAGTGCTTGAGGCTGGATTTGAATTTAGCTCTTCCTGCCTCCAGGTCTGTTTCTCTACTCACTGAATCACCTCACTGTCCCAACTCTTCAGTCTCCCTTAACCCTCCTCCTCCCAGCACAACGTCCAATCAGTTTCTAAGTCTTATCCATTCTACCTCTGCAATAACTCTCAATTCTTCCCCTTCTTTCTGTTCTCATAGTCATTCTCCTAGTTCAGACACTGACCACCTCCCATCTGGACAACTACAATAGCCTCCTAAATTGATCCCCTGCCTCTAGTCAGTCCCTCTCTGATCCATCTGCTACATGGATATTCCCAAAGAGCAAATCACTGTGACCATGTCACTTTCCTCCTCAAGAAACTTCAATAGCTACCCATTAACTATAAGAAAAAATACAAATGTCTTCCTGGCATTTAAATTTCTCAGAATCTAGCTCTTTCTAAATTGCATATTATTCCCAGCCACATATTCTGTTTCAGCCTAATTGGTCTATTTTCTAGATAAAATGGCAACCATCCCTACCTTCAAAGATCATAAGGAGACTGGTGAGGTAGGAAGGGACCAGGCTGTGAAGGGCTTTAGATATCAAAAAGAGGTTCTCCATTTGATCGTGGAGATAACAGGAAAACTCTGGAGTTTATTGAATAAGAGAATGACAAGGTCAAATCTCACTTTAGGAAAAACTCTTTGGCAGTTGAATGGAGGATGGGCTGGAGACTTGATAGAGGTGGGGAGACGGCTATTTTCATAGTCCAAGAGTCAGGCTTGCATGAGGGTGGTGGCTACAAGAGTGGAGGGAATGAGACATATATAAGAGATATTGCAAACTTAGGGATTAAAGAATTGTCAACAGATTGGACATGTGAGTGTGAGTGAGGAATTCAGGAAGATGCCAAGGTTTGGAGCCTGCATGACTGGGAAGTTAGTTGTACCTTTGAAATTAATGGGGAGGTTTGTAAGGAAATAGTTATTTTGGGGAAAGATGAATTCTGTTTTGGAAATATTTAGTTTGAGATGCCTATGAAACATCCACTTTGAGATGTCCAGAAGTTAATTAGTGATATGAGACTGGAATTCAGGAGAGAAACTAAGATTGGGTATGTAGAAGTAGAAATTTTTTACTAATGATTTGATTGAATCCATGAGAGTTGACCTCAAAGAACTCAAAATCTTTATTTAATTGTGTTTTATATTATTTTGTTAAACATGTCCCAAACACATTTTAATGTGACTGGGGCTACAACGTGGATTGTTGTGGGCTGTATGCCGAGGGGGACCCCATCTGACACCCCTGCTCTAAGACTATGGCAAAGACGGGCTAACAGTCTGTATTAGGGAAAGGAGTTTATACACTGGGTGTTTCATGCACAGATGAAATCACAGTTCTAGACCAAAAACAAACAAACACATAAAAAAAGAATCCAAAACCAATGCAATGAGGTAAATGCCTAGTTCAGAATTTGTGAAGTCTGGCCATTTCAAACAGTTCTCAATTCACCAAAATGCACCTTCCCATTCCTATCAACAAGCCTCAAGCCATGATTTATATTTCTGCTTTTTGTTCCATTAGTAAATATCAAGAGGTTTTTTTCACCCTCAGTCTCTAATGGAGCTTGAAATGAATGTGTGCTTTTGGCATCCACTCTGCTATTGTTCAGTTATGGTGAGACAGGATACTTCTGGAGCAGAATTTGTTAAAATCAACTGCATTGAGGCTACAGGAATGGGGCCTTATAGAACCAGCTAGAATTAATTTTTCTCCTTCTTATCATTGATACTGGCCAGTGATTAGTTCTCCAGTTTTACTTAGTCAATTAAAATTGATTTGATTTTATAAAATGATATTAACTGAGCTAGAACAAAAGTACAAAGCATTTTCCCTCACGTCTGGGGGAGCACACACTCTTTTACTACCTCAGTCCCTGGAGAGATAGGTCTCACATTTGAAGCCTTTGCTACAAAGCATTCCCCTTACCCAGTTTTCTTTGTAATGTGTTATAACTGATAGACAATTCACTGTTCATCCTAGCAAGGTCCATGCTGGGTTGGGTTGGATCTTTATCCTCAAGACTATGTTGACCTCAATTTGGCTTAGATTCCAATTCCAGGTCCATGACACCAAGTTCTCCTCCAGCCTTTCAAAGCTTACAAGATCATAGCCATGTCCAGCAACCATCACCAATACTCCTTTTAAGAATGAGAAAGAACAAACATAAAAAGGCAAAGAACAGAAACTTATGTCCACAACACACATATGAGACTGAGCAAGGAGATTAAATTGAGCCTGAGGCCTCTCTCACAACCTAGACATGTCTTTCCTCAATCATAGGCAGGGAGGAAAGAGATAGAGCTTTGGCTGGTCAGTGACTATTGAAAGTATTCCAGTTAAGGCTCAGCAGTTAATTAGAAACCCATTTCTTTACCTCATAATCATGATTAGTAGATGGGAAGCTCACTCTCTAAAGGTCATGTAGACATTGAATTAGACAATCATAACTGTGTATACTCATGAAAGCTGGGCCTGACCTGTCTCCCAATATACACATAAGCACATAATATATGCATAGTCATCCAATATGTGCATACATTCCCCACATGCATGCAAACACACATAACATAAACTACTAGTAGAATGAGTATTAGATTATATATGCATAGAGTAATATATTATACATATACATATATATGGTTTATATATCGGTATATGTGCAGGTGGGCATCTAGGTGGCACTGTGGGCCTGGAGTTAGGAAGACTCAAGTTCAAATCTGACCTCAGATACTTAACTAGGCAAGTCACTTAACACTGTCTCAATTTCCCCATCTGCAAAATGATCTAGAAAAGGAAATGGAAAAACACTACAGGATCATTGCCAAGAAAACTCCAAATGGGGTCATGAAGAATAGGACATTACTGAAAAGGATACCACAGGCAAAGTCAATACCAAAATAGAAGGATTAAGATGACAAAACAAGACTGCATGCCATTATAATATCTGTAACCTCATCTATTAAGACGAATTGTTGACTTTGAAAGGTGGGAAACAAATAAAAATAAAGACATTGACTTCAGGAATCATCATTTTACAGGCTATTTAAAAACTATAAAACAATTGCCACAATAAAAAGCAGAAAGGACAGAAAACTACACCATCAGCAACTGATCTTTTTCTTTGATGAGTAAAAAACATAATCAAGGGCAACAATTATTTTGAGTACAAATTCATTTACAAAGCATTATAAAGATGATAGGAGAGTTCAAATTATATTTTCTTGCAAAAAACATTAAAAACACACAATCTCTGGTGTTAAATCATATAAGAGAAAGCATTTCCAGAATATTTCATAGAAAGATACCAAATAGTTTTGAAATGGAATAGTTCTGCCAGAATTTGTGTAATGATCTTGCCTTTTTTTAATCAAATGCTTTATTAACTTCTAGATTACATCATTCATTTCCACAAGATTTTGTTAAAATTTTTTCCCGGTTTTTCCCCTACCCACCATTCCAAAAGAGCAATCCCACTGGACATCCCCTCCTTCAATCTGCTCTCACCCAAATCTTGTCCCATATCCCCTCTGACTTCCAGTAGGGCACAGTGGATATCTATGCTCCAGTGCCTGTATATCTTATTTCCCATTTACATGTAAAATAATATTAATCATATATATATATATATATGTGTGTGTGTGTGTGTGTGTGTGTGTGTGTGTTATTTTAAACATTTGATTTTAAAGTTTTGAATTCCAGTTTCATTCCCTTCTTCCCTTGTCACCCACCCTTACTGCAAAGATGAACAATTCAGTATAGGTGGTACATGTGTAGCTGTGCAAAACATTGTCATAGTGGATACATTGTAAAAGACTAACTATATTTCCCTCGCTCCTATCCCACCTCTCACTTGTTCTATTTCCCTTTTATTTTCTTTTATTTTTTTTACAAATGCTTTATTAACTTCTAGTTTATATCATTCATTTCCACCAGATTTTGAGTTACAATTTTTTTCCCTACACACCACCCCAGAATAGCAGTCCCAATAGATATCCCCTCATCCAATCTGCTCTCTCCCATATCTTCTCCCATACCCCCTTCGACTATGCCATTAGGGCAAGGTGAATCTCTGAGCCCCAATGCCTGGACATCTTATGAAACATTCAATTTTAAAGCTTCGATTTTCAGATCCATTCCCTTCCTCCCTTGTCATCCACTCCCTCTGAGAAAATAAGCAATTCAGTATGTGTTGTATATGTATAGCTATGCAAAACATTACCATAATAGATATATTGTAAAAGGCTGCTTATAATTCCCTCCCACCCATCCGACCCCCCACCTGGTCCATTCCCTACTTTGATCCTATCCCTCTTCGAAAATGGGTACTTCCAACCTCCCCTCCCCCTACAATGCCCTCCCCTCCATCTTGGCCCCTCTCATCCCCCTTTCCCTTACTCTCCTGCAGGGTGAGATATCCCATTTAGGATATATGTGATTCTATCCTTGAGCCAACTTCAATGAGAATATGGTTTTGCCTTTTTGCCTTCCTGTCCTTCCCCTCCCCTGCAACTACTTCCCCTTGCCTCTTCTACATGAGATAGTTTGCCCTACCCTGTCTCTCCCCATCTCTTCTTGCCACGTTCCTCTCTCACCTCCTAACTTCACCCCTTAAGTATCATCCCTTCCCATCAAATTCAAGTTGTGCCCTCTATCCATGTATACCTGTAAACATATGCCCACATACCCTTCTTCAATTATTTTCATAATGAGAATGGTTTCATCAGACACAGATATTATTTTTCCATGTAGGAATGTAAATAGATCAACTTTGATATGTTCCTTTTGATTTCTTTTCCTTGATTACCTTCTCAAGCATCTCTTGCTTCTTGTGTCTGAATGTCAAATTTTCTATTCAACTCTGGTTTTTTTTCTCAAGAATGCTTGAAAGTCCTCTATTCCACTGAATGACCATATTTTCCCCTGAAACAAGACACTCAGTTTTGCTAGGTAGGTGACCCTTGGCTTCAATCCCAGCTCTTTTGCCCTCTGGAATATCATATTCCATGACCTTCAATCCCTCAGGGTAGAAGCTGCCAGGTACTGTGATATTCTGATTGTGTTTCCACAATATTGAAATTGTTTCTTCCTGGCTGCTTGTAGTATTTTCTCCTTGATCTGGGAGTTCTGGAACCTGGTTATAATATTCCTAGGAGTTTTCTTTTTGGGATTTTTATCAGGAGGTGATCTGTGGATTCTTTCAACCTCTGTTTTGCCCTCTGGTTCTAAAACATCAGGGCAATTTTCCTTGAGAATTTCTTGAAGGGTGATTTCTAGGTTCTTTCTTTGATCATGGCTTTCAGGTAGTCCAATAATTTTTAAATTATGTCTCCTGGATCTATTTTCCAGGTCAGTGGTTTTTCCCATGAGATATTTCACATTGCCTTCATTTGTTTGGATCTGCTTAACAGCATCATCATTTCTCATAAAGTCATTAGCTTCCATTTGCTCCAGTCTAACTCTAAAGGAATGAATCTCCTCAGTGAGCTTTTGAGATTATTTATCCATCTGGAAAATTTGGCTTTTTAAGGCATTCTTCTCCTCATCGCCTTTCTGAGCCTCTTTTGCCATTTGAGTTAGTCTATTTTTTAAGGTGTTATTTTCCTCAGTCAGGCTGTTGACTGTCATACTTTTCTTGCATCTTTCTCTTCCCAATTTCCCCCCAGTTTTCTTATCTGCTTCTTAAGGTGCTCTATGGCCTGTAGACAGCTTGTATTTTCATTTGGGGCTTTTGGTGCAGGAGTTCTGACCTCACATCCTCTTCCAGGCTTTGATCCTCTTTGCCCCTAAAATAGGAGTCCAGTATTGAATTTTTCTGTTCATTTTGTTTCTTTTGCCTAGGCATGTTGCCACTTAATCACTTGATTTTTGGGCTTGTTGCCACAGTAGGACTCTGCCACCAGACAGGAGAGCTTCCGCCCAAACATGGGGTCTTCACAGCTTATGCAGGCTGGGTGCCTGTGTAAAGCCTCCACAAGCTCTGGCAAGCTGGATACCCACCCCAAACTTCCTCCCCAGACCACAATCCAGATCCAGGCAGTTTAAAGCAAGAGTGATTAACCCCCAGACTGATTGCTAGATCTCCCTACAGTTCGCAGACCAGGAGATAGCGCTGCCACTGATGCTGTGAAATGGCTTCTGTGCCACTTTTCTTCAGCAGCTTTTTGCCCCCAGGGGAAGAAGCCAACACGTTCCCCAAATAATGGTCTCAAAGTCCATAGGGCACTAACATCTCACTTTGTCCTAGGAATATCCATGCAGATAATTCTGGAATCACCACCGCTGCTGATGTTCTGGGGTTCCTCCAACCAGCTGCTGGCCCAGCCTCCCTAGGGCTAAAACCTCGGTTCACACTGGCCTGGGCTCAGCTCCCAGAGTGCTGCACTGTCAGTTCCAGCCCACTGTGCTGCCTGCTCTCAGAACAATGTGCTGGCCGCTCCCTGCAGGGCTCAGCAGGAGGTTAGCTTCTCTGTGCCATTCTGTGGGTGCTGGGGCTCCAGAAGTTGTTCAGATTCCCCTTTTACATGGTTTGGAGGTAATCTAGGAGCATAGCACCTTGGAAGTGCTGTTTCTACTCTGCCATCTAGGCTCCACCACCCCTCACTTGTTCTATTTTCTACTTTGATCCTGACCCTTTTCAAAAGTGGGTGCTCCCAACTTCCCTTCCCCCAGCCTGCCTTCCCCCCAATATTCCTCCTCTCATATCCCTCTCCTCTACTCTCCTGTAGGGTGAGATAACATATTCCATGTGTATGTCATTCCCTCCCTAAGCCAAATTCAATGAGAATAAGGTGAACCATTCCCTTTTGCCTTCCTGTTCTTCCCCTCCATTGTAACCATTTTCCCTTGCCTCTTCTATATGAGATAGTGTACCCCATTCTGTCTCTCCCCATCTCCCTTCATTATATTCCTCTCTGACCTCTTAATTTCACCTTTTAAGTATTATCCTTTCCTAATCAATTGGTCCTGTGATGTCTATCTATGTATACCTGTACACGTATACATAGATAGACTCACACATGTATTCATACACCCATGTACCCTCTTATACATACATATATAGTATGTATGTATATATATGTATACACACATATATGTATGTGTATATATGTACACATATACATACATATAAACATATATGTATATATGTATACACACACACACATACACATTTCTATTCCCTTCAACTATTCTCATACTGAGAAAAGTTTCATCAGTTACAATTATCTTTTCCATGTAGGGATGTAAATAGTTCAACTTTGATAAGTTCCTTATGATTTCTTTTCCCTGTTTACCTTCTCATGCTTCTCTTGCTTCTTGTATCTAAATGTCAAATTTTCTATTCAACTCTGGTTTTTTCATCAAGAATGCTTGAAAGTCCTCTATTCCACTGAATATCCATATTGTCCCTGAAACATGATACTCAGTTTTGCCGGATAGGTGATTCTTGGTTTTAATCCCTGCTCCTTTGACCTCCAGAGTATCATATTCCAAACCCTTCAGTCCCTCAGTGTAGAAGCTGCCATATCCTGTCTTATCCTGACTGTGTTTCCACAATATTCAAATTGGTTCTTCCTGGCTGCTTGTAATATTTTCTCCTTGATCTGGGAATTCTGGACCCTGGCTATAATATTTCTAGGGGTTTTCTTTTGGGGATCTTTTTCAGGAGGTGACCAGGGGATTCTTTCAAATTTCATTTTGCCCTCTGGTTCTAAAACATCAGGGCAATTTTCCTTCATAATTTCTTGAAGGGTGATTGCTAGGTTCTTTTTTTGATCATGGCTTTCAGGTAGTCCAATAATTTTTAAATTATCTCTTCTGGATCTATTTTCCAGGTCAATGGAAATATTTCACTTTGCCTTCTATTTTTTTTTCATTTGTTTGGATCTGTACAATAGTATATTGATTTCTCATAAAGTCACTAGCTTGCATTTTTTCCAGTCTAATTCTGAAGAAATGATTCTCTTCAGTGAGCTTTTGAAATTCTTTTTCCATCAGGCAAATTTGGCTTTTTAAGGCATTCTTCTCATTGGCTTTTTGAGCCTCTTCTGCCATTTGAGTTAGTCTTATTTGTTAAGGTGTTATTTTCTTCAATCAGGTTGTTGACTCTCATTTCATAATTTTCTTGCATCATTATCATTTCTCTTCCCAATTTTTCCTCCAATTCTCTTATTTGGTTTTCAAAATCTTTATTAAGGTCCTCTATGGCCTTTAACCAGCTCACATTTTTTCTTGGAAGATTTTGGTGCAGGAGTTCTGACTTCACTGTCTTCCTCCTGTTCCATACTTTGGTCCTTTTTGTCCCCCAAATAGGAGTCTAAAGTTGGGTTGCTCTGCTTGCTTTGTTTCCCTCATTTGCTCACTTTGCCACTCAATTACTTGATATTTGGCTTTTTGCCACAGTAAGACTCTCTGCTACCAGACAGGGGAGCTTCTTACCAAATGCTGGGGTTTTCTTAGCTGCCGAAAGTATTAGTTGGGTGCCCTCTCTGAAGCCTCCACAAACTCTGGCAAGCTGATCGCACACCCCAGGACCTCCACTCGAGATCGCAATCCACATCCAAGCACGTTAAAGCAAGAGTGATTACCCCTTGGACTGGTTGCTTGATCCCTGTACAATCTGCAGGACAGGAGTTGAAGCAGCCACATGGCAGTGGCTGCAAGGCCACTGAGCCTCAGCTGCTTCTCCCTCTGGGAGCAAAGGCCAACCATACTCCCGAACTACTGGATCCCAAAGTCCACACTGCACTCACCTCTCACTTTGTCCTTAGCATCTATGGGTTGATAATTCTGGAAATCGCCATAGCTGCTGGTGATCTGAAGTCCCTCCAGCTGGCAGCTGGTCAGGCCTGCCCTGAGGCTAAAATCTCAGGCTCACTAGGGGCTGGGCTGGGCTCCCAGAGCACTGTTCTGGCCACTTCCTGCCCACCTGCTGGGCTCTCCTCAGCAAGAGGTTAGCTCCTCTGTGTCATTTTGTGGGTTCTGTTGCTCCAAAGTTCCTTCAGAGTCACCTTTTACATGAATTGGAGGAGGTGGGAGCTGTAGCCCTATGGAAGTCATGTTTCTACTCTGCCATCTTGACTGCACCCCCATGATCTCTTTTCTTTATTGATGACCATGAGACAACCCCATTTTGACTCTACCTCAGTATTAAATGTGCCATATGAAGGAGTGGAAAGTTAGAAGGTAAAGTTGGGAAACAGTTGAACTATACCAAATATATATAGAGCTAATTTGTATGGGAAGCAATTTAAAGACACTCAGGAATCAATTTTCAAGAGATCTTAAAGAGTGGAAAATTTTAAAATATTAGAACACAGGTGAAATTATTACTGCCCCCCCCCCCAATTAAGGAAACTAAGATACCAAAAGCTACCCAACCATATTTCCAGTATTCTCAGTCTGTCCCAGAATCCCATTGTAGAGTTAGAAGGCAGGTGAGTGGACTCCTAGTCCAACCAAGATTCCTGTAAGGATCCCTATCACTTCCATTAACATGAAAACCCCCACCCCCAACCCAAGTGATGTTATTTTGATTTTGTGTGCCTTCATTTTTTAGGAAATCTGTTTTTATTGTAGTTTCCCCTCAGTATCAAACCTAAATTTGCCTCTTTTTAACTTCAAATCATTTCTCTTGGTTCTGTGCTCCAGTGTTAAATAGAACAAATTTATCCCTGTTTTTAGTTTTATTTTTAGTCAAGAAATGAGATGTAAATAAGATTAATCAATTGCTAATAGTTTAATTTCAATGTTTATTTTAACACATATCCCCATTTGGGCTCTTCTTTAGTATCCAATGTGCCATATGAAGGAGTGGAAATGTCATTTTAGAAGGTGGAGTATTCAAATAAGTATTCAAAATCATGTCTTTCTGACTCCAAATCTAGTCCTTTTATTTTACCATATTAAATTTCCTGTATATATGCTGCAGCCCCATCAAGAGAATATAAGCTCCTTGAGGACAGGGTCCATATCATCTTTATCTCTTGTAACACCTGCACATAACACAATGGCATGCAGATAATAGGGATTTAATAGGAGCTTGTTGCATTTGAATTTTCCCCCATCAAAATGAAAATGGTTCTTGTTACTAAAACAGGTATTCCCTAATAGAAGAAAAGCAAACAAATTAGCAATGTCATTATTGTGTATTGTTTTCCTCTGCTTGGTAATAAATCAATGCCAGGGTTGTCTTTTTAATTAGTTGCTTTCTAGTTGGAAAAGTCAACACTGTTAAATGCTGATATGGAGCTGAGCAATTACCTGTAAGAAAGTTCCTGGAATCAGACCCAGAATCCCCTCTTCTGTATTCACTTATTCATTGTAAATAAACAGAAGAAAGAAACCAGACACCAAAGAAAAGAAAGATCCAGAGGGAAGATCAGGACAAGAGGAAAGGGAAAAGGAACAAGAAAGGTACCATTCCACACACCCTGGAGCTGAAAAGAACTAAAGGGAGGTGAGAAAAAGAAGAGGGAGAGGTGAAAAGATATTCTAGAATAGTCTGTGTCCTATTAGAAGTTGAGAATAGAAAGATTGAACCACTTCTACACCTCTTCTTTGATCCACATAGAAAGAAAACATAGCAGGAGATGTCTTCTTATTTGACAGAGTGCTCTGCAATCAGAGGATCTAAGTTTAAATCTTACCACCTATACATACTACCTGTGTGACCCAAGAAAATCATTTAACCTCCCTGCTCTCAGCTCAGTCACTGGCAAAATGACAAGGTTGAATTAGGTGCTTAGAAGAGCCCTTTCATTTCTAATCTTTGATCCTATGATCTTTATATTATACATGCTTTCAGATTTGAAAATTAATTTCTCTAGGTGGGTACAAAGGCAGTTCTAGGACAATAATGTGAGCTTTCAAGAGTGCCTGCTGAAATGTTTTCTAAGTAAAATTAATAATGCTAGTTAACATAATAATAAAAATAATAATGTTAGCTTACAAATCATCTAGTTGCACAATGGATAGAGTGCTGGGTCAAGAGTCTAGAAGACCTTAATTCAAATCTGCTGTGTGACCCTGGGCAAGACACTTCACCCTGTTTGCCTCTGCTCCTCATCTATAAAATGATCTGGAGAAGGAAACACCAAATCATTCTAGTGCCTTTGCCAAGAAAACCCCAAAGGGGGTTACAAAGGGTTGGATATGACTGAATAATAACAATGGCAGCTGGTAATAATAATTAACATAGCAGCTAGGTGGTACAGTGGATAAAATGCTAGACTTGGAGTCAGGAAGATCTGATTTCCAATTTGAACTGGATATGTGACCCTGGGCAAATCACTTAACCCTGTTTGCCTCAGTTTCCTCATCTGTAAAATGAGCTGGAGAAGGAAATAGTAAACTATTCCAGTATCTTTGCCTAGAAAACCCCAAATGGAGTCACAAAGAATTGGACATGACTGAAAATACCGCAAGAGCAACAACAGTGTTTGCATAGTGCTTATTAGTGCCAGATACTGTGCTAATTGCTTTAAAATTAACTCATCTGATCCTCACAGCAACTTTGGGAATTAGGTCCTATTATTATCCCCATTTTATAGATCAGGAAGCTGAGGCAGACAGAGGTTACACAGGATTATATGTCTGATGCTAGATATTACATAACTAGTAAATGTATGAGACTTGATTTGAACTTAGGTCTTTCTGACTCCAGACCCAGATCTCTGTGCACTATGGTGCCATCTTGGAGCTCTTTTTAATATCCTGTAAATATGAAACTACATAAAAAGTGTTATTGACACATAATCTTGTATTCCAAACATAAATCTGATCCATATAAAATGTGAAAGGCTACCTGGTCCAGTGGAGACAAGAGGAGATAGTGAAAGGAATTCTGCTTCCAGAATCAGAGAACCTATGCTCAAATTCTACCTCTGATACTTCACAAGTCACTTAAATACTCCACTGGCCTCAGTTCACTTGGCTATAAATTGAGGAGATTGGACTGAGTGGTATGTGAAATCTAGGTCTATGATTCCATAAGCCTAAGAACCTAAAGACCCAAAGGTACAATAGGCAGATGTTGGACTAATCTAAGAAATGAAATTGCTAATTAGTATAACTAGACCACCTAACAATGGAACAAGCTGCCTTGCTAACAAAAATACTGAAGTAGGAGTTGGATGACCACTTCTCAGGAATACTATGAACAATTTTGACCTGGCTGGGAGAATGGAATAAACAGTTAGCATTTATATAGCATTGTTGGGATTACAAGGTACAACTGTTATTCTTACTTGGTCATCACAAAAATCCTGTGAAGTAGGTACTAATATTACTCTCCCCCATTTTACAGATGAGCAAAATGAGACTAAGAGAACTAATGTAAAGGATCTTCTGGGGGTCACACCGCTGAAAGGTGTCTGAGGTAGGATTCAAACTCAAGATTTCCTAATTACAAGTCCAGCACTCCATCCTCTAGAGCACCTAGCCTCCTAAGATCCCTTCCAACCCTAATATCCTGTGATTCTAGATTTGAATAGTTCTGTACAAAATTGTTGTTTTATTTATATTATGTGAGTAGTTCTAAGTCAGCATACACAAATAACGTGTATATGGGCAGTGTAATGAATTATTTGGATTATGCTATGGCCAACCCAGCCAAGTCTGAGGAAGCCTACCATAAGACTGGCCTGAAGTTTTCGGACACAGCGTCTTTACCAAGTCTTATAGGCAGCTGAAATTAGAATCACAAAGAGGCATCACTCACAGAATTTTGACATTATCTTAAAATGAAGCACTACAACATAGTAGATATTGTGTTATCCTCAAAGTCAGTAAGACCTGGGTTCATGTCCTGCCTCTTCTACATATTGAGTGTGTGACTTTGAACAACTTATTTAATGTCTCAGTGTTTCAGACTATTTCTTTTAATCTCAGAATTGATGGGAGGAGTTTCCTTGCCTGGGAGCTCTCCAGTGAAATCACAGATACTATCTCTCTTGTTGTAGTATGGATTAATATGCTTCTGTTCCATGTATTCTTATACCTTCTCCAAAAATGAAATGTGTTACCTTTCAGTTTAGTAAATTTCTAATTGATGAAGATCTTCAAAAAGGGATCTGGAGATTAGGTCTTACATTTTAGGGAAAGGGTAGAAATAATGAACTCTGAGGTTCTTCCCAACTTTAGGATTCTAAAATTCTTTGTATTATTTGTTCTGTTTCCCTTAAATGATATTTTTTATATCTTTTGATTTTATGTCACTGAAATTTGCCCATGTAGTCTTCATCTTCCTTCTCCCCATCTCAGGAGTCATAATTTATAACAAAGGATTTTTAAAAAATAAGTACAAAGAGGAAAAAATATCAGCAAAATCAATCAATACATCAAAATAACCCAACATTTGCAATATTATACACCTTTGAGCAAAACTATCTACAAAGGATCAGGTAATAGTGTCTTCTTCCTTATTAGATTACAAGGTCCTGGAGGAAAGTAACTATGGTGTCTATTTCCCTCATACCTCTTCAGCATGCAGAAGAAGATTAACAACATGTGGGCCAACTAATTGTCCTCCCCCATCAAAATGCCTGGCATTTCCAGAGCTCTGAGCCCGAGGTGATATGTGGATGTCAAGAAGTAGTTTATGTCCCCATATCATTTTTCCAAATTAATATCTACAGGTCTCAATTTCCTCAAATGTACAATGAGAGGGTTTGACTAGATTATATCCAAGTGGTCGTCCTACTTTAAATTTATGACCTTATGATTCTTTGAACATGGCCTAGTCTGGTCATGTCAGACATGGCGAAATATATTTTTAAAACTGTTGTTTATATTTCAGCTTTAGGTCAGAAGGTCCAAAGGACTCTCTTTGGGATTTGGAATCCCTAGACTAAGCCTTTGGGACACACTCCTCACTTGACAAAGAACATCCCTCACATCTATCCCTATGATGGATGCAAATTTTCCCCTCATAGTCTTTGAGGAGTTCTTTCTTATTCCTTGCTTGGAAATGCAGTCATTGGTTCTAAGCTAATCCCCATAATATTATTTAGATTTGATTGCATGTTCCTAATTAAATGTCAAAGCTTTTGATAAAATGTTTTCAAGCTAAATCAATTATTGTAGCATGAAGAATACCTTTTGTTAAGAAGTTCAGAACAAAAGAGGAAAAAGGAAATCATATCCTTTTTTGAACTGCTTTGAAACTGAGATTCAAATTCCCAGTTTGATAGATTCATACATCCTGCAATATGATCTCGGTTTTACATAGTGAGAAACTGAGATGTCCTTATTCCTAGTCAATCACTTAAATGTTACAGGCTCTTCTCCTAGTATACCATTTCATGCCTTTACCCTTCTGTTGCTCTGACCCTTCCCTCTTCCTTGCCTCTCCTCTTCCCTCAGTTACTTTGTACTATCTATTCTGCCTCTCTCCCACCCATCCCCTCCTCTCTATTGCCACTTCTTACCCTCTAATACACGCATTCATAGCCCTCCTAGACTACTGTAACAATATCCTTATGCCTTTATTGTCTTTTCTCTTCTATTCTTCAAATTATTTCCAAAATAATATTTTTCATAGATAGATCTGATCATAGCACTTCTCTGCTAAAATATCTTCAGTGGGTCCTTATTGCTAATGAATGAATTTCACAATCATTTAAGTTGGTGTGTCAAGCCCTCCACAATCCAGTCCTACTCAACCCTCTTAGAGTTGCCACACATTAATAATATCTGTATACTCTACCCATCATATTTGCTTGTATGTATGTATGTATGTATATAGATATACACACAAAGAGCAAGTCTAGCACTTTGGACCTTCTGACCTAAAGCTGATTTATTAAAAATATAAACAACTCATCATAGTTTATTTTTCTATCCCAATCTCACATCATGCTTTGTACTCTTGGATCCTCTGTATCTTTGCTCACATTGCCCTATGCTTCCTTTTCTCTCTTTACCTGTTAAATTTCTAAGCATACTGAATTTTAACCCCAACTGAAATATGACAAAATCTTTCTTAGTTCATCCTAGTGAGAAACAGTTCCCTCCCTCACTTTGACACACACATGTGCATATGTATATATACACATACTATTATATAACATTATATGTCATTATTATACAACATGTAAAATTATAATTATTATTTATACATTGGTTATTTTTTCTATCTGCTTGCATCTACTTCCCAATTAAACTATAAACTCCATAAGGGCTTCCTCTTTCCCATTTTTTAATAAATAGTAATCTGCACACAGAAGGTACCTAGTCATGTTTGAAGCAGTGTTGTTGAATGAACCTTCATAGGGTCATAGATCTAGAGGTTAAGGGACTTCAGAGATTCTCTTTCTATAGATGCGGAAACTGATGCCCAGGGTAGGTTAAATGATTTTCCTAGAGTCACATGTGTAATATGTTTCAGAAGTAGGATTTGAACCCAAAAACATCTAGACTCAGAGACAGCTCTCTTTCCATAGTTCCAATGAAGTGATTCATCCACGGTTACATACTGAGTAGGAAAGTCAGTACTCCAACCCTTCTTCCAATTTCAAGTGCAGCATTCTCTCTGCCACACAATGGTGCCTCAGAGCAGGGCAATGCCCTGAAAGAAAGCTAGACAAACTTCAATAAGACCAGGCAATAGGACAGAATTTCACAGCATAATTCAGCTTGGCTGCTACCTTTGCACAATGCCTAGTACATAGTAAGTGTTTAATAATGACTTGTGACTGACTCACTGTCTGTTTAGATCCCTATGGAAAAAGGCTCAAAGTACAAGTCTGCTCTCTGGGCCCTCTGAGTCAACCTCATTGACTGTTGCTTTTCTAGGATGGAGGTATAGAGAGGCCAAGGTGGAGCAAGGAAGAAGTTTGATTCTAGGAAAATGATTGCTCCCCTTGTTTGTTCATCAGGGGCTTAGCTGTAAGAAAGGGTCTGGGAAGCAGAGAAGTAAGCACAAGGGTTTCCATAGTGGTCCCTCCTGCTGGCTCCCTGAGGTCTGGGTTCACAGATGACCAGGAGAGGGCACCCTTATCCAAAGATTCTCCCTCCAGCCTGGTGGGCGGGGCTATTTCCCCCATCCTCAATGAGGTGATGATTCATGACTCATACTATTTGGTAAATGTAGCCTGCATTAGTGCACACATATTCTGTAACAACAGATGAAAGCCCCAAACTGCAACACTGTCAGGAAGCTTGTTCAGACCCTGCCTGCACGTTCATCATCAGCTATGACTGGGCTGTGACAATTGAGTTCTTTCTTCCAGGCAGGGCTCCTCTTCACCCCAAGCTGGGGGAAATTCAGGGAGTTCTCTGTGCAAGATGCTTGCTTCTCCAGGGATCAATGAAATGTTCTTAAACAGGAGGTGAAAATTATGTTTAGAGAACCTGTCCAGTCACCCCATAGGATTCTGACAGTTGTACTTTAGAGAACAGGCCCATTTAGTGATTGGGAGTATTGTATATAATATAAACACCCCATAAAGGAGGGGTGAGGAGGAGACCAAACTGAGGGCAGAGGAAAAGATGCTTTGTTTTCTATGGCTATCACCTTTGATTGAGTTTTTCCAGCAACTGACTGGAGATTGAGTTCCCCTTAAACAATGATTGAGACTCCAAAGACAAAGAGAATAATAACAAAATCTTCATTTTACCTAATGTGCTTTAAGTGCTTTAAGCTTTTTGGGGACAGCTAGATGATACAGTGCATAGAGTACCAGGCCCGAAGTCAGGAAGCCTCATCTTCCTGAGTTCAGATCTAGCCTTGGACACTTGTGAATTTTGTGACCCTGGGTAAGTCATTTAGCCTTGTTTGCCTCAGTTTCCTCATCTGTAAAATGGAGTGGAGAAAAGAAACGGTGAACCACACCAGTATCTTTGCCAAGAAAACCCCAAATCGGGTTGTGAAGAGTCAGACACACCTGAAAACCCACCAAACTCAACATAAGCTCTTTTAGGTGTGGTAAGATTGGGAGGGGGAGGGGATACAAGCATATTTTCTACGTCTTTAGTACAATGCATTGGGCAAGATTCCATAGGGTCATAGATTTAGAACCATAAGGGCCCCAGTAGACACCTCTTTACACCTTTTTTTATTTAATACGGAGGAAAATGAGGCTCCGGATATTATGTATTTATCCAGGCTCATACAAATAGTATGCATCAGGTACAGATTAGAACCAAGATTTCTTGACCCAGAACAAGCACTCTGCATTTTGCTCTGTGAAAAACCCAGAGATTCTTAAATCCAGTGGCTTCTTTTTACCGATGAGAAGACCCAAATGTTGCTTCCCTTTCTCAGTATCTGTGAGTCTTAGCTTTCCCCATGGTTCCTAGTTCAAAATGACTGGATAGATCCAAAGTTAGGAAAGGATGATTGATGGTACAACAACTTTCTTATTTTATCTCTGTCACCAAGGACTGATTTTTAAAATAAGTTGATTCATGTTCCTATAAACTCCCATTCAATTCCTCCCTTTTGGGTGACTTTGTTTAAATCTAAAGGGTGAAATGTCAAGCAATGGAAGGGAAACAGCTTTGCAAGACAAAATATAATAGATGTCTACTTTGGTTTGTTTTTCCTGACTGGTATGTATTTTGAGGCATGTATATATCACACAGAGGAAGCAGGGAGGCAGCTAGAGTATTCTGGTCTCTGTAATTTAATTTCTCTATCTCTTGAGCCTCTCAAGAGTATCCTTCTTTCCCTTTTTTCATTCTTATATCCTTCTCTTCCCCTTCTTTTATCTTATTCTCACTTCAATCAACAATCTATGGGTTAACACTCATTTATTAAGTCCCTATTATGGACCAAGCCCCATGCTAGGCTTGTGATTATTGTTACTGTTTGTCCTTTGTTCTCAAAGAGGGCCATGACATCATCGAGGTGATGCCATAACATGCAAGTGAATTGGATATAAGTGAGGGAGAGCTGTGAAAAGTCACCAGCCTCACTTTCTCCTCTGGAGAAATCTGGGTCCAGTGGCAAGATATAGATCAGGACAACTGGAGATGGCCCAGGATGCAGTGGGAGACCTTGACCTTTCCAAGCTAAGGTCCTTAACAGGTCTCAGTTTGATTATGCTAGACACTGGGGATAAGAAAAATAAGAATGAAGCAATCTCTACTCCTAAGCTACTCACATTCTACTGGGGGGGACAGGTTTATACATAGGTATATAAAGAATAAATATTAAAAGAACACATGCAAATATATAAATATACACACATATACATATTACATATGTATATAATATGTACACACATATAATATGTACACATACAATACACATACATAAACACACAAACTAGTTAAAGAAAAGGGGATTTAGAAGGGAAGACTAGTAATTGAGGAGATTAGGGAACGCATAATGTAGAAGATGGTGCTTGAGTCAATCAGTCAATCATCAAGCATTTATTAAATGCTTTGGAACTGTGCTAAGTGCTAGGAATGTCAAGAAGATACAAACAGTTCCTTTCCTCAAGTTGTCCACCTTTTAATAGGGGAAACACCATGAAAATAACTGGGGCATGGACTAGCTATGTCCAGAGTAGGTAGAAAGATATCTAAAAGGTGAAGTATTAGTAACTGAGAGGATCAGGAAATGACCCCCTCAAGAAGGTCAGCTTTGAGTTACGTCTTGAAGAATCCAGGAAAATTAAGAGTTGAAGGGAAGAGAGAGAGAGCATTCCAGGCATGGGGGATAGTCTGTAGACACAGGAGGAATGTTATTTGGGAGGAATGGCAAGCATGCCATGTAGCTATATGGTAGTTCATGAAGAAGAGCTTTACATTTCAAATAGTGGACTTTAAATTTAATTCTGTAGAAAACAGGAAGTCATTGGAGCCCACTAAGCAAGAAGTTGGTTGACATGGTCAGACCTATTCTTTAGAAAAATCATGGTGGCAGGTGAGCAGAGGGCTGATTGGAGGTGGCAGAGACTTGAGGCAGGGAGACCAATGTAACAGTTTAAGTGAAAAGTGATAAGGGCCTGAATTAGTTGCAACTTTAAGAGTAAAGGGAAGAGGATGTATACAATAGATATTGTAGAGGCAGAAATGACAACATTTAACAATTAACTGAGCATATACTATGAACGAGAGTTAAGATTTAGGGATGATACCAAGTTTTTTAGCAGGTGACTGAATGGATTGTGTACTTTCAACATTAATAATGAATTTTGGAAGTTTGGGCAATATTTTTTGGAAAAGATAGCAAGTTTTATTTTGGACATGTTGAGTTTGAGATGTCCAGTTGCAGATCTCCAAGGTCAGATGGAAATACATGACTGTATTCAGGAGATAGACTAGGGCTAGATATGTATTTCTGGGAATCATTAGCATAAAGACAATCATTAAATCCCTGGGATGATGTGATCACCAACTGAGATAGTGCATATTTGAAGGAAAAGAACAATTGCAATTATATGAGACAGACAAGAAGGTAATATTTCAGTTATGAGAGAAAGTAAATGAAAGGCATGGAAGTGGAGAATGGGTGTTGTTTGTGAAGAACATAGAAAAGGACATTTTTTTGCTAGATCACAGAATGTGGAAGAGGGAGTAGGAAAAGATTGGTAGGGGTCAGCTTATGGAGGGTTTTAGAAGCTAAATAGACGAGGTTATGTTTCATCTTATAGACAATAGGGAGCCACTGAAGTTGATTAAGAAGGAGATCTCACATGGTGAGATCTATGTGTTTGGAAAATCACTTTGTCAGCTGTGTGGTAGATGATGGATAGCAGAGAGGAGAAACTCAAGGCAGGGAGACCAGTTAGGAAGCTTTTTTTTAATAATCCAGGTAAGAAGTGATGAGAATCTAAACTAAAGTGGGTGAATAAAGACAAGTTGCCAGATGAGAGAGAAATGGTGACATTTAGCAACTTGCTAGACCTGTGGGTTGAGGGGAAGTGAGGAACAAAGCATGAAGCCAAGGTTTGAATATGAAAAGATTGGAAGGACAGCTGTGTCTTTGACAGAAATGAGGAAGTTTGGAAATTGCAAGATTTGGAGGGAATGAGGTGTTCAGTTTTACCTGCTTCTAAAGTCTTCAGGGTGTATAGGATATGATCAGTAGTTTAGTTCTAGTTTATTTTTCCCTTTAATTCCAATCCTTATTTTTATATCTGAGTGTTTTGTAGCGGGGTGTTTTCTTCATGACCTAATTAGGTCTATTTACTAGCGTGTATTAGGGCAGCAAGGTGACATAGTTGGATAGAGCACTAGGCTAGGAACCAGGAACACTCCTCTTTCTGAGTTCAAATCTAAACACTTACTAGTTGGGTGACCCTGGATAAGTCACTTAACTCTGCCTCAGTTTCATCATCTGTAAAATAAGCTGGAGAAGGAAATGGTAAACTGCTCCAATATCTTTGCTAAGAGAAATCCAAATGGTGTTATGAAAAGTTGGACATGGGGGTGGCTAGGTGCCACAGTGAATAGAGCACTAGCCCTGGAATCAGGAGGACCTGATTTCAAATGTGGTCTCAGACCCTTAACACAAAAACTAGTCTTGTGACCTTGTGCAAGTCAACCCCAATTGCACTCCCCTCCCCCCTCCAAAAAGCAAAAAAAAAAAAAAAAACAAAAGTTGGTCCTGGCTTCATCCCTCTTTATCCCTTTGCTCCAGGTTCCAGCAAAGAGGTACTGCTAAGCCTAGTACCTTATATTCATGCCCTTGATCTCCCAAGACCATCCACACTCTCTATTTGTTGACAGAAACCATGGCTATGTCCAAAGTCCTTTTTCTCTCCTCTCTTCTCCTCTCCTTCTCTCTTCCTCTCCCTCTTCCCTCTCTCCTGCTGTGCTGCTTATTTTTTCTGTCCTTTCTCTCTCCCCTACCCCTCTTCCCTACAACTACAACTCCAGATCTCCTCTCAGCTTCTATGGTTCAATTAACAATACTATGCAGATGGCTCCCAAATCTACACAGCCAGTATTCTCTCATCCCTCTTTTTATCTCTAATCCTTCATTACCTACTGCTTGCTGAATAGCTCCGTCTGAATGTCACATAAACATCTCAAGCTCAGTTTGTCCAATATGGAACTAATTATCTTTCTCCCCTAAACCTTGCCCCTCTACCTTCCTTCCCTATTTCTGTCAAGGGCACTACCATCCTTCTAGTCATTTGGGTCAATAATCTCAGAGTCATCTTTGGCTGTAGGGAGAGAGGGAAGTGTCCATTGGTTATCAGTTCTTATCAGTTCTGTGTCCAAATGTTGCCTACCTTCTATTATATCCACTCATAGGGCCACTACCTTGATTCAGAATTAGACAAACAAAATAAATTCCTAATTAGTCTCTCTGCCTCCATTCACTCCCCTCTCCAAGCTGTCTATCACACAGCTGACAAATGATGTTCCCAAAGGTCTATCCATGCCACTGCCCAGCTAAAGCTATAGTGGCTGCCTTTTACTCATGAATAAACCATAGACTCCTTTAAAAAATTATTCTTTCAGGGACTGGCTGCAGCTTACTTTCTAGTCTTATTCACATTTCTTGCCTTCACACTAGGATTCTTATAGTTTAAACTATAGTCCCAAAATTCAAATCCCATTCTTCTCCGCTTTACCTCATTAGCACCTTGACAATAACCCTAACTTCCTTTCCCTTCTTTGACTTTGACTTAGTAATTATATTCTTCTTCTTTGGTTTTTCTCTTTTTTCTATTTCTCTTCTCCCTCCTCTTAAAGAACTTTTTATTCTCCTTCTCTTTCTACTAATTCCTTCTCTTTCTACTTTTCTCCATGCTACAAGCCTTTCAAATAGGTAGAATAGTATGGAAGAGTATGGAAGATCTAAATTCAAATCTGGTCTAAAATGCTTGGTAGCAGTGTGATGCTGGAAAAATCATTTAAATTCTGTTTGGCTCAGGTTCCTCAACTATTATGTGAATCAAATAGCATTGACCTCCCATGCTTGTTGTGAAGATGAAATGAGAGAAAATGTATAAACTAAATCTCTGACCTTCTCTAGAATTCCAAAGCCCTGTAAATAATTGATATAATGCCTTCTTTTCCTGCTTCTTGAACTTGGGTCCTCCTCCTGATCTTTTCCCGCACTGACCCAGAAAAAGACCCCAATAAAAGATGATAGGGGCTTAAAATAGAATTTAACTCCTTTGGGTCTCTACCATATTTAATCATTCAAGACTAAACAATGTTTTATAAATTCACTGAGGAAGCTCTTGCCTTTGGGCCTCTTTCTGTGGGAATCTGATGATTATAATAGATGTCATAGAGCCAATGTAGTCAAATAAGGACAGATACATCCCCCTTACACTTCCGGCATGGGACAGTGTGTGGTGCAATCTTCTCCCTCATTAAAACACCCTGAGGGCAAGGACTACAAAGGAAGAATCAAGGCCAAGAACTCATATACCTTGGGATTTCAGGCCTGGCCCTAAGAGATGAACAGAGGGTTATGGTCACCTAATTACTTGGGTAACTCTATATCTATTCATGTCATCAGATCTCATCAGAGCCCTCTGGCTTTCATAAAGATGTAACTATGCTTCCAAAAGTTGAATCAGATGGCTCCCTTGCTGAAAGAACCTGTTGATAGAAGAGTTGGCCTGGATATAAAAAAAATAGTCCTTTCTCTCAAAAAGCTTACATTCTACTATGGGATAAAACCGGCACACATGTAAGTAAAAACTAGACATGTTGAGCAGAGATAAAGGACTAGTAATTAGAAGAATGAGAAAAGACTTCCTTTGGGAAACATCATCTTTGTTGAGCCTTGAAGGAGGGTAAAGATTCTATGAAGATGTTATAAACCCTAGGTATATTCTAAATAATAAGGGATAGTCTAATAAAGGTCTTATCTTGAATAGTTTAACCTTTTCTTTTTGACTTCCAGAAGAGTCTCGTTTAGTCAACCATTGATTGTTATTCAAATGAGATAACATTTATAAAGTCCTTAGCACAGTGTCTGTCACAGAGTAGATGCTTTATATAATATTAGTTATTTTTAGCTGTTGTTGTTGTTATTATCATTGAAACCTAAAGTCATTTTTGATTTTAAAACTTAGAAACATCCTAGACCTGTATGAGATATTACTTCTTTACTCTTCAAAAAAAAAAAAAAAGCAACCCAAACCTTAGGTAGATTGTGAGTGTATTATACACGTGTGAGGAGGGAGAGGGGTTAGATGGGGTGGGAAGGAATGTTTACTCGTCATGTTTAAAATTAGATTTTCCATAAGGAATAAACTTTAGCATGTAGTAGGTTTGCTTTTTCATCTCATATGCTCCTTATCAAGGAACAGAATTTAGTGGAGCCCTGCCAGAGGTTGCCCAAGTTATCAAAGATTTCAGGTAGATCTTTTTGTGAATGGTAGACAAGCTTGAAAAGAAAGGTCAATTCCATTTTAGGAAAATATGATATACAAAACCCCAAGTATTTAAAGAAGGTAATTAATACTTCTTCCAAAAATGTTTCAATTTTTGGGAGACATAATGCTTAGGTACCTGTGTTTGCTTCTGGATACTTAGAGAGTGAGAGAGAGTGAGAGAAAGAGAGAGAGAGAGAGAGAGAGAGAGAGTTAAAAGGTATGGGTTGAGAAACATTAAGCTTAAGTAAGGAGAGCTAATGATTATTGGAGCAAATCAGTCATGAAAACAACAAGCATAATATTACATTTGGAAATCAATGGAATAGTATTTTTTCATATATAAAAGCTGAGTTGTTTATAACTTCTCAGAAGCACACATAAAGTAGAAAATATGTGCTTAAAGAATGCTTTTTTACTCTTCCATCCATCCATCCATCCATCCATCCATCCATCCATTCATCCATTTATCATCCATCCATCCATCCTTCCATCCATCCATCGATCAGAATACTCCTTATAGTCTAGGCTTCTACAGCAATACTTATACCCATATACCTTGTTTGGAAGTGCTGATACTACATATATTCAGACAGAACCCTTTCCAATTCCATTAAGAAAAACAACTATAATCAAGTTGTTTCAGACTATGAAATTCATTTTGAATCCACTTTTGGTAGGCCCTCTATTTTCTCCTTCCCTGAGTCTACCACTTCCAGACTAAATTACTATCCAAAAATGCCAATTAAACCTTAGAATAGTGGCATAAGTAGTATTCCAACTATCACTATGTTAACTGCGTTTTTCATCTTCCAATCATTAAGTTCACCTACAATTAATATAATGCTCCTTCATTTGAACCATCCTCTTCCAAATAAATTTTTGGTTCTATTCAAGAAACTTCTCAAGTTCTCACTCATGTCACTACAACTTTAATGACCTCAAATCTTAATGGACCATCTTACAGGTCATCATCTAGCAAGCCAGAGTAATTTACAAAACACAGCTAACCAAAAATAATTTCTTGTATATGGAGTTGAAAGGGACATTAGGGGTCATCTTGTCTAGCATTTTATTGACGAGAAAATTGAAGCTATGAGGTGAAGTAATTTGCTCAACATCACACAGGTAGTAAGCATCAGAAGTGAGATTTGAATCAAAGTGAACTGAAACATTTGTTAAGTATCAACTAAGTGTCAGTTACTGTGCTGGAGATACAACAATAAGCACTTAGGCATATATAAGTGTGAGATTATATCACTAATGTGATATCCACAGCAGCTGCTATGTATATGCAGGCATATTCCCAGGTTTCAATCACAAGATACAACACACTCTCTTCCTTGAAGAGAAAACCAAAACATATATTCAAACACCAGAAGCCAAATTCATCATAGTAACAAAGAGGTCTATATACATTGCCAAGGCAGGAAACACTGACATCCCAAGTGTTCTTTTTAAGACAAAATCCATATACATTACCAATGTAGGGAGTACAAACATCCCAAGCCTTTCCTCTAGCAGGCATCCCCACAAACAAGTTTCTGCAGGGAAAACTTCCCTCTCTCTCACTTATACTAAGTGCTCTACCTGCTCTCTCTCCCCCAGCTCTGTCTCACTCTCTCTCAGCTCTGTTTCACCTATCTTTCCTGCTCCACCTTTCCTATTCCACAATTTCAGCAAGCTCCTTCCACCATGGGCTCCATGTGATCACATAGGCATATTAAGGGGCAGGGAAGATCTTAAAATTTCCTTAACATTACAGAGATGGATGAAAAATCCAAGTGACAGAATTTCTGGGTAATTAATAATCAATGTGTTAATTAGGCTAGCTGATAATCAATAAATTGATGGTTAGTGGTTTCTCTTGGTAACAAAAGACAAAGCCATGGAGATCCCTGAATGCTTTTTGTTCTTTCAAAATACCTTTGAAAAAGGAGGTGCCACTGACAGGTGAAAATCAACCTTTATTGGTGAATAATTAATGAGGGGTGGGCATATTAATGAGGAGGTAGGCAAAATGTCTTCAACTCCTCCTGCTGAGAGTATGACCTAATCATAATACCAACCACCTCCAGCAATCTGGAAAAAGTAATCCATCTTTACCCTGACCACTCTTGGTGGTTTTCTCCTTCATGAGCTGGGTTACCCTAAACTGCAGTGGAGGGGTGCAAGGACATAGGCTTAATGCCTTAGAATTAGCAGGCACCTAGATTAGATTCTGTTTACACTCTAAACAGAAATAAGATCTAGTTGGGTGGGATCAAGGAGCAAGATCAGTTCCAGAGGATTTGGGCAATCTCATATATCTGCAATATCCTTCAAAGACTTACAGGGAATTGTCCCTGAATGAGGAAATAGAGGGGGAAAAGTCTTAATTTAATAATTGTTTATTAATATAATAGAAAAAATAATTTCTCTCAGTGTAATGGAGATCAAAAACAAAATAAATAAAACAAATGACAGTCCCAGGGGTACAATAAGTTAAGGACCAGGGAATGTATTTCCTTCCTACCAAATCCTTCAAGGAGTAAGGCAATTACTTCCCCCTTCCTTTTGCTATCACCAATCTCATGCTACAGAATGAATTATATATTGTGGCTCCTACACACCTTCAAGGTCTACCTACCGACTTAGCAAAGAATAGCAAAGTCGATAAGCATAGATTGTGGGCTGGCTGAACAAGCTACAGCACATGACTGAAATTAAATATTACTGAGCTGTAAGAAACAACAAACATGATGAGTACAGAGAAGCATGGGAAGACTTACATGAATTAATGTAAAGTAAACAGAACCAGGAAAACAATTCATAGGACTACAGAAATGCAAATAGAAACAACAACAAAAATGATTACTGTTGAAATTTGTAAAATCATAATGACTAATCTTGGTACCAAAACAGAGATATAAAGAGATTCCCCTTTTTGTCCCTATGTAAAAACGAGGCATCATGGACTTGAAATACTGCAGACATTTTTTGACACACTGCTTAGTTTTTTGGAATTTTTTCTTTCATACTTTATTGTGAGAGAAGAGAACAGTATTTCATGGTGGATAGACAGTTGGCCTGGGAACTGGGAAGACGTGAGTTCAAATCTGTACTTCTTCTGATACATACCAGTTGTTTGTTTGCAAATCAATTGAACCTCTCAGTGATCTAAACTAGGATTGTAAGTTGGAGGAAAGGTGCCAATCCATATTGGTAAAGAGAGTTTCTTCACATAGGCATTTCTTTTTTTTAAGTTTTTAGAAATATTTATAAGCAAGAATAGACAAATACAGAGAGATTTAGAATGGGATGGTGCTAAACTCTTCCAAAAAACTTTAATAAACTATAATAGCACAAACAGAAGAAAATATATGAAATTAACAATTGCATCTATTTAAGATAAATTTGTATTTTTTATTAAACAAATGCTTTATTAACTTCTGGTTTATATAATTCATTTCCACCAAATTTTGAGTTACAATTTTTCCCCATTTTTCCCTACCCACCACCCCAGAATAGCAGTCCCACTAGATATCCCCTCATCCAATGTGCTCTCTTCCATATCTTCTCCCATACCCCCTTCGACTTTACCATTAGGGCAAGGTGAATCTCTGAGCCCCAATGCCTGGACATCTTATGAAACATTTAAATTTGAATCTTCGATTTTCAGATCCATTCCCTTCCACCCTTGTCACCCACTCCCTCTGAGAAGATAAGCAAATCAGTATGTGTTGTACATGTATAGCTATGCAAAACATTACCATAGTAGATATATTGTAAAAGACTGCTTATATTTCCCTCCCACCCATCTCACCTCGCACCTGGTCCATTCCCTACTTTGATCCTGTCCCTCTTTGAAAGTGGGTACTTCCAACCTCCCCTCCCCCCAGATTGCCCTCACCTCCATCCTCCCCCTCTCATCCCCCTTTCCCCTACTCAACTGCAGTGTGATATATTCCATTTAGTATGTATGTGATTCTCTCCTTGAACCAAATTCAATGAGAATATGGTTTTTCCTTTTTGACTTCCTGTTCTTCCCCCTCCACTGCAACTACTTCCCCTTGCCTCTTCTACATGAGATAGTTTACACTACCCTGTCTCTCCCCATCTCCTCTTACCACTCTCCTCTCTCACCTCTTGACTTCACCCCTTAAGAATTATCCCTTCCCATCAAATTCAAGCTGTGGCCTTTATCCATGTATCCCTGTAAACATATGCCCATATACCCCTCTTCAGTTATTTTCATAATGAGAAAGGTTTCATCAATTACAGTTATTGTTTCTCCATGTAGGAATGTAAATAGTTCAACTTTGGTAAGTTCTTTTGATTTCTTTTCCTTGATTACCTTCTCAAGCATCTCTTGCTTCTTGTGTCCAAATGTCAAATTTTCTATTCAACTCTGGTTTTTTCCTCAAGAATTCTTGAAAGTCCTCTATTCCACTGAATGACCATATTTTCCCCTGAAACAAGATATTCAGTTTTGCTGGGTAGGTGACCCTTGGCTTCAATCCCAGCTCTTTTGCCCTCTGGAATATCATATTCCATGCCCTTCCATCCCTCAGTGTAGCAGCTGCCAGGTCCTCTGCTATTCTGATTGTAGTTCCACAGTATTGAAATTGTTTATTCCTGGCTGCTTGTAGTATTTTCTCCTTGATCTGGGAATCCTGGAACCTGGCTATAATATTCCCTAGGAGTTTTCTTTTTGGGATCTTTTTCAGGAGGCGGTCAGTGAATTTTTTCAACCTCTATTTCCCCCTCTGGGTCTAACACATCAGGGCAATTTTCCTTGAGAATTTCTTGAAGGATGATTTCTAGGTTCTTTCTTTGATCATGGCTTTCAGTTAGTCCAATAATTTTTAAATACTCTCTCCTGGATCTATTTTCCAAGTCAGTGGTTTTCCCCATGAGATATTTCACATTGCCTTCTATTTTTTCATTTGTTTGAATCTGTTTAACAGCATCTTGATTTCTCATAAAGTCACTAGCTTCCATTTGCTCCAGCCTAACTATGAGGGAATGAATCTCCTCATTGATCTTTTGAGATTCTTTTTCCATCTGGCAGATTCAGCTTTTTAAGGCATTCTTCTCCTCATTGCCTTTCTGGGCCTCTTTTGCCATTTGAGTTAGTCTATTTTTAAGGTGTTATTTTCCTCATTCAGGCTGTTGACCCTCATTTCATACTTTTCTTGCATCTTTATCATTTCTCTTCCCAATTTTCCCCCACTTCTCTATCTGCTTCTTAAGG
This sequence comes from Gymnobelideus leadbeateri, assembly GCA_011680675.1. Lineage (NCBI taxonomy): Eukaryota > Metazoa > Chordata > Mammalia > Diprotodontia > Petauridae > Gymnobelideus > Gymnobelideus leadbeateri. The sequence goes on along the minus strand of WOXC01001281.1, from coordinate 96,817 downwards.
TCCTCTATGGCTTGTAGCCAGCTTGTATTTTCATTTGGGGCTTTTGGTGCAGGAGTTCTGACCTCACAGTCCTCCTCCATGCTTTGATCCTCTTTGCCCCTAAAATAGGAGTCCAATGTTGAATTTTTCTGTTTATTTTGTTTCTTTTGCCTAGGCATGTTGCCACTTAATTACTTGATTTTGGGGCTTGTTGCCACAGTAGGACTCTGCCACCAGACAGGAGAGCTTCCATCCTAACCTTGGGGTCTTCACAACTTCCGCAGGTTGGGTAGCCTCTGTAAAGCCTCCATCCACTCTGGCAAATTGGATACCCACCCCAAACCTCCCCTCCAGACCATAATCCAGATCCAGGCAGTTTAAAGCAAGAGTGATTAACCCCCAGACTGATTGCTGGATCTCCCTACAGTGTGCAGACAAGGAGCTAGAGCCGCCACTAATGCTGCAAAATGGCTTCTGTGCCCCTTTTCTTCAGCAGCTTTTAGCCCCAAGGGGAGGAAGCCGATGTGTTCCCCAAATACTGGTCCCAAAGTCCATAGGGCACTAACCTCTCACTTTGTCCTAGGCATATCTGTGCTGATAGTTCTGGAATTGCCACAGCTTCTGGAGTTCTGGGGTCCCTCCAGCCTGCTGCTGGCTCAGCTGCCCTAGGGCTACAAATGGCGGCTCACTTGGGCCTGGGCTCGGCTCCCATAGCGCAGCGCTGTTAGTTCCCAGCACGCTGTACTGCCGCTCCCTGCAGGGTTGCTGGGCTGTCTTCAGCAGGAGGTTAGTTTCTCTGTGTTGTTCTGTGGGTGCTGGGGCTCCAGAAGTTGTTCCGAGTCCCCTTTTACATAGTTTGGAAGTTGTGTGGGGCAGAGCACCTTGGAAGTGCTATTTCTACTCCGCCATCTTGGCTCCGCCCCCTCACATAGGCATTTCTAATACTTATAAAGTAATAAAACCAGGCTCTATCCCTATCCTATTAGTCAACAAGTATTTGTTAAGTGCATACTTTTTGCCAAGCACTGTGCTAAGAACTATGGATACAAAGAAAGGGAAAAAAAAACAACAGTCCTTGCCCTCAAGGGCTTCACATTCAAATTGCAGGACAACTTACAAACAACTACATGAATATAATATATCTGTGAGATAAACTGGAAGTAATGTCAGAGGGAAGGCACCAGCATTGGGAAGGATGAAGTATGGGTTGGGGAGAAGAGACTGGGAAAACCTTTTCTACAGAAATTAAGATTTGAACTGAAATGAATCTTAAAAGATGTCAGAGATGCCAGGAAGCAGAGGAAAAGAGGGAATACATAGCTCTCTGGGACGTGAAGGGAGGAATATGTTGGGAAAATATAGGTGATATAAAAACAAGATATAAAATAATTTTAAAGGGCACATCACTATCTCCATGTAGCTTTCTCTGTTCTCTCCCCTATTTTCATGTAATAAACAAATTTAAAAAAAGAAGGCTCATTTCTGATGTTGCTAGTACAAGCATCTGAACTTCTGGGTCCTTAGCCAATACACCCAATTGAAAAAAAAGAATTGTATTATAGAATACAATGACACAGAAAGTTACCTGCAGAGTAACTGCTGCTAAGTGTTTCATCAGCTTGGATCCCCACCTGAAAGTTGTTTGTTTCTTCCAGGAACAGGTGCATGAAGGGGAAATAATATTCAAATCAGCTTCTGACCATTTCAACTAAGAACAGATGAGCCTTGCTGGAGCCAAATCTCTTCTACCCTCCCTAGGCCCTGAGGTTGTTCTCATTTGTCAGTTTAATGGTTCATATTCTTCCAAACTGAGGGCTAACCTCCTGTGTCTGCTGCATTTTTAAAACCATTCGCTCTCCAGAGACACCTTTCTCTGACTTTAGTGACAGCAGTTCTTCCCTCCCTCTCTCTTCCTTCCCTCTCCCATCATTCTTTCCCTATCTTAAATGATTTTGAGCATCCATAGTATACTCCCTTAATTCGATGCTCCAAGAAGCCCATTTGCACACTAGACAGAAAAAAAAAAGTGGTGTTTGTTTATGCAACTGGCTCAGTGAGCAAGGATGAGGAATTGAGTTATTTATTCAATGACTCAAGCCTTGATGACTAAATTGGAATTTGCTTCTGTATCTTGAGGGAAGGGAGAGGAGAAATCTAATAGATTAAATGGGACGGCTCTTTGTCTCTCTCTATGCCTCAGCTGGGAGACCAGGCTTGGTATAATTAACTCCTGGGGAAAGGAAGCTGGCTGTGGACTCAGAAACAGAACCTTGCCAGACTCAGCAAGTGGCTCTGTCCTTCCTGGGCTTGCCTGAATTCTGTGGGTCTCATGGGTTTTGTCTTTCCGATGTCATCATTCTCTAAGTAAAGATTTTCCAATGACCTCTAGCAGCCATTCTGTTGTCTTGTGCTTCTTTCTATTATCATAAGACATCATGTTAACTTGAAATCTTACTATCTATATAATACTGTTCTAAGTGTTTAAAGAGTTAGATGAATTATGCAAGATCCAAGGTCCTTGATCTAAGAATGAACAATGGGGTGGAGAGTAGTGAGGAGAGTAGGGATACTAGCCAAGCTAAATATTAATGACAAGTTGGTAATCCAACCAGTGGCCAGTAAGGAGATACTTGATGACCACATACCCTGTTGACCCTTCCCCTCCCCCAACATACATAAAGTTCCTGTGCTTTTCCACACACCTGTCTTGTGAAGCTAAGCAGTACTGGGGATCATCCTATATCATTCCAAATATGAGAAGATATACCAAAGGTTCATTGAATCAGTTTTATTGAGAGTCTCTCAGGTAGCTAAGAACTGGATATTTTGGGTAGAGGAAATATTGGATTATATGAGGGAAGGAGATACTGTGTGAAGAAAACTCCAAATCAATTAATATTTCTCAAAAATTGTTTGCCCTTTGTTTTTGAAAAGGACCATCACAGTCTCTTGACTCATGTGTGAATTGGATTTAAGTGAACCAGAGCTGCACAAAGTCATCAGCCTTGTTCTCTCTTCCAGAGTCATCAAAGTCCAGTGTCAAGACAAGTGTCCGAACTGGTGATGGTCTGGGATGCAGTGGGTGGCCTTGTCTGACCAACTTTTAAGTGCTCCACAGAGCCTTCTTCAGTCATCTTCATGGCCATAGGAAGAAATTGTTCTAATCTGCCCATTTCACCAGGGAAAATCTTCATATACTTGGGGTAGACACCCCCCAACTCAGCAACAAAATAGAGTGTTGGGAAATATCAGAGGAAGACTGGAAGACAGAGCTATAGCTGTAACAATTGTGAATAACTATTGTCTCCTGACTTTAGAATCTCCCATGAGGTATTACTTCTCTTTTCCTTACTACCTTATTTGCCCTTTCTCTAGGCTATTTAAGACCATGACACTGATTGAATATCTATTGTCTACTTATAATTTCCTTCTCTATAATCACTTTACCAACTCTTTCATATCAGAAACCTTTTTATGTATTAATAACAATAACAACAACAATCACAATGACCATTTAAAAGTCAAATACATGTTGTGAGTGGAAAGGAGTAAACAATGGCAAAATAAAGAGACCATAACTGGGATGGTGTATGGGGAGCCTTTGTATGCTCTGAGACTGTAATATAGCTATGAAATCCTGGCAAAAACCCTGAAATATTGGCTAGTTGGAGTCTGACACAGAAGCCATCATGACTTAACTTTTCTAAATGTAAGAAGTAGACAGGTATAATGAGGTTACAGACTGAATTTACTCTGAAATATCATGATGATCAACTCTGCACAAAGAGTGAGAGGTATTCTTTTGTGTTCTGTTACTACAAGAAAATTTGATACATCGGATTAAAAATACCAATACCACAACACAAAGGTGGGGAACCTGTGGCCTCGAGACCACGTGTGGCCTTCTAGGTCCCTGAATGCAACCTTTTGATTGAGTACAAGTTTTACAAAACAAATCTTTTTTATTAAGGGGTTTTGTTCTGTGAAGTTTGGATTTAATGAAAGCGCTATACTTGAGGACCTAGAGGGCCACATGTGACCTTGAGGTCACAGGTTCCCCACTATTGCCCCAACTCCTTTGAATGGTTCAATGTAGATGGTGCCACCATTTAAGGTGGGCAAACCATAACTGTGCCTAAAATGAACAGAAGATATGAATAAGTTTTAATTATATGTCTTTACTACAAACATAACAAACCCAGAAACAGCGATTACACATTGTAGGCAAAGGCTTCATATTACCTGTTGTCTTGGATATCTTCAGCTCTGAGCTGAAGATAATAAGACATTGCAGATCAATAACACATTACAGATCAATAGTAGGGAAAACATAAGAAATAATTTCATTCCTAACCTCAGATTAGATGAAACAATAACAGAAATTGAGGAATTCTTTAAATCTGAAAACTAAAAAGCTAATGAATCTAAAGGCATTGAAAATCTTTGCTGAACATGAACTCCAAAAGCGTTAACTAATAATGAAAGAGATGGCAAAAATTGTGCTAATAACTGACATGATTTTGAAAAGGAGAATAGTACACTTAGAATGAAATTTTTTAAAAAACCTTTTGTTTTGTTTGACAGCACAAATCCAAATAATAAAACAAGTATACCCAAATAGAACAATCTTAAAATTATGAAACCTTCATGAAAGACTATATTCTCCAACAATATTTGACATTGTAATGATAGTTCAGGATTTGCATCCAATAGTGTATACTATAGTTATTGCTGTGGGAAGGTCTTTAGGAGAAGAAATAAAGATATTGTGGTGTATTTCTGAGGGCAGGAGTGGAATACCATAATGGCAGAAGTGGTTTGAGAGAACTATTGACAAATCTGTAGAAAGGCACTGGAAGATAACATTATTATCTACCCAAGATGTGCATTGGAATATTGGAAACAATATTATTAAGTTGAAGACAATGCAAAAGATATATATGAGAAATAAACTCTGGAAAATAAAAATTTACCACAGTTTAAAAATTATTAAATATTTTATTTTCCCCCAATTATATGTTTAAACAATTTTGACATTTGTATTTTTTTAAGTATTGAGTTCCAAATTCTATCCCTCCTTCCCTCTTTTCCCTTGCTCCTTCCTGAGATAGTAAGCAATCCAATATAGGTTATGAATGTACAATTATGTAAAATATTTCCATATTAGTCATTTTATACAAGAAGACTCAAAAAGAAGGAAGTAATTAAAAAAAAACAAAGAAAGAAAAAGAGAAATGCATGCTTTAGTCTGTATTCAGACAATATCAGTTCTTTCTCTGGAGGTAAATAGCATGCTTCATCATGAATCCTTTGGGATTGTCTTAGATCATTACATTACTGAGAAGAGCTAAGTCAGTTCTTCATCATACAATATTACTGTTACTGTGTACAACATTCTTCTGGTTTTGCTCACTTCACATTGCATCAGTCCATGTAATTTTATGTATACATATTTGAAACATTTAATTTTGAAACTTTGAATTCCAAATTCATTACCTTCGTCCCTTGACACCCACTCTTGCTGGGAATATAAGCATTTCGGTATATGTTGTACATGTATAACTATGCAAAACATTACCATAGTAGATATATTGTAAAAAACTGGCTATATTTCCCTCCCACTTATCCCACGCCCCCACTTGATCCATTCCCTACTTTGATCCTGTCCTTTTCAAAAGTGGGTGCTTCCAACCTCCCTTCTCCCCACCATGTCCTCCCTTCCATCATCCCCCGCTCATCCCCTTCCCCGCTACTCTCCTGTAGGGTGAGATATCCCATTTAGTATGGATGTCTTTCTCTCCCTGAGCCAAATTCTATGAGAATGTGGCTTTGCCTTTTTGCCTTCCTGTTCTTCCCCTCCCTTGCAACCACTTCCGCTTGCCTCTTCTATATGGAACAGTTTACCCTTTTCTGTCTCTCCCCATCTCCTCTCATTGTATTCCTCTCTCACCTCTTAATTTCACCTTTTAATTATCATCCCTTCCTATTAAATTCAACTTGTGCCCTCTATCTATGTATACCTGTGAACATATATACACACATTCACATATGTATTCATATGCCCATATAACCATCTTCAACTATTTTCATACTGAGAAAGGTTTCCTCAGTTACAGTTATCATTTATATATGTAGGAATGTAAATAGTTCAACTTTGATAAGTTCTTTTTGATCTCTTTTCCCTGTTTACCTTCTCAAGTATCTCTTGCTTCTTGTGTCTGAATGTCAAATTTTCTATTCAACTCTGTTTTTTTCCTCGAAAATGCTTGAAAGTCCTCTATTCCGCTGAATGACCAAATTATCCCCTGAAACATGATACTCAGTTTTCCTGGGTAGGTGATTCTTGGTTTTAATCCCAGGTCCTTTGTCCTCTGGAATATCATATTCTATGCCCTTCAATCCATCAGTGTAGAAGCTGCCAGGTCCTGGGCTATTCTGATTCTGTTTCCACAATATTGAAATTGTTTCTTCCTGGCTGCTTGTAGTATTTTCTCCTTGATCTGGGAATTCTGGAACCTGGTTATAATATTCCTAGGAGTTTTCTCTTTGGGATCTTTTTCAGGAGGTGATCTGTGGATTCTTTCAACCTCTATTTCCCCCTCTGGGTCAAAATATCAGGGCAATTTCCCTTGAGAATTTCTTGGAGGATGATTTCTAGATTCTTTCTTTGATCATGGCTTTCAGGTAGTCCAATAATTTTAAAATTCTCTCTCCTGGATCTATTTTCTAGGTCAGTGGTTTTTCCCATGAGATATTTCATGTTGCCTTCTATTCTTTCATTTATTTGGATCTGTTTAAAAGCATCTTGATTTCTCATAAAGTCATAAGCTTCCATTTGCTCCAGTCTAATTCTGAAGGAATGAATCTCCTCAGTGAGCTTTTGAGATTCTTTTACATCTGGAAAATTTGGCTTTTTAAGGCATTCTTCTCCTCATCGCCTTTTTGAGCCTCTTTTGCCATTTGAGTTAGTCTATTTTTAAGGTGTTATTTGCCTCAGTCATGCTGTTGACTCTCATTTCATACTTTTCTTGCATCTTTCTCATTTCTCTTCCCAATTTTTCCTTCACTTCTCTTATATGCTTCTTAAGGTGCTCTATGGCCTCTCACCTGCTTGTTTTTTCATTTGGGGCTTTTGATGCAGGAGTTCTGACCTCACATTACTCCTCTTGTTCCATGCTTTGATTCTCTTTGTCCCCAACATAGGAGTCTAATGTTGAATTTTCCTGGTTATTTTGTTTCCTTTGCCTGGGCATGTTGCCACTTGATTACTTGACTTTGGGGCTTGTTGACACAGTAGGACTCTGCCACCAGACAGGGGAGCTTCTATACCAAACGTTGGAATTTTCTCAATTTCCGGAGGTATTAGTCGGGTACCCTCACTGAAGCTCCCACACATTCTGACAAGCTGGTCACACACCCCAAGACCTCCACCCCAGACCACAATCCAGATCCAGGGAGGTTAAAGCAAGAATGATTATCCCCCAGACTGATTGCCATATCCTCCTACAGTCCACAGGCGAGGAGGTGAAGCTGTAATTGAAGCTGCAATATGGCGGCTGTGCCCCAGCTCCTCAGTGGCTTTTGGCCCCCAGAGGAAGAAGCTGATGTGCTCCCAAATACTGGTCCCAAAATCCATAGGGCATTAACCTCTCACTTTGTTCTAGGCATATCTGTGTTGATAATTCTGGAATTGTCACAGCTGCTGGTGTTCTCGGGTCCCTCCAATTGGCTTCTGGCCCGGCTGCCCTTGGGCTAAAACTGCAACTCAGGAGGGCCTGGGCTCAGCTCCCAGAGCAGTGTGCTGTCGTCTTCCAGAGTGCCGCACTGGCCACTCCCTGCAGCACTGCCAGGCTGTCCTCAGTGGGAGGTTAGCTTCTCTGTGCCATTTCATGGGTTCTGGCACTCCAGAGGTCCTTCAGAGTCCCCTTTTACATAATTTTGAATTGTTGAGGCCTGGAGTACCATGGAAGTGCAGTTTCTACTCCGCCATCTTGGCTCTGCCCCATGTAATTCTTTCTAAGTTTTTCTGAAACAATCCTGCTTATCATTTCTTATAGCATAATAATATTCCATCACAATCATATAACATAACTTTTTCAGTCATTCCCCAGTTGATGGGCATCCCCTTGACTTATAATTCTTAGCTACCACCAAAAAAAACTGCTATAAATATTTTATGCCAGATAGTTTTGATAACCTTAAATCATTGATTAGCAATTAAAAGCAAAAACTAGAGCAATATAACAATTCAATATCAAACAAAAACTCTGCTGCAAGGGCTTGAGAAGAGAAATTAGAACAGAAAGGGAACACCCCCCCAAGAAGGAGTATATAAAACATTTCTGATCATTTATGTGGTCCAAAGAAGTCCATTGCTATGAAAATGAAAGTTATATCAAATGAGAAACAGAAAGCTCATGTTCTGTTAGTATAATGAATGACTAAACAGCAACATCAAAGGAGGTGGCTGAAACCCTAATTTCTCTGGAAAAAAAATTTAAAAAAGAACTGGCCTGGATAAGATCCAAAGAGATTGATTTGTATGCTTCACAGTAAAGCTTAAATTATGAGTAATCACATTATCAACTTCCTCTTTGATATGAACCAAATTATATCTTTCTTGATAGAAAGGATCACATATTTATTACTAAAAGAAAATAATTCCAGTAACCCCTTCAATGGAAGGCAAATTTAATGTTTTTCTACTTTATACTAAACATTCACAGGTTTTATTAATCAAAATTTACAAATACGAAAAGAAAACAATATGTGGATTGATGAAGAAAAAGGGATACACAAAAAATTCACACTATATACTGACCAAATCATTATTTATTGAATGATTATTAAACAAGCCACCAAAAGAACCATGATATTGATTCCATCTTTATTGATTTTCTCAAAATGTTTGACTTATGAGGGGCGGAGCCAAGATGGTGGAGTAGAAACAGCATTTCCAAGGTGCTCCGCCCCACACAACTTCCAAAGAATGTAAAAGGGGACTCTGAACAACTTCTGGAGCCCCAGCACCCACAGAACTACACAGAGAAGCTAACCTCCCGCTGAGGACAGCCCAGCACCCCCGCAGGGAGCAGGGAGCACAGTACTCTGGGAGCCAAGCCCAGGTCCGCATGAGCCACAGTTTTAGCCCTAGGGCGGCTCAGCCAGCAGCTGGCTAGAGGGACCCCAGAATGCCAGCACCTGTGTTGATTCCAGAATTATCAGCACAGATATGCCTAGGACAAAGTGAGAGGTTGGTGCCCTATGGACTTTGGACCATTATTTGGGGAACGTGTTGGCTTCCTCCTCTGGGGGCGAAAAGCTGCTGAAGAAACTCAGCACAGAAGCCATTTTGTAGTTTTCAGTGCCGGCTCCAGATCCTGGCCTGTGAACTGTAGGGAGATCCAGCAATCAGTCTGGGGGTTAATCACTCTTGCTTTAAACTGCTTGGATCTAGATTGTGGTCTGGAGGGGAGGTTTGGGGTGGGTATCCAATTTGCCAGACCAGGTGGAGGCCTTACAGAGGCACCCAACCTGCAGAAGTTGTGAAGACCCCAAGGTTAGGACAGAAGCTCTCCTGTCTGGTGGCAGAGTCCTACTGTGGCAACAAGCCCCAAAATCAAGTAATTAAGTGGCAACACGCCTAGGGAAAAGAAACAAAATAAAAAGAAAAATTCAATATTGGACTCCTATTTTAGGGGCAAAGAGGATCAAAGCATGGAAGAGGACTGTGAGGTCAGAACTCCTGCACCAAAAGCCCCAAATGAAAATACAAGCTGGCTACAGGCCATAGAGGACCTTAAAAAGCAGATAAGAGGAGTGGGGGGAAATTGGGAAGAGAAATGAGAAAGATGCAAGAAAAGTATGAAATGACAGTCAACAGCCTGACTGAGGAAAATAACACCTTAAAAAATAGACTAACTCAAATGGCAAAAGAGGTTCAGAAAGGCAATGAGGAGAAGAATGCCTTAAAAAGCCAAATTTTCCAGATGGAAAAAGAATCTCAAAAGCTCACTGAGGAGATTCATTCCTTTAGAGTTAGACTGGAGCAAATGGAAGCTAGTGACTTTATGAGAAATCAAGATGCTGTTAAACAGATACAAACAAATGAAAGAATAGAAGGCAACGTGAAATATCTCATGGGAAAAACCACTGACCTGGAAAATAAATCCAGGAGAGATAATTTAAAAATTATTGGACTACCTGAAAGCCATGATCAAGGAAAGAACCTAGAAATCATCCTTAAAAAATTCTCAAGGAAAATTTCCCCGATGTTTCAGACCCAGAGGGGGAAATAGAGGTTGAAAGAATCCACAGATCACCTCCTGAAAAAGATCCCAAAAAGAAAACTCCCAGGAATATTATAGCCAGGTTCCAGAATCCCCAGATCAAGGAGAAAATACTACAAGCATCCAGGAAGAAACAATTTCAATATTGTGGAAACACAATCAGAATAGCACAGGACCTGGCAGCTTCTACACTGATGGGTTGAAGGGCATGGAATATGATATTCCAGAGGGTAAAAGAGCTGGGATTGTAGCCAAGTGTCACCTGCCCAGCAAAACTGAGTATCTTGTTTCAGGGGAAAAGATAGTCATTCAGTGGAATTGAGGACTTTCAAGCATTCTTGATGAAAAAACCAGAGTTGAATAGAAAATTTGACATTCAGACACAAGAACCAAGAGATGCTTGAGAAGGTAATCAAGGAAAAGAAATCAAAAGGAACTTATCAAAGTTGAGCAATTTACATTCCTACATCGAAAAGCAATATTTGTTTCTGATGACACCTTTCTCATTATGAAAATAATTGAAGAAGCTTATATGGTCATATGAATATATATATGAATGTTCGTATATATGTTTACAGTTATACATGGATAGAGGGCTCAGGTTGAATTCAGTGGGAAGGGATGATACTTAAGGGGTGAAGTTGAAAGGTGAGAGAAGAAAGTGGCAAGAGGAGATGGGGAGAGACAGGGTAGGGTAAACTATCTCATGTAGAAGAGGCAAGGGGAAGTGGTTGCAGGGGAGGGGAAGAACAGGAAGGCTAAAAGGCAAAACTATATTCTCATTGAAGTTGGCTCAAGGATAGAATCACATATATACTAAATGGGATATCTCATCCTGCAGGAGAGTAGGGGGAAGGGGAATGAGAGGGGGGATGAGGGAGGGGAGGGCATTCTTGGGGGAGGGGAGGTTAGAAGTACCCACTTTCAAAGAGGGACAGGATCAAAGTAGTGAATGGACTAGGTGGGAGGTGAGATGGGTGAGAGGGAAATATAAACAGTCTTTTACAATATGTCTACTATGGCAATGTTTTGCATAGCTATACATGTACAACACATACTGAATTGCTTATCTTCTCAGAGGGAGTGGGTGACAAGGGAGGAAGGGAATGGATCTGAAAATCGAAGTTTCAAAATTAAATGTTTTATAAGATGTCTAGGCATTGGGGCTCAGAGATTCACCTTGCCCTAATGGAAAAGTCCAATGGGGTATGGGAGAAGATATGAGAAAGAGCAGATTGGATGAGGGGATATCTAGTGGGACTTTTATTCTGGCATGGTGGGTAGGGAAAATGGGGGGAAAATTGTAACTGAAAATCTGGTGGAAATGAATGATGTAAAGCAGAAGTTAATAAAGCATTAAATTAAAAAAATAAAAAAAATGAGTTCAGAGGAAAACATGTTTGACTTATTTCTAAACTCATGTTTTAGTCATCTACTATAAGGTAGATCAAAGCTTAGTGATAATAGAATATTGATAGTCCATATGAAATGTATTTTCTTTTTTAAGCATTTCACTAACATAATTTCAAGAAGGATTGGTATGAAATTTGGCATTTTCCAGAAAGACAGTTTAAGTCATACATTATTTTGCCTAGTAATTCATAGCATAATAGTTTTTAGAATTGAAATGAATATTAGAAACCATTAAGTCTAATCACCTCAATTTGCAGGAAAGGAAACTAAGTCACAGAAATATTAAATGACTTGCCCAGAGTTTCATTGCTGGTAATTGTCTGAAGCAGTATTTAAACTGAGGTATCACTGAATCTAAGTCCAATGTCCTATTGGCTATTCAATGAATCTAAGTCCAATGTCCTATTGGCTATCCAATTCCTATTGGCTACTCATAAATAGAATGGAATATGAATTTCAAGGCAAACAGGGAGACATATGAAAACATTATATTAATCACTCCATCAATCCATCGAAAAGCATTTAGCAAACACAAACTATGTTCCAGGTACATTGACACTCATGGATAACATCGAGTTATGTGGCTTCACTTGAAAGTCTGTTTTTTTAAAAAGCTGTGATAGGAGGCAGAGCCAAGATCGTGGAGTAGAAACAGCACTTCCAAGGCACTCTCCCCCACACCACTTCCAAATCATGTAAAAGGTAGACTCTGAACAACTTCTGGAGCTCCAGCACCCGCAGAATGACACAGAGAAGCTAAATTCCCACTGAGGACAGCCCAGCAGCCCTGCTCGGAGCAGTCAGGGCAGTACTTAGGGAGCCAAACCCAGGCCCACCTGAATCTCGGTTTTAACCCCAGGATGGCCTGGCCAGCAGCTGGCTGGAGGGACACCAGAACACCAGCAGCTAGGGCGATTCAAGAATTATCAACACAGATATGCCTAGGACAAATTGAGACGTTAGTGTCCTTTAGACTTTGGGAGCAGTATTTGGGGAACTCATCAGCTTCTTCCTCTGGGGATGAAAAGTGGCTGAAGAGACATGGCACAGATGCCATTTTGCAGCTTCAGTGGCAGCTTCAGCTCCTGGCCTGTGGACTGTAGGGAGATCCAGCGATCAGTCTTGGGGGTTAATCACTCTTGCTTCAACCTCCCTGGATCTGGATTGTGGTCGGGGGCGGGGGTCATGGGGTGAGTATCCAGCTTGCTGGAGCCTGTGGAGGCTTCAAAGAGGCCACCCAACTAATATCTCCGGAAGTTGTGAAGACCCCAACGTTTGGGACAGAAGCTCCCCTGTCTGGTGGCAGAGTCCTACTGTGGCAACAAGCCCAAAAGTCAAGTAATTAAGTGGGAACATGCCTAGGCAAAGGAAACAAAATAAACATAAAAACACAACATCAGACTCCTATTTTGGGGGCAAAGAGGATTGAAGCATGGAACAGGATTAGGACCATGAGGTCAGGAATCCTGTACCAAAAGCCCCAAATGAAAATATGAGCAGATTTCAGGCCAAAGAGGACCTTAAGAAGGATTTACAAAACCAAATAAGAGAAGTGGAGGAAAAATTGGGAAGAGAAATGAGAAGGATTCAGGAAAAGTATGAAATGAGAGTGAAAAGCCTGACTGAGGAAAATAGCACCTTAAAAATAGACTAACTCAAATGGCATAGGAGGCTCAAAAACGCAATGAGGAGAAGAATACCTTAAAAAGCCGAATCTGCCAGATGGAAAAAGAATCTCAAAAGCTCACTCAGGAGAATCATTCCTTTAGAGTTAGACTGGAGCAAATGGAAGCTAGTGACTTTATGAGAAATCAAGATACTATTAAACAGATCCAAACAAATGAAAGAACAGAAGGCAATGTGAAATATCTCATGGGAAAACCACTGATCTGAAAAATAGATCCAGGAGAGATAATTTAAAATTATTGTACTACCTGAAAGCCATGATCAAAAAAGAACCTAGAAATCATCCTTCAAGAAATTCTCCAGGAAAATTGCCCTGATATTTTAGACTCAGAGGGTAAAATAGAGGTTGAATGAATCTATCGATTACCTCCTGAAAAAGATCCCCAAAAGAAAACTCTGTAGAATATTATAACCAGGTTCCAGAATTCCCAGATCAAGGAGAAAAATACTACAATCAGTCAGGAAGGCAAAATTTCAGTATTGTGGAAACACAATCAGAATAGCACAGGACCTGGCAGCTTCTACACTGAGGGATCAAACGGCATGGAATATGATATTCCAGGGGGCAAAAGAGCTGGAATTAAAACCAAGAATCATCTACCCAGCAAAACTGATTTTCTTGTTTCAGGGGAAAATATGGTCATTCAGTGGAATAGAGAACTTTCAAGCATTCTTGAGGAAAAAATCAGAGTTGAATAGAAAAGTTGACATTCAGACACAAGAAGCAAGAGATATTTGAGAAGGTAAACAGGGAAAAGAAATCAAAAGGAACTTATCAAAGTTGAACTATTTATATTCCTACATGGAAAAACAATAACTGTGACTGATGAAATCTTTCTCATCATGAAAATAATCGAAGAATGTGTGTATATATGTTTACAGGTATACCTGGATAGAGGACACAGGTTGAATTTGGTGGGAAGGGATGATACTTAAGGGGTAAATTTATGATGTGAGAAAGCAGTGTGTCAAGAAGAGATGGGGAGAGACAGGGTAGGGTAAACTATCTCATGTAGAAGAGGCAGGGGGAAGAGGTTGCAGGGGAGAGGAAGAACAGGCAGGCAAAAAGGCAAAAGCATATTCTCATTGAAGTTGGCTCAAGGAGAGAATCACATACATACTAAATGGAATATCTTACCCTCATTCACTCTCCTGAATAGGGGAAAGGGGGATGAGAGGGGGGATGATGGAGGGGAGGGCATTCTGGGGGGAGGGGAGGTTGGAAGTACTCACTATCAAAGAGGGACAGGATCAAAGCAGGGAATGGACCAGGTGGGAGGTGAGATGGGTGGGAGGGAAATATAAGCAGTCTTTTCCAATATATCTACTATGGTAATGTTTTGCATAGCTATACATATACAACACATACTGAATTGCTTTTCTTCTCAGAGGGAGTGGGTGACAAGGGAGGAAGGGAATGGACCTGAAAATCGAAGTTTTAAAATTAAATGTTTCATAAGATGTCCAGGCATTGGGGCTCAGAGATTCATCTTGCCCTAATGGCAAAGTAGAATGGGATATGGGAGAAAATATGGGAGAGAGCAGATTGGATGAGGGGATATCTAGTGGAACTGCTATTCTGGGGTGGTGAGTAGGGAAACAATGTAACTCATAATCTGATGGAAATGAATGATGTAAATCAGAAGTTAATAAAGCATTTGTTTAATTAAAAAAAACAAATAAAAACTGTGACAATGAAATCTATGTTTTCACATACAGTCTTGTATTTGCTGTTCTTTGTTCTGGTTTACTGGTTTTGTCAAGTTCAGAAAATCCAAAGAATTGTCAATGATACTAAAAAATAACAAACAACAACAACAACAACAACAACAAAACATTAAATAACTAATCCATTTCCTGAAAACTTTTTGGAAATCTATGTGGAAAGGTGGTAGAAAGAAGCCAGGAAGTTGCCTGAGTTCTGCCCAATTTTAAATCAAGCCTCTAAATGAATTTAGAGTAACAGAACCAACAAAAAGACAGAGAAAATCAATTTTCTAGCTTAAGATAACTTATAAGGAGTTCAGTAAAGAACTATCTCACTTGGGTAAAAGGGGAGTACATCCCAACACATTGTTTGGGCAAGCCAGCAGAAAGATTTTAGCTGTAGCATAGATCAACAGCCAAGGCCCCGTGTCCTGACTCAGTAAGCCAGCACTGAAGTTTCCAGCCCCAGTACAGAAGCAAAGTGTGATCCCTGTATCCCCAGCACAACAGGTACAACTATGATAGGTCACCCTCAGTATAGTGGGCATGCCACAAATTCCTGAGGCCCCAGTGTAGAAAGCCAATGACTAGGCCCATGGCCCCCAGCATAAGAAGCTTGGGATAGTACGCCCTGGGGCCCAGAAGCAAAGCTCAACTTTAAAAGTCATGAAATAAACTGAAAATGAGTAAGAATCTGAAAAAAGCCCTGACTGTAGAACGCTTATATGGTGACAGGGGAGATGAAAACACAAAGTCAGAAGAGGGCAACACTGTCAAAATGGTTACATATGAGGCCTTAAAGGGGAATATAAATTGGTATCAAGCCTAAAAAGTCCTCTTGGAAGACCTCAACAAAGACCTTAATACAAGTAAGAGAGGTAGAAGAAAAATTGGGAAAAGAAATGAGATTTACACAGGAGAATGATGAAAAAAAAGTCAACAGCTTAGAAAAGGAAGCAAAAATTGTCTGAAGATGACACATCCTTAAAAAATAGAATTGGCTGAATGGAAAAGAAAAAAAGAAAAAATTCACTGCAGAAAACACCTTCTTTAAAAGTAGAAGTGGCCAAGTGGACAATGAGGTACAAAAGCTGACAGAAAAAAAATAGTTCTCTAAAAATTAGAATAGGGCAAGAAGATATTGACTCTATAAGATATCAACAATCAGTCAAACAAAATCAAAAGAATGAAAAAATAGAAGAAAAGGTAAAATATGCCTCATTGGTAAAACAACTGGCTGGAAAATAGATCTGAGAGACAATTTTAAAATTATTAGACTACCTGAAAGCCATGATCTAAAAAAGAGCCTAGACATATTCTTTCAAGAAATTATCAAGGAAAACCACCCTGATATACTAGAACTTAAGGGTAAAATAGTCGTTGTAAGAATCCATTGGTCACCTCCTAAAAGAAATCCTAAAATGAAAACTCCAAGGAATACTGTAGGCAAATTCCAAAATTATCAGGTCAAGGAGAAAATATGCAAGTAGTCAGAAAGAAATAACTCAAATATCAAGGAACCACAGTCAGGATTATACAGGACTTGGTGGCTTCTACATTAAAGGATAGGGGGACTTGAAATTTGATATTCTGAAAGACAAAGGAGCTTAGGTTACAACTAAGAATCAACTGCCCAGCAATATTGAGCATCATCTTTCAGGGGAAAAGATGGATATTCAATGAAATAGGGAACTTTTAAACTTTCCTGATGAAAAGGCCAGAACTGAACAGAAAATTTTATCTTCAAAAGAGAAGCATAAAAAGGTAAAAAGGAAAGAAAGAAAAACATTATTAATAAGATTTAAACTGTTTTACCTACATGGGAAGATGATACTTGTAACTCTTGAGAAGTATATTTCTATTATGGTAGTTAGAAGGGGTATACAGAGAGGATATGGGTATACGTTGACTTTGATGTGATGCTACAAAAATAATTAAGGGATAAAAACAGGATAGTACTGGGAAAAGAGGAAAGGGAGAGGCAGAATAGTGTAAATTATATCACGTGAAGAAATGCAAAAGACTTAATACAGGAGAGGGAATGTGGGGTTCTGAGCACTGTTGAAACTTTACTCTCATAAGATTTGGTTCAAAGAGGAAATAACACATACACTCCATCAGGTATAGAAATTTACCTTACCCTATATGGAAGTAGGAGAGGAAAGGAGCAAGAAAAGGGAAAAGCAAAATGTAGGGGAGAAGAAAGGGCAGAATTATGGGGGGAAAGGGGCTGAAAGGGTGGACTGATGGAAGGGAGGGCAGATTGAGGGAAGTGGTGGTCAGAAGCAAAATTCTGGTGAAGAAATACAGAGTGAAGGGAGAGAAAAGGGTATAAAAGGGGGAAAACAGAATGGAGGGAAACACACAAATTACTAAATCATAACTGTGAATGAGAATGGGATTAATTCTCCCATAAAATGGAAGTGGATATCAAACTAGATTAAAACCAGAATTCTACAGTATGTTTCTTACAAAAAACAGTTGAAGCAGACAGCTACACACAGAGTAAAGGTAAAAGCCTGGAGTAGAATATAGTATGCTTTAGCTAAAGTTAAAAAAAAGAAGCAGAGGTAGCAATTCTGATCTCAGACAAAGCAAAAGCAAAAGTAGATCTAATTAAAAGAGAGATGGGAGGAAACTACATCTTACTAAAAGGTACCATAGACAATGAAGTAATATCAATACTAAACATATATGTACCAAGTGGTATAACATCCAAATTCTTAGAGGAAATGTCGTGAATTACAGGAAGAAATAGATGGCAAAACTATACTAGTGGGGGACTCAACCTCTCCCTCTCTGAACTGGATAAATCTAACTGCAAAATAAACAAGAAAGAAGGTTAAGGGGGTGAATACAATTTTAGAAAATTCATTTATGATAGAACTCTGGAGAAAACTGAATGGGAATAGAAAGACATATACCTTTTTCTCAGTGGCACTTGGCACTTACACAAAAATTGACCATGTATTGGGGCATAAAAACTTCTCCATCCAATGCATAAAAGCAGACATATTAAATGCATCCTTTTCAAATTGCAAGGAAATAAAAATTATATGTAATAAAGCACAATGGAAAGATAGGCTAAAAACAAATTGGAAACTAAATAATCTAATCCTAAAGAATGAATAGATCAGACAACAAATCATATAAACAATCAATAATTGCATCAAAGAGAATGATAACACAAAAAACTTATGAGATATAGCTAAAGTAGCTCTTAGGGGAAATTTTATATCTCTAAATTCTTACATGAATAAAATCGAGAAAGGAGATCAAAGACTATAGTCTAATCGCATGCATTCTGATTAGCCCTTCCCCCAATCTGCCTTCCCTTCTATTACCATACCCCCCTCCTTGTCTTATCCCTCTCCCCTTCTATCTTCCTGTAGCGCAAATTAGATTTCTATACTCCATTGCCTGTTTATCTTATTTCCCAGTTGCATATAAAAACAATTTTAACATTTGTTTTTAAAACTTTTATTTCCAAATTCTCTCCATCTATCCCTCCCCACCAACCCTCATTGAGAAGGAAAGCAATTCAATACAATATATATGCTTAGTCATGCCAAACACTTCTGTAATAGTCATGTAGTGAAAGACTATATTTCCCTCCATCTTATCCTGCCCCCCATTTATCCTGTTCTCTCTTTTGACCTTGTCTCTCCTCAAAAATGTTTGCTTCTGATTATCCGCTCCCCTAATCTGTCCTCTCTTCTATCATCCCCCCCTTCTTATCTAGTCTATTTTAAAGTTGTCATTTTCTTCAGTATTTTTGGGGTCTCCTTAGCAAGTTATTGACTCATTTTTCACAATTTTCTTGCATCACTCTCATTTCTCTTCCCAATTTTTTTCTCTACTTCTCTTACTTGATTTTCAAAATCCCTTTTCAGCCCTTCCATAGCCTGTAATCATTTGGAGGCTTTGGATGTAAGAAGATTGATTTTGTTGTCTTCTGATTGCATGTTTTGATCTTTGTCACCAAAGTAAGATTCTGTAGTCTGATGTTGTTTTTTCCCACTGTTTGGTCACTTTCTCAGACAATTACTAGACTATTTAACTTTTTGTTAAGGTAGGGCTCTGCTTCCAATGTGGAGGTTGTATTGTTCCAAGCTTCAGGGGTCTTGTGCAGTTGTTTTCAGAGATACTTCTATGGACCTGTAAATTTTCAGCTCTTTCAAGGTGGTATAATCAAAGGAGAAGTGTTTACTCCTCTGCTGGCCTTTGCCTTGGTCTGTGCACTCTTTTATGCCTTGGAACTGTGGGGAGGATTCTCTCCTCACTGTTGCCACAAGTTATGGCATGCCAGGCCTTCTTCTTGCCCCAGGACTGCCGCCCAGGACAGTGACCCAGATCCAAGCGAGTAAAGCAAGAGAATATTGCCTTAGCACCAGCAATGAGATCCCTGCAATCTCTCTCTGACCAGTCACTCTATCTCCCCACTATCTATAGGGTGAGAGCTCTAGAAGCCATTCCTAGGGTCAGACAGTGCTCCTTTCTCTCCCAGGTCCAACAGTCCTTTCCTACTGACCTTTTAAGTTGTCTTTGGCATTTGTGGGTTGAGAAATCTGGAAACCACCATAATTGCCAGTGATTCAGTCCTTTAAGGCCAGCTCCACATTAACTGGGGCCTAGTCTATGCAGGCGTCCCCATCCATGCTGTACTGCACTCCTCTCCCAGCATAGCAGGACAGACCTTTCCTCTCAACCTTCCAGGGTGTCTTGGGCTGGAAATTTTTTTGCTTTGTAATTTTGTGGGGTTTGCTGCTTTAAAATTCATTTAGTCATTTTAATAGGTATTTGGAGGATTTTAAGGGAGAGTTCAAGCAAGTCTCTGCTTTTACTCCACCATCTTGGCTTTCCCCGCCCCAATATTCTTAATGAATACTTTTTTCGCAGAAAATAAGGGACAAGAAGGTTATAAAATATCTAATCAAAAACCAATACAATGTTAACAAACCAAAGGGCTCATCATATCAAAGGAGCAATGAAAATAAAGTATAACAAATTAATTGAAAAGGAAGAAAATTTACAAATGTTTTTATAGCCCATAGTATACAGGTTAACATCTCAGAGAAAAAGACCTCTCTTTATGCAGCAAAGTCAAAGATGACAATACATGTCACCACTGGATTTTTGGAATCTATTTGAAAATGATTTATCTCTGAATGAAATCTATAAAACAAATATGGTCCAAGAAGGATATCAAAAGACACTTATGAGTGATCCCCATGATATTGACAAAGAAATGCCAATAAAATGATTATGTCATCCAATCTATTTTCAGTCACAGAGAGGTTTAAGATAGCAATTCAGTATCGAGTAATTGCCACAAGAAATTATATAAAGTTTATACTTAAGAAGACTTAGTGAACTTATTGATTGGGGCACATTATGCAATGAAGTGGTGGAAATTGAACCCCATATTACTGCAAGTCAGATAAATTTATTATCTGCTAGATAACAAGAAAGATGCAATCAGATGCCCAGAAGTACACTATCTTCTATAAACTGAAACAATAAAGCTCCTATTACAAAAACAGACTCCCCCAAATCCTTTCAAATTCAGCAATGAATTGTACTGAATGAAGAACACAGATTGAATTGTTGTCTACAAGTACCCAGATATAACATTAATATATAAGCATTTAAGAATGGTTTTATTTGATGTTGCCATACCTAATAATACTAACCTCTAAAATATATGAATGAAAAACTTTCAAAACACAGATTTAACAGCTGAATAAATCATGTAGGAATAGGATGAGGGATATGTCATCTCTGTTGTTCTCTTTGCTCTTTGAATCCCCCTGAAGATGCTTTTCAGCAAGTCCAGAGATGATGAATACATAACCCAATACTCTGTTTTTTCAGTTACAAAGATGAGGCTTTATATCCATATGCACATTAGCCCACAGAACATTAATTATTAAAGAATAATAGGATTGTGATTTATCTTTGTAGCTTTTTATCTGAATTCTATTTTAACCGATGATGATGAAGAAATAAGAATGATAATAATTATAAATTATAATAAAGGGGGAATATCAAGTATGGAGTAACTTGCAGAATTTAGATTTAAACAAATATGCTTTTTTAAGCAATTGGGGTTAAGTAACTTGCTCAAGGTTACAGAGCTAGCTATTTATGTGTGGGTGCTAAGTATCTGAGGCTGGACCAATTCCGGGTCCTCCCGACTCCAGGGGGTGCTCTTACTCACTGCGCCACCTAGCCACCCCAACAAATATACTTTTAAGCAACCAACATTTGTAATAAATTGTACCTTTTATATTGAGAACTTAAATGGGCACAAGAGATCATCCATTCTAACCCTCTTACCTTACTGATGAGAAAAATGATTCCTAGAGTATATAAGTATCTTACTTCAAGCTCTACCTTGATTAAATTACTGCCCTAGTCTGATCCACACAATTTGGGAGGTAAACTTTCCCTTATGTAAATTAAAATATATTGAATGAAAGCTTATTGAAATTTAAACATTAAGTGGCCTGAGACCTAATAAGAGATGTACAAGGGGCAGGAAAATGAGAGAATAGGAGGGGTTCAAGGTAAATATTTTAATGCCATTGGGTACAATGAAGGAATAAAATGAAGGAGAAACTCCCAGCATGGGAGTTTCCCAAAAAGAGCAAGATGGTGAGTCTAGGAAGAAAAATAATGAGGAGAAGAGTCAAAAGAGAGTTAGCCTTCTACAAGAAATCTTCATGGATCTTGGAAATGAACCCCAAGAGAAAATTTTTTTAGACTAACATAGGTCCTCAACTAGGATTGTAACTCAGGTCTCCTTGATCTTCCCTCTATGCCAAATCTAGTAGCTCCAATAAAATTTATCAACTTCCTCATTCCAAGTAATACCCTAATATCTTTTCCTGGTATTTGCCTTGTGTCATTTGGCAAAGAAAATACATCAGCAAAATATATTTACAACCTCCCAGCTCCAAGCAAGAACTCATGGAAACCTAAGTAAGACAAACTAAAAAGAAGAGGTTGAGCTTTCCTTCTATTCTTTGATGCAGCTTTTCTTTAGGCTACAAACCCCAGATGTGTAAAGCCTTGGGCATGAGCTCTAATATGAATGGTGGGCCTGAGGCAAACACTGCATCACTCTCTTAGAACTTGGTAGTGTCTTTTAGAATATAGCTGAAAAAGGTTTATCTTTTCAGGTGATCTCATGAGAGCAACAGATTGAAAATTCAAGTTTTCCTTTTGATAACCATGGAAAGCATTTTTCAATTTTTTTTCTGCAGAAAACCTGTCAGTCCTTTATATCCCTGCACAGTACCTCATTGTCCCCATTTTCAGCTCTGTTACCACACTAAGGACTAGGGTTTCTGCTGCAGATTTTGATGTCACCTGCACTGTCAGACTTTTTCACAACCTCCTCACATGTCCATAGTGCTTTGGATAGACAATAGAGAGATTCTTGACAGATTCTTAGGGAATCTATCACCACAAAACCACCCAGTTAATTCTATTCCTTCTAATTTTCACTAAAATAAATAGTTATAAAGGGTTGTTTGTTGGTTTGTTAATTCTACTAGCATTTATTCAGTAACAACTCTGTTTATTAGGCAAGGTGGGTTATGACTAAAGCCCATTCATCTAATAATGTCTCTCTGAAGAAAGAACAATTAGGAAATTAATAATCTGTACTGCCATTGCCAAATCTAATTGCTAAAGGCTCTTAGTAAAAGAAAGTGTTTCCCAAGTCTTGCATTTTATATCACTGAGAGAGGCTCAGCAAATCCACTTTCACCTGTTAATAGCTGTGTTCCAAGACAGAAGCCATTATTTAAAGAAATTAACAATTAGCCTTATGAAGAGGTTAAACAGATAACCAGTTCATTAATTCTTGATTGTTTTTTCTTCAACATGTGGCATCTGCTAGAGTGTGTCTTAAGCAAGGAAGCAAACACATAGGCAATTTTAAAACTAAATAATCTGTGTGTATAGTTTTATATAAACGAAATCACTTATAAATGCAATAACCATAATTGCTACCTTAAGGTATCAAAACTTTATAATCCAAATTTAGAACACTTTAAAGTTTTCAAAGCTCCCTAGATTAATTCATTTGATTCTCATGTCACCCTTGAGAGGTAGGTTCTCCATTTTATAGATGAGAAAAGCAAAACCTAAAGGGTCACACTGCTCAGAAGTACTAGGGGTAGGATTCAAAGAAAGGTCTTCCTGCCTTCAATGGAGAAGGAAATGGCAAACCACTCCACTATTTTTGCCAAGAAAACCCCGTATAGGGTCACAAAGAGTCAGGCATGATTAAAAACAACAACAGCAACAACACAACAAAACAAAAACGATTGGACAACAACTTTCTGCCTTCAAATCACACTCTATACAACAATGCCTTGCCTCACCAATTTCAAAAGGTGATGTGGGTGATAAAGATATGCCATTGTGCACAATGCTGACTCATATTTGTATTTTGCTATATGTAACTATCCAGAACTGTAAACTTCCAGAGAACAGACACTAACTCATTCTGTGTATAAATTGCCATGCATAGACAACTGCTAACTAATCAAACTTGTTCACATTTTCCCACCTTAAACATTTTCTCCTTTCCTTTAGTACTAAGGGATAAATAAAGAAGTCATTTCTCTCTACAAAATTTTAGCTTACTAGGAGCAAACAGCCAAATAGCTTTGAAGGCCTGGTAAAACTGCTGTGAACTGTGAATTGTGAATGACTGAATGAGTCATTCTTGTTCACACGACTTCAACTGCTCTTATCTAACCTTCAGAGAGAACCAATTGGCTGGTCACCTGCTTTCCGTCAGGGAGGGGGATTTTTCTTTCAAGAGCAATATTACTCCATACCCTATTTTTGCCACAAACTCTCTCTGAAAGGGCAGGAGGGTTTGTGTAAGAAAACATCACAGAGGCGTACATTGTTAAAGCTGGGAAGGATCTTCAGATCCATGCTTAGAACCCCAAACTATCTGGATAGGAAGAGGAGTCAGAATACTCCTAGCTTCCTATAGCTGTTTTCAAACACCCAGTAACCTCTTTCTTTGAAGTTCACCCCATGTGGCAAATGATCAAATGAAATAACATCTAATGTACTTCATAGATCTAAAAGTAATAAATGCTTATTATGATTAATTATAATAAAATGAGAAAAAATATTCATCATCATCATTGTAATTTTCATCTCTCTCATTCAGCCCACTTGTTGCTGTGATCTGTTGGGCCTCCAAGGCCTTTTTTCTTGCTCAAAAAATCAGTCAATACTTCAAAGTTTTCTTTTCTATCCTATTCTTTCCTCTCATACTTGGGGAATTCAGTATTTTACATACAGACAAATTCTAAAGCACCCTGGCTTCCCAGTTAGCAATCTCGAATTCCTACAACCTGTCTTTCTATTTTGCTTTTGTCAGCTATAGGGATGGCCTCATCTTACACCTCACTATCACCGAAGAACTGCTCCACCTCTCTGATTTTGTATTATGAAATTGCCCTTTCTGATCATAACCTCCTGTCTTTCCCATCTTACTCCTAAAACTGATCATCATCTTCCTGGCAGTCATAGATTCTTTCACAGCTCCTTGTTCACCCAATCCATGAAAATTGCTTTGACCTAATTTTCCTACTTTTAGTCATGACCCTGGAGTTAAGTAGCTCAACTCTGTACTGTCCTCAACCCTTTAATTCCTTGTCTACATTTTATTTCATAGTGTATACTCCTCTCATACTCAGTTCTGGGTTCTCCTCTCCACATGCCTTCTTAGTTCCTACTCCATGCTGTTAAACACAGCTAGAAGTCAGACAACTCTACCAACAGGTCCATACAAATAAATATTATTTAAATGTAAGTGGGACCTTATCCTTATTGTTGCACAAAAATCTTTTTATTCTTCCTTGTTTGACTATCACTGTCCTTTCAATGATTGCTCCAAACCTTCTCATTTTTAGGTGGCCATTTTTACTCCAATAACCTGTTTCTTAATCGATGACTTAACCTCCTAACTTGCCGGGAAAACCACAGTCATCTATCTTGAACTCCTTTATTTCCCTTACATATTTTTTTTTGCTTTTGGAGGGCAATTGGGGTTAAGTGACCTGCCCAAAGTCACATGGCTAGTTTTTGTGCCTGAGGCCAGATTTGAACTCAGGTCCTCCTGACTCTAGGGGTGGTGTTCTATTCACTGTGCCACCTAGCTGCCACATTTCCCCTACATCTGACCTCAAAACCCCTCTACATTTTTGCCTGCACTCTCCTCAAATGTTAAAGTTTCTGAAGTTCAAGTCTTCCTTTTTGTAAAAGACTATGCCTCCACTTAGCCCTTGATAATACATTTTTCTGTCTATTCCAAGAGGTTATACCATAAATCATTTCCTCTCCCTTTCTTTCCTTTTCAATCCTTCCCTACCTACTGACTTTTCCTTGTTTTCTACAGTCTTATATCTTCATTTTCTTTTTTTTTCAGAAATACTTTAAAATTCTACAACTCTTTCTTTTTACTGCCAAACTCCTAGCAAAAATCATTCATAGTCTAATGTCTTCTCATCATTTACTACATCATTTACACACCTTTCAACTCTGCTTTTTGGGTTTTTGACCCACCAGTCTCCTGAAATTACTCCTTCCAAAGTCACCAATGATCTCTTAATTCAAGTTTCTCTAATGTTTTTGTATGTGGGTTCCATCTACCCCTTTGGAAGTCTGGGAAATCTAAATTAGAAAGGAAGCTAATTATATTGAAATCAAGATGTGATTTTTCCCCCATCTAAGTGTGCATGCCTCCTGAAATCTTGTCATGGACCATTTGGATACCTGTGGACCCAAGTTAAAAAGGAACGTTTTAACTGCCAAATACAATGCCAATTATTTATTTTTCATCTTCCTTGAATCTCAATACCTTTGACCTATTGACCCTATCCCTCTTCTTCTGTATACTTTCTTTCCCCCTTGGTTTCTAAGACACTACTCCTTCCTGCTTCCCCTCCCATGTGACCATTCCTTCTTAGCTTATTTTATTAAGTCTGGAGGTCTGAGTAAGGAAAGGTAGAGGAAGCACCTTGAATCAGGTTTATAGATTGAAATAAATAAGGTCAAAAAAGTGTATCACCAACTGAATTAGACTCAAGGTTTGGCCATGCAGCTATTTAACTTGGTTCACATGTTTACCCTTATGTATCTGAGTACCAGCTTCCCCATAAATACCTACAGGTCAGGGTATAAATAGATATACATCATCTCAAGTCTTGGATGGCTGTCTCAGAAAAAGGGTAGAAGTTAGTGCAGTGGGCAGGGGATTGGGGGGGGGGGAGGAAAAGATAGATCTATGACCAAATCCATTAAGGGTACAAATACCTGATGTTCTCTAAATGTTAAGAAATCAAGATTTGGGGAGAGGGAAGCAGGGTGAGGAGGAAGATGGGAAAGTGAAATTAGGTAGTAGACATATTAGAGACAATCTTTGTCTACTTTACAATTCTGACCAGGTTGTATGATCTAGGCAACTTTAAATGAGGGGTGGGATGGGGAGGGCAATGCTGGATTTGGGAAGGTATGTCCTGAACCAGGTATATGTAGTTTAGACACTGAATGTAGAGATAAAAGATGTAATTGCACACTTCTCAAATATAAATTGTTCTTAAAATAGTTCACATAATCCCACAAAGAGGAAAAAAGATTAGATTGGTTTGGGATTCTTCTCAGAATTCATGGATAAACTATGCAAGAAAAAATATATTTCAATTGCTTGTTTTTCCTTCTGCCTTTCTTCTCCATTCCTTTCCCCCCCCAGACTGATCACAGCACTGCAAATGGGAAAAATGCAGATAGCTCATTTCCTACTCGGCTGATAGGAATGGTGAATAGACACATTCAGTATTCTGCCCCAGTCTCCTCTCTTCCTCACTCTGCTATTTTGGCACTGCTGAGCTCATGTCCAGCACCTCTGCTACAGTTGCAACATGCATCATTGTTAGTTATTCTGTATTGCTTGCTTGTGTGCACTCCTGAGCCTATGTGCAAGCTAACTATTGTACTGTACTACTATCAACGTGAGCACTGAGTAGAGACCACAGCACTGTGTCAATGGGAGATGGAAAACAAAACCACCCTCTGCCTTTCCTTGGCTATGTATCTACAAATGTGGAGGTCACTGGGGAAAGTGCCCCAGGAGGATCATTTAAGCTCAATGCAACACTTCACTCACATGTGCTACAAAGTAGTTGCTATTTAGCACATCTGAAAGGATGTTTGTGGACACTGTGATAAAATAGAGGAGAGGGTTAGAAGGATGGATTAAATATGATTATATTTGTGCTTTTTGAGCAAGGCTGCAATATCAGGAGAGAAAGGGGGAAATACTAGCTGTTACTAGATTTTAAGGAAGAAAGGTGTGCCTTGTTGTAGAATTATAAGTCTAAAGATCTGATCCTGTTTCCCAACATGATGAAATAATCAGGCATGAAGTAAGAGAGTGAATGTGGTAGTTGTCTTCAGTCAGTGGTCAATAGGGAAGGATTCAAATAAGGGATTCTATTTCTTTCAGTTTCTGCTAGCTGTCCTTTCCTGCAGCCCCACTCCTAGTCCATCCTCAGACAGAATTTCCACTCAGGTTCAATGGTACCATCTGCAGTGAGCCTGCAGAACTCTCTCCAGAAATTACAACCACCTTTTGTAGCACAGAGCTGAGGAGTATGCCAGCTGCCTCTCTTCCAGAAAATGAGGAAAGGCAGGTCGACTATCCCAGGGGATTCTTTCCTCTTCATGGCCAGAGAAGGATGAGAGTAGCCAATTGATAACCACGTATGTAGGGAGTTTCTGCTCAATGGATTTCACTGTGCTAATGGAGGAACAAATTTCGAAATGTTTCAGTTTTCCTGAATATTCATAATAAGGCAATCTACCTAACTGCCTCTGCCATGGATGGATTTTCCAGATAATTGAATCTTAAGTTTATAAATAGCACTTTTACATTTTTATTCTTTGTGATAGAAATGTTTTTAATATGCATTACATGTTTGCCTGTCTTAGAAAATGAAATATAAGGGTAGCTAGGTGGCCCAGTGAATAGAGCCCTGGCCCTAGAATCAAGAGGACCTGAGTTCAAACTGGCCTCAGACACTTAACATGTACTAGCTGTGTGACCTTAGGCAAGTCATTTAACCCCAATTGCCCTGACATACCCCCTCGAAAAAGCAAAAGAAAGAAAGAAAGGAAGGAAGGAAGGAAGGAAGGAAGGAAGGAAGGAAGGAAGAAAGAAAGAAAGAAAGAAAGAAAGAAAGAAAGAAAGAAAGAAAGAAGGAAGGAAGGAAAACGAAATATACTTAACACAATTTGGTCTTTTCTTGTTGTTTCAACTTCCTCAGCACTGATTTAACCTATGGCTGCCTGGGTTTTATCATTCATCCTGATGCTCCATTCTTGGAACTTCTGAGTTCTTCTATCTTTCCTGTAACTTAATTTTTCTTATATATGTCTTCTACCTCAATCAGAGTGTGACCTCCTTTGTGGAAGGGGCCATCTAGATTTTTCTATTTGCATTTCTAGTTCTTGGCACAGTGCTGAACGCAAGTGTATCTAGCTGTTCTCCCTAAGGGTATGTTAACCCACACAAATTTCACCCCAGAATACCAAAAGAAGTTGTTTCTGCTGCTTGTTGGTTTCTGTTTATTATCGTTCAGTCTGATTCTTTAGGATCTCATTTAGGGTATTTTTTTTTGGCAAAGATATTAAAGTGGTTTGCCATTTCCTTCTCCAGCTCATTTTAGAAATGAGGAAACTGAAGGTTAAGTGACAAACAGGGTTAAGTGACTTGCCCAGGGTCACACAGCTAGTGAGTGTCTAAGGCCAGATTTTCACTCAGGGGGATGAGTCTTCCTAGCTTCAGGACCCTCTGTCTATCAACTGCACCACCTAGCTGCTCAAAATGAACATACATATGTTTTCATAGACTTTGGCAGTCTTTGAAGCATGAGTGAATATGGGGATCAATGTTACTCTGAAAATAAGAAAGTATTGCACTTTAAAGTATCTACCATCAGGCGCAGCTAGGTGGCACAGTGAGTAGAGTGTTGGCCCTGGAGTCAGAAGGACCTGAGTTCAGATCCGACCTCAGACACTTAATACACACAAACTAAAACCTAGCTGTGTGACCTTGGACAAGTTACTTAACCCCAACTGCCCTCCAAAAAAAATATCTACCATCTTATTTTTTTAACAAATGCATTATTAACTTCTGGTTTACATCATTCATTTCTGCCAGATGTTGAGTTACAATTTTTCCCCAGTTTTCCCCTACCCACCACCCCCAGAATAGCAGTGCCACAAGATATCCCCTTATCCAATCTGCTCTCTCCCATATCTTCCCCCATGCCCCCTTCAACTTTACCATTAGGGCAAGCTGAATCTCTGTGCTGCAATGCCCGAACATCTTATCTCCCAATTACATGCAAAATAGTATTAATAATAGTATTTATATATATTTGAAACATTTAATTTTAAAATTTCGATTTTCAGATCCATTCCCTTCCTCCCTTGTCATCCATTCCCTCTGGGAAGATAAGAAATTCAGTATGTGTTGTATATGTATAGCTATGCAAAACATTACCATAGCAGATATATTGTAAAAGATTGCTTATATCTCCCTCCCACCCATCCCACCCCCCCCAACCTGGTCCATTCCCTACTTTGATCCTGTCCCTCTTCAATGGTGGGTACTTCCAACCTCCCCTCTCCCCAGAATGCCCTCATCTCCATCATGCCCCTCTCATCCCGCTTCCCCCTACTCTCCAGGAGGGTGAGATAGCCCATTCAGTATGTATGTCAATCTCTCCCTGAGCCAAATTCAATGTGAATGTGGTTTTGCCTTTTTGCCTTCTTGTTCTTCCCATCCCCTGCAACCACTTCCCCTTGCTTCTTCTACATGAGATACTTTACACTACCCTGTCTCTCCCCATCTCCTCTTGCCACATTGCTCTCTCACCTCATGACTTCACCCCGTAAATATCATCCCTTCCCACCAAATTCAACCTGTGCCCTCTATCCATGTATAACTGTAAACATATATACACACATTCACATATGTATTCATATGCCCATATACCCTTCTTCCATTATTTTCATACTGAGAAAGATTTCATCAATCACAGTTATTGTTTTTCCATATAGGAATGTAAATAGCTCAACTTTGATAAGTTCCTTTTGATTTCTTTTCCCTGATTATCTTCACAGGCATCTCTTGCTTCTTGTGTCTGGATGTCAAATTTTCTATTCAACTCTGGTTTTTTCCTCAAGAATGCTTGAAAGGGGGCAGCTAGGTGGCGCAGTGAATAGAGCGCTGGCCCTGGAGTCAGAAGGAACTGAGTTTGGAGCCAGCCTCCGACACTTAATCCACACAAACAAAAACCTAGCCATGTAACCTTGGGCAAGTTACTTAACCCCAATTGCCCTAAAGGGGCGGCTAGGTGACGCAGTGAGTAAGAGCGCCGGCCTCGGAGTTGGGATGACCCGAGATCAGATCCGGCCTCAGAAAATGAGCACCCACGCATAAATAATGACTAGCCGTGTAACCTTGAGCAAGTTACTTAATACCAATTGCTTTAAAAAAAAAACAAGAATGCTTGAAAGTCCTCTATTCCACTGAATGAACATATTTTCCCTTGAAACAAAATACTCAGTTTTACTGGGTAGGTGATGCTTGGGTTCATTCCCAGCTCTTTTGCCCTCTGGAATATCATATTCTATGCCCTTCAATCCCTCAGTGTAGAAGCTGCCACGTCCTGTGCTATTCTGATTGTGTTTCCAGAATATTGAAATTGTTTCTTCCTGGCTGCTTGTAGTATTTTCTCCTTGATCTGGGGCTTCTGGAACCTGGCTATAATATGGGAGGTTTTTCTTTTGGGGATCTTTTTCAGGAGGTGATCAGTGGATTCTTTCAACCTCTATTTTGCCCTCTGGATCTAAAACATCAGGGCAATTTTCCTGTGCGCTGCCAGCTCCCTGAGCACTGTGCGGACTGAGCACCTGCAGGACTGCTGGGCTGTCCTCAGTGGGAGGTTAGCTTCTCTGTGTCATTCTGTGGGTGCTGGGGCTCCAGAAGTTGTTCAGAATACCCTTTTACATAGCTTGGAGGTAATCTGGGGGGAGAGTGCCTTGGATGTGCTGTTTCTACTCCACCCTCCTTGAGAATTTCTTGAAGGATGATTTCTAGGTTCTTTCTTTGATCATGGCTTTCAGATAGTCCAATAATTTTTTTTTTCTTTAAACAAATACTTTATTAACTTCTGTTTTACATCATTCATTTCCGCCAGATTTTGAGTTACAATCATTTTCCCCCCATTATTCCCCTACCCAACCTCCCAGAATAGCAGTTCCACAAGATATCGCTTCCTCCAATCTGCTCTCTCCCATACCTTCTCCCATACCCCCATCGACTTTTCCATTAGAGGAAAATGAATCTTTGTGTCCCAATGCCTGCACATCTTATCTCCCAATTATAGGCAAAAGAGTATTAATTATAGTATTTATATATATATTTGAAACATTTAATGTTACGCCCTTGAATTTCAGATCCCTTTCCTTCCTCCCTTGTCACCCATTCCTTCCTGGGATATAAGTAATTCAGTATATGTTGTACATGTCTAGCTATGCAAAACATTATCATAGTAGATATATTGTACAAGGCTGCTTATAATTCCTCCCACTCATCCCACCCCCCACCTGGTCCATTCCCTACATAATCCTGTCCCTCTTCTATAGTGGGTACTTCCAACCTCCCCTCACCCCAAGGATGCCCTCCCATCCATCATCCCTCCTCTCATCCCCCTACCCCCTATCCTGCTGCAGGTTGAGATATCCCATTTAGTATGAATGTCATTTTCTCCCTGAACCAAATTCAATGTGAATGTGGTTTTGCCTTTTTAGCCTTCCTTATTCTCCCCCTCCTTTGCACCCACTTCCCTACATGAGATAGTTTACCCTACTATGTCTCTCCCCATCTCCTCTTGCCACTTTCCTCTCTCACCTCATAATTTCATCCCTTGAGTACTCTCCCTTCCCAACAAAATCAACCTATGCCCTCTATCCATATAAAACTGTAACCATATACACACACATTCACATATGTATTCATATGACCACACCCCCTTCTTCCATTATTTTCATAGTGAGAAAGATACCATCAGTCACAGTTATTGCTTTTCCATATAGGAATGTAAACAGTTCAACTTTGATAAGTTCCTTTGGATTTCTTTTCCCTGATTACCTTCTCAGGCATCTCTTGCTTCTTGTGTCTGGATGTCAAATTTTCTATTCAATTCTGGTTTTTTCCTCAAGAATGCTTGAAAGTCCTCTATTCCACTGAATGACCATATTTTCCCCTGAAACAAAATATTCAGTTTTGCTGGGTAGGTGAACCTTGGGTTCATTCCCCGCTCTTTTGCCCTCTGGAATATCATATCCCATGCCCTTTGATCCCTCAGTGTAGAAGCTGCCAGGTCCTGGGCTATTCTGATTGTGTTTCCACAATATTGAAATTGTTTCTTCCTGGCCGCTTGTGGTATTTTCTCCTTGATCTGGGGATTCTGGAACCTGGCTATAATATTTCTGGGAGTTTTCTTTTTGGGATCTTTTTCAGGAGGTGATTGGTGGATTCTTTCAACCTCTATTTTGCCCTCTGGATCTAAAACATCAGGCAGTTTTCCTTGAGAATTTCTTGAAGGGTGATTTCTAGGTTCTTTCCTTGATCATGGCTTTCAGGTAGTCCAATAATTTTTAAATTGTCTCTCCTGGATCTATTCTCCAGGTCAGTGGTTTTTCCCATGAGATATTTCACATTGCCTTCTAATCTTTCGTTTGTTTTGATCTGCTTAACAGCATCTTGATTTCTCATAAAGTCACTAGTTTCCATTTGCTCCAGTCTAACTCTGAAGGAATGAATCTCCTCAGTGAACTTTTGAGATTCTTTTTCCATCTGGCAAATTCGACTTTTTAAGGCATTCTTCTCCTCAATGCCCTTTGGGCCTCCTTTGCCATTTGAGCTAGTCTATTTTTTAAGGTGTTGTTTTCCTCAGTCAGGCTGTTGACCCTCATTTCATACTTTTCCTGCATCCTTCTCATTTCTCTTTCTAATTTTTCCTCCACTTCTCTTATTTGATTTTTTAAAGTCCTCCTTAAGGTCCTCTATGGCCTGCAACCCGCTCATGTTTTCCCCTGGGGCTTTTGGAGCAGGACTTCTGACCTCACAGTCCTTTTCCCGCTCTATGCCCCAAAATAGGAGTCTAGGGTTGCATTTTTCTGTTTCCTTTGCCTTGGCATGTTGCCACTTAATTGCTTGACTTTTGGGCTTGCTGCCACACTATGGCTTTAAGGCCAGCTAGAGGAATTTTCGTCCCGAACGTGTGGGGGGCAACTTCCATTTCTGGCAAGCTGTAAACCCACACACAACTTCCACCCTAGATCACAATCCAGATCCAGGGAGGTTAAAGCAAGAGCGATTACCCCCCAAGACTGATCGCTGGATCTCCCCACGATTTGTAGGCTGGGAGCCGAAATGCCTCTGAAAACTACACAATGGCGTGTCTCCTCAGCGGCTTCTAGCCCCCAGGGGAGGGAGCTGACGCATTCCCCAAATACAGGTCCCAAAGTCCATAGGACACTAACCGCTTACTTTGTCCTAGGCAAGTCTATGTTGATAATTCTGGCGTCTCCACAGTTCCTGGTGTTCTGGGGTTCCTCCAGCTGGCTGCTGGCCCTGCCGCCCTGGGGCTAAAACCTCAGCTCACGTGGACCTGGGCTTGGCTCGGCTCCTGCGCTCTGCGCGCTGCCGGCTCCCAGACCACTGCGCTGGTCCTTCCTGCAGGGCGCTGGGCTGTCCTCAGCAGGAGGTTAGCTTCTCTGTGTCGTTCTGTGGGTGCTGGGGCTCCAGAAGATTTTCAGAGTCCTTTTTTACATAGTTTGTGGAGAATCTGGGGGCAGAGAGGCTTGGACGAGCTGTTTCTACTCCGCCATCTTGGCTCCGCCCCAGTCCAATAATTTTTAAATGATCTCTCCTGAATCTATTTTCCAGGTCAGTGGTTTTTCCCATGAGGTATTTCACATTGCCTTCTATTCTTTCATTTGTTTGGATCTGCTTAACAGCTTCTTGATTTCTCGTAAAGTCATTAGCTTCCATTTGCTCCAGTCTAACTTTGAAGAAATGAAACTCCTCAGTGAGCTTTTGAGATTCGTTTACATCTTGAAAATTTGGCTTTTTAAGGCATTCTTCTCCTCATTGCCTTTTCGGACCTCCTTTGCCATTTGATTTTGTCTATTTCTAAGGTGTCATTTTCCTCAGTCAGGTTTTTGACCTTCATTTCATACTTTTCCTGCATCCTTCTCATTTCTCTTCCCAATTTTTCCTCCACTTCCCTTACATGATTTTTAAAATCCTCCTTAAGGTCCTCTATGGCCTGAAACCCACTCATATTTTCATTTGGGGTTTTTGGAGCAGTATGTCTAACCTCACATTCCTCCTCCTGTTCCATGCTTCAATCCTCTTTGCCCCTGAAATAGGAGTCTAATGTTGAATTTTTCTCTTTATTTTGTTTCCTTTGCCTAGGCATGTTGCCACTTAATTACTTGACTTTTTAGGCTTGTTGCCACAGTGGAACTCTGCCACTAGACAGGGGAACTTCTGTCCCAAATGTTGGAGTCTTCACAACTTCTGGAATTGGGTGGCCTCTGTAAAGCCTCCACATGCTCTGGCAAGTTGGACACCCACCCCAGACCTCCCGCGCAGATCACAATCCAAAGTCAGGGAGGTTAAAGCAAGAGCGATTACCCCCCAAGACTGATCCCTGGGTCAGGAGCTGAAGCTTCCACTGAAGCTGCAAAATGGCGAGTGTGCCACGTCTCCTCAGTGGCTTCTAGCCCCCAGGGGAAGAAGCTGATATGCTCCCAAATACTGGTCCCAAAGTCCACAGGGTACTAACCTATCACTTTCTCCTAGGCGTGTCTGTGTTGGTAATTCTGGAATCACCACAGCTGCTGGTGTTCTGGGGTCCCTCCAGCTGGTTGCTGGCCTGGCCACCCTGGGGCTAAAACCGTGGCTCAGGCAGACCTGGGCTCGGCTCCCAGCCTTTTTCAATATATCTACTATGGTAATGTTTCGCATAGCTAGACATGTACAACACATACTGAATTACTTATCTTCCCAGAGGGAATGGGTGACAAGAGAGGAAGGAAATGGATCTGAAATTCGAAGTTTTAAGACTAAATGTTTCATATATATATATACTATTATTAATACTCTTTTGCTTGTAATTGGGAGATAAGATGTGCAGGCATTGGGACACAAAGATTCACCTTCCTCTAATGGAAAAGTCCAAGGGGGTATGGGAGAATATAGGGGACAGAGCAGATTGAAGGAAGCGATACCTTGTGGGACTTCTATTCTGGGAGGGTGGATAAGGGAAAAACAGGGGGGGGAAATAATTGTAACTCAAAATCTGGTGGAAATGAATGATGTAAAACAGAAGTTATTAAAGCATTTGTTTAATAAAAATAATAAATAAATAAATAAATAACATCTTGTCAATTAATTAACAAGCATTCAAGTGCTTACTATGGGAACACTTATAAAGAAAGGCATAAAGTAATCCGTACTCTCAAGTATCTCACAGTTAAATCAAGGAGACAACATGAAAATACTATGTATAAACAAGAAATATTCAGGATAAATTGGAGATTTTGAACAGAGGGAAGGCATTAGCATTAAGAGGGATGAGGACAGGCTTCTTGTAGAAGGTCAGATTTTACCTGAGACTTGAAGGATGCTAAGAGATGGAGATACAAAGAGAGAATATTCTAGGAACAGCTATGGAAAATTCCCAGAAATGGGAGAATGTTTTGTGCAGTAAGTAGCAAGGAGACCAGTGACACTGGATTGTAGAGCATGTGGATGGATTAAAATATAAGAAGCCTGGAAGGGTAGGAAGAAGCTAGGTTATGAGGGTTGTAAAAGTCAAGCAGAATGTATTATGTTTAATGTTTGAGAGAATAGGGAGTCATTGGAGTCTACTTAGTAGGGGAGTGACATGAGCTTTAGAAGAATAACTTTGGTGGCTAACTAGAGTTAGGTTGGAGTGGGGGGAGACTTATGGTTCAGAGACCCAACAACATTCAAGCTCCGTTTGCCTACCTTTCTAGCCTTACAAATTGTTACCCTTTTCATATTTACTGTTTCTCACACATGAGATTGCATTTCCTGACTTCATGTCTTTCCTATCCCACTTACATTGAATATTCTTATCTACTTATATTTGCCTCTTGAAATCCCTAATTTTCCCCAAGACTCAACTCAGACATTTCCTTCTTGAGACCCCTTCTGTCTCCCAGCTCTTAATGTCTCTCTCTCCAAGCTTATCTTGTATTTCTTTATATGCATTTTGTCTATATGCCTATATATGGGTTATACCCACATAGCCATGTGTGCATAGATTGATGTGTATGTGTACATATTGTTTTCTCTACTAGAATGTAAAGAGGAAAAGGACCTTTAAAATTTATCTTTTTGTCCCAATCACTAGCATATTGCCTGTCATATAGTAGGTGCTTAATAAATGCTTGCTCGCTTGATTGGCTGCCAATATCATATTATTGACTCATATTGAGTTCACTGAAATCTCCAGATAATTTTCAGAAAAAGTGCTGTCCAGACATATCTCCTCTAGTACGCATTTGCCTAAATGAATTCTAGAAGCTAGGTGTAGGGCTAGGATAGTTATTTATGGATACTGGAAGAATGAGTTTCCTCCCTGGGAGTTCCCTAGACAACAGTCACCAAAAATAATCATCATGTCATATTATGCACAGCATTTTATCTGATGAGAACTTTATAGACCCCATCTCTGTCTTATGATGCATTAGTTACCTTTCCTTGCCTAGTGTCATCTGCAAATCTTAAAGGTGAATGAATGGGATGTATGAGTGTATGACCTTCAGGACAGTACAACTTAGTTGTCTCCCTTCAGAAATAATTACTGCTCAGAGAATAAAGCTGACTTTTTGGACTTAATGTTTCTCCCCTTCTAGAAAAAAAGTTGAATTTAATTTGGAGGTTAAAAAACCATCATAAGTTCAGAACTATAGGGAATCTTTCTGGTCATTTAGTTCAACACATTCACCCATCTTACAGATGAGGACTCTGAAGAAGAGAGGAGAGGTTGTTTCCCCAGTACTCTAGGTAGAGTAGTGATTATGCAAAGGAGGAGTAATGGGAAATAAAGATAGGAAAAGTAGTTTGGAGTCAACCAAATAGCAAATAGCTAAGTGAAATTTGAACTTGCCTTCTGATTCTACACACACTTTATACACTGAACAGAGATTTCTCTTCTCTAACAATGTCCTTATCACTATTCTTTGTTCCACTAATGCAGAATTACTAGGTAATGTTGTGGCTACTGCTAGCAAGTCAATATAATAAACCAAACTTCTCCTCAACTCCAAACCACAAATTAAAATGAAAATTAAGCATGCATTTATTTTTGCTTTTTGGAGGACAGAAAGCAGGGCAATTGGGGTTA
Source organism: Gymnobelideus leadbeateri (assembly GCA_011680675.1). Classification (NCBI taxonomy): domain Eukaryota; kingdom Metazoa; phylum Chordata; class Mammalia; order Diprotodontia; family Petauridae; genus Gymnobelideus; species Gymnobelideus leadbeateri. The sequence continues at coordinate 59,184 of WOXC01001281.1, read as the reverse complement.
AGTGACTTGGCTAAGGTCACATTGCTAGTAACTGTTAAGTGTCTGAGGTCAGATTTGAACTCAGGTACCCATGATTCCAGGGCTGGTGCTCTATTCACTGTACTACTTAGCCACTCCTGAGCATGCTTTTCTTAAGAAAAATCTAGGGGCAGAGTCAAGATAGCAGAGTAGAAAGAGCACTTCCATGGAGCTCCAGCACACACCATTTCAAATGTATGTAAAAGGGGAACTCTGAACAACCTCTGGAGCTCCAGAACCCACAAAATGACACAGAGAAGCTAACCTCCAACTGAGGATAACTGGGCAGCCCAGCAGAAAGCAGCCAGAAAAGCACTCTGGGAGCCAAGCCCTGGACCCCATGAGTCTGAGGTTTTAGCTCCAGGGTGTCCAGACCAACAGCCAGCTGTAGGGATCCCAGCACACCATCAGCTGTGGTGTTTCCAGAATTACCAACACATAGATGCCTAGGACAAAGTGAGAGGTCAGTACAGCATGGATTTTGGACTGGTTGGGAGAGCACATCAGGTTCTTCTCCTGGGGGCGGGAAGGAACTGTGGAGCCAGCACAGCTTGCACCACATTGCCACATTGAAGCTTCAGCTCCTGGCCTGTGAACTGTAGGGGGACTAGGTGATGAGTCTGGGGGGGCGGGGGGTAAACGCTCTTGCTTTACCTTTCTTGGATCTGGATTTCAGTCTGGGGTGGAGGTCTTGCGGTGTGTGACCAGCTTGCCAGATTGTGTGAGGGCCTCAGAGAAGCCACCCAACTAATACCTAAGCAGTTGAGAAAACCCCAGCATTTGGGAAAGAAGCTCCCCCCTGCTGGTGGCAGAGCCCTACTGTGGCAACAAGCCCAAAAGTCAAGTAATTAAGTGGCAACATGCCTAGGCAAAGGAAACAAAATAACCAGAAAAATTCAACATTAGACTCCTATTTGGGGGGCAAAGAAGATGAAAGCATGGAACAGGAAGATGACTGTGAGGTCAGAAATCCTGCACCAAAAGCCCCAAATGGAAATATGAGCTGGTTACAGGCCATAGAGGACCTTAAGGAGCAGATAAGTAAAGTGGGGGAAAATTGGGAAGAGAAATGAGAAAGATGCAAGAAAAGTTTGAAATGAGAGCCAATAGCCTGACTGAGGAAAATAACACCTTAAAAATAGATGAACTCAAATGGCAAAAGAGGATCAAAAAGGCAACGAGGAGAAGAATGCCTTAAAAAGCCCAGTTTGCCAGATGGAAAAAGAATCTCAAAAGCTCACTGAAGAGAATCATTCCGTTAGAATTAGACTGGAGCAAATTGAAGCTAGTGACTTTATGAGAAATCAAGATGCTATTAAACAGATCCAAACAAATGAAAGAATAGAAGGCAATGTGAAATATCTCATGGGAAAAACCACTGACCTGGAAAATAGATCTAAGAGAGATAATTTAAAAATTATTGGGCTACCTGAAAACCATGATCAAAGAAAGAATCTAGAAATCATCCTTCAAGAAATTCTTGGGGGTGGAGCCAAGATGGCGGAGTAGAAACAGCTCGTCCAAGCCTCTCTGCCCCCAGATTCCCCCCAAACTATGTAAAAGGGGACTCTGAACAACTTCTGGAGCCCCAGCACCCACAGAACGACACAGAGAAGCTAACCTCCCGCTGAGGACAGCCCAGCAGCCCTGCAGGAGAACCAGCGCAGAGGTCTGGTACCTGGCAGCACGCAGAGCACAGAGGGTGGGGAGCCGAGCCAAGCCCAGGTCCCTGTGAGTCGAGGTTTTAGCCCCAGGGCGGCAGGGCCAGCAGGCGGCTGGAGGAACCCCAGAACACCAGGAGCTGTGGCGACTCCAGAATTATCAACATAGACATGCCTAGGACAAAGTAAGAGGTTAGTGTCCTATGGACTTTGGGACCTGTATTTGGGGAATGCGTCAGTTCCCTCCCCTGGGGGCTAGAAGCCGCTGAGGAGACATGCCATTTGGTAGTTCTCAGAGGCAGCTCTGGCTCCCAGCCTACAAATAGTGGGGAGATCCAGTGATCAGTCTTGGGGGGTAATCACTCTTGCTTTAACCTCCCTGGATCTGGATTGTGCTCTAGGGTGGAAGTCGTAGGTGGGTTTACAGCTTGCCAGAAACGGAAGTTGCCCCCCCACACGTTCGGGACGAAAATTCCTCTATCTGGCCTTAAAGCCATAGTGTGGCAACAAGCCCAAAAGTCAAGCAATTAAGTGGCAACATGCCAAGACAAAGGAAACAGAAAACTGCAACCCTAGACTCCTATTTTGGGGGCATAGAGTGGGAAAAGGACTGTGAGGTCAGAAGAACTGCTCCAAAAGCCCCAGGGGAAAACATGAGCGGGTTGCAGGCCATAGAGGACCTTAAGAAGGACTTTAAAAATCAAATAAGAGAAGTGGAGGAAAAATTAGAAAGAGAAATGAGAAGATGCAGGAAAAGTATGAAATGAGGGTCAACAGCCTGACTGAGGAAAACAACACCTTAAAAAATAGACTAGCTCAAATGGCAAAGGAGGCCCAAAAGGGCAATGAGGAGAAGAATGCCTTAAAAAGTCGAATTTGCCAGATGGAAAAGAATCTCAAAAGTTCACTGAGGAGATTCATTCCTTCAGAGTTAGACTGGAGCAAATGGAAGCTAGTGACATTGTGAGAAATCAAGATGCTGTTAAGCAGATCCAAACAAACGAAAGATTAGAAGGCAATGTGAAATATCTCATGGGAAAAACCACTGACCTGGAAAATAGATCCAGGAGAGACAATTTAAAAATTATTGGACTACCTGAAAGCCATGATCAAAGAAAGAACCTAGAAATCATCCTTCAAGAAATTCTCAAGGAAAATTGCCCTGATGTTTTAGACCCAGTTGGGGAAATAGAGGTTGAAAGAATCCACCTATCACCTCCTGAAAAAGATCCCAAAAAGATAACTCCCAGGAATATTATAGCCAGGTTCCAGAATCCCCAGATCAAGGAGAAAATACTACAAGCAGCCAGGAAGAAACAATTTCAATATTGTGGAAACACAATCAGAATAGCCCAGGACCTGGCAGCTTCTACACTGAGGGATCGAAGGGCATGGAATATGATATTCCAGAAGGCAAAAGAGCTGGGAATGAACCCAAGGGTCACCTACCCAGCAAAACTGAGTATTTTGTTTCAGGGGAAAATATGGTCATTCAGTGGAATAGAGGACTTTCAAGCATTCTGGAGGAAAAAACCAGAATTGAATAGAAAATTTGACATCCAGACACAAGAAGGAAGAGATGCCTGAGAAGGTAATGAGGGAAAACAAATCAAAAGGAACTTATCAAAGTTGAACTATTTACATTCCTATATGGAAAAACAATAACTGTGAGTGATGATATCTTTCTCACTATGAAAATAATGGAAGAAGGGTGTGTGGTCATATGAATACATATGTGAATGTGTGTGTATATGGTTACAGTTATATGGATAGAGGGCATAGGTTGAAATTGTTGGGAAGGGAGAATACTCAAGGGATGAAATTATGAGGTGAGAGAGGAAAGTGGCAAGAGGAGATGGGGAGAGACAGGGTAGGGTAAACTATCCCATGTAGAAGAAGCAAGGGAAGTGGTTGCAAGGGAGGGGGAGAATAGGAAGGCTAAAAAGGCAAAACCACATTCACATTGAATTTGGTTCAGGGAGAGAATGACATACATACTAAATGGGATATCTTAACCTGCAGCAGGATAGGGGGAAGGGGGATGAGAGGAGGGATGATGGATGGGAGGGCATCCTTGGGGTGAGGGAGGTTGGAAGTACCCACTATAGAAGAGGGACAGGATCATGTAGGGAATGGACCAGGTCGGGGGTGGGATGAGTGGGAGGGAATTATAAGCAGCCTTGTACAATATATCTACTATGATAATGTTTGCATAGCTAGACATGTACAACATATACTGAATTACTTATCTCCCAAGAAGGAATGGGTGACAAGGGAGGAAGGAAATGGATCTGAAATTTGAGGTCATAACATTAAATGTTTCAAATATATATAAATACTATTATTAATACTCTTTTGCTTGTAATAGGGAGATAAGATGTGCAGGCATTGGGACACAAAGATTCACCCTCCTCTAATGGAAAAGTCGATGGGGGTATGGGAGAGAGCAGATTGGAGGAAGCAATATCTTGTGGGACTACTTTTCTGGGAGGTTGGGTAGGGGAATAATGAGGGGGAAATGATTGTAACTCAAAATCTGGTGGAAATGAATGCTGTAAAACAGAAGTTAATAAAGCATTTGTTTAAAAAAAAAGAAAGAAATTCTCAAGGAAAATTGCCGTGATGTTTTAGAACCAGAGGGCAAAATAGAGGTTGAGACAATCCACCCATTACCTCCTGAAAGAGATCCCAAAAAGAAAACTCATAGGAATAATGGTAGCCAGGTTCCAGAATTCCCAGAACAAGGAGAGAATATTACAAACATCTAGGAAGAAACAATTTCAATATTCTGGAAACACAATCAAGATAGCACAGGATCTGGCAGCTTCTACACTGAGGGATTGAAGGGCATGGTATATGATATTTCAGAGGATAAAGGACTTGGGATTAAAACCAAGAATCACTTACCCAGCAAAACTAAGTATCATGTTTCAGGGGAAAATTTGGTCATTCAGTGGAATCAAGGACTTTCAAGCATTCTTGAGGAAAAAACCAGAATTGAATAAAAAATTTGACATTTATACACAAGAAGCAAGAGATGCTTGAGAAAGTAAACAGGGAAAATAAATCATAAGGAACTTATCAAAGTTGAACTATTTACATTCCTACATGGAAAAATGATAACTGTAGTTGATGGAACCTTTCTCAGTATGAAAACAGCTGAAAAAAGGTATATGGGCATATGAATACATATGTGAATGTGTGTATATGTGTTTACAGGTATGCATAGATAGAGGGCACAGGTTGAATTTAATAGGAAGGGATGATACTTAGGGGTGAAATTGAGAGGTGAGAGAGGAATATAATGAGAGGAGATGGAGATAGACAGAGTGTGGTAAACTTTCATGTAGAAAGGGCTAGGGAATGTGGTTGCTGGGGAGGGGAAAACAGGAAGGCAAAAAATGCAAAACCTTATTCTCATTGAATTTGTCTCAGGGAGAGAATGACATACATACTGAATGGGATATGTTACCCTACAGGAGAGTGTGAGGGAGGGAACCAGGGGTGTGGGGGGGGACAGATGATGGCAGGAGGGCAGGCTGGGGGGAAGGGAAGTTGGAAGCACCCACTTTTGAAAGGGGATAGCATCAAGGTGGGGAATGGACCAGGTGGAAGGTGTGATAGGAGGGAGGGAAATGTAGTCAGTCTTTTACATTATATTTACTATGGTAATATTTTGCATAGCTATACATGTACAGCATATACTGAGTTGCTTATCTTCCCAGTGGGAGTGGGTGGCAGGGGAGGAGGGGAATGGGTCTGGAATTCAAAGTTTAAAAATCAAATGTTTTAAAAATATATAAATACTATGAATAATACTATTTTTCATATAATTGGGAGATAAGATGTACAGGTATTGGGGCACAGGGATTCACCTTCCCCTACTAGAAAAGTCGAAGGGGGTATGGGAGAAGAGATGGGAGAGAGCAGATTGGATGAGGGGATGTCCTGTGGGACTGCTATTCTCAGGTGGTGGGTAGGGGGAAAATGGGGAAAATTTGTAACTCAAAATCTGACAGAAATGAATAACGTAAACTAGAAGTTAATAAAGCATTTGAAAAAAAAGAAGAATGTAAGCTCCTTCAAGGGAAAAAGAAAATCTATATATAGTTAGGACTCACTGACATTCAGGATACTAAAGACAATAATTACTTTTTCAAAGGAAACAATATATAGCTTTTCCACAAGGAATTTGCATGCAATTGCGGGATTATATAAAATAGTTTGAAGGGATAGAGAGTATTATCTATTGGGAGGATAATGGAAGGCTTCACAGAAGAGCTGATACTTTAAACCTTGGATACAGATGAGACTTTTGAGAGATAGAGCCAAGGAGAGAACACAAAACCAGCATAAAAGATGGTTTGTAGAGATCCAGAATTAAGGAAGCATCTAAGAGACCTCTGGCTAGAGTATCAATTATACAAAGAGGACTAACATGAAGTAAGGCTTGAAAAGGTAGATTGGAATCATATTGTGTTGTGTTATACAATAAGGTAAGAAATTTGTATTTGATTCTAGAAGCAGAAGGAGGCTATTAAATGTTTTCAAAAAAGAGGAGTGACATCATTTGGCCTATGGCTTAAGAAGATTATTCTTTGCAGTTATGTGGAGGATATGGTTGTGAGGAGGAAGAGAATGAAAGCAAGGAGACCAATAAGTGGGTTATTCATATAGATCGGGGGGAAAATAATAAGAAACTAAGCTATGATAGTACCTGTAACAAGAAGGGGCAAATGATATGAAAATAAAATCTGTAACACAAGGAAATTGATTAGAGGTGGAGGCTGAAAGGGAAGTAAGAGATAAAAAATAACCTCAAGATTAAGTTTTTAGATAGTAGTGATTATGATAGGAATAAGGCAGTTCGGAAGAGTACAATATTTAGGTGATTATATGGGAATAACTGGTTTTGTGATATACACATATTTAAGTATGTATATAACTTTTGTTTCTGCTGAAATTTCTAGGCATAGAGATCCAGTAGGCAATTGGCAATGTAGGGGTGGAGCTCAAGAGAGAAGTTTTTGTTTTTTTTTGGTGGTTCAAATGAGCATTTCTTTTTCTTTTTTCTCTTTTTATTAACAAATGCTTTATTAATTTCTGGTTTACATCATTCATTTCCCCCAGATTTTGAGTTACAATTTTCCCCATTTTCCCCTACCCACCACCACAGAATAGCAGTACCCCATGATATCCCCTCATCCAATCTGCTCTCTCCCATATCTTCTCCCATAACCCTTCGACTTTACCATTAGTGCAAGGTGAATCTCTGTGCCCCAATGCCTGCACATCTTATCTTCCAATTACATGCAAAATTACATGCAAAATAGTATTAATAATAGTTTAAATATATATATATATATATATATATATATATATATGTGTGTGTGTGTGTGTGTGTGTGTGTGTGTGTGTGTGTATTTGAAACAATTAATTTTAAAATTTCGAATTTCAGATCCATTCCCTTCCTCCCTTGTCACCTATTCCCTCTGGGAAGATAAGAAATTCAGTATGTGTTGTACACATATAGCTATGCGAAAGATTATCATAGTAGATATATTGTAAAAGTCTATTTATATTTCCCTCCCACCCATCCCACCCCCCACCTGGTCCATTCCCTACTTTGATCCTGTCTCTCTTCGATAGTGGTTACTTCCAACCTCCCCTCTGCCCAGAATGCCCTCCCCTCCATCATCCCCCATCTCTTCCCCCTTCCCCCTACTCTCCAGGAGGGTGAGATATCCCATTTAGTATGTATGTCAATCTCCCTCAGCCAAAATCAATGAGAATATGGTTTTGCCTTTTTGCCTTCCTGTTCTTCCCCTCCCCTTCAACTACTTCCCCTTGCTTCTTCAACATGAGATAGTTTACCCTACCCTGTATCTCCCCATCTCCTCTTGCCACTTTCCTAATTCAACCATGTATAACTATAAACATATATACACACATTCACATATGTATTCATACGCTCATATGCCCTTCAATTATTTTCATACTGAGAAAGGTTTCATTAATCACAGTTATTGTTTTTCCATGTAGGAATATAAATAGTTCAATTTTTTTTTTTTAAAGCAATTGGGGTTAAGTAACTTGCTCAAGGTTACACGGCTAGTCATTATTTATGCGTGGGTGCTCATTTTCTGAGGCCGGATCTGATCTCGGGTCATCCCAACTCCGAGGCAGATGCTCTTACTCACTACGCCACCTAGCCGCCCCTTTAGGGCAATTGGGGTTAAGTAACTTGCCCAAGGTTACACGGCTAGGTTTTTGTTTGTGCGGATTAAGTGTCGGAGGCCGGCTCCGAACTCAGGTCCTTCTGATTCCAGGGCCGGCGCTCTATTCACTGCGCCACCTAGCCGCCCCTAATAGTTCAATTTTAATAACTTCCTTTTGATTTCTTTTCCCTGATTACCTTCTCAAGCATCTCTTGCTTCTTGTGTCTAAATGTCAAATTTTCTATTTAACTCTGGTTTTTTCCTCAAGAATGCTTGAAAGTCCTCTATTCCACTGAATGACCATATTTTCCCCTGAAACAAAATACTCAGTTTTGCTGGGTAGGTGATTCTTTGTTTTAATCCCAGCTCTTTTGCTTCTCATCCCCCTAACTCACCAACCCAACAGGTTTAAGGCCAGTTGGTTACTGCCAACCTGCTTTAGCCTGACCACTGATATAGGGTGTAGCCACTATACACAACACAGCCTCTGGGAGCCACACATGAGAGATGGGTGAGGGCTATCAACAAAGGTGGATAAGCAACCCTGAAAGGGACTTATCAAGTCCTCATACCAGAGTTGCAAATCCTCCCTGAACACCCCATAGACACCAATTGAATACCACAATACTACATATGGCTTTAGCCACACTACATCACAAGAGGAATTTTGTTACTAGTGTAAAGCATGGGGAAAAGGTTGTGGTGTGCTCCTGGAAAGAAATGGTATGAAAGTCACAAGCTTTTTAGCTTTCTCTAGCCAGCCCAGCTATTACTCTTTATATGGAACAGATGAATGAAAGGATGAAATGTGTTTTCTTCTTGTGTCTTTCAATGACTTTTTTTAAAGCTCAAGGAAGGATATTGAGATAATTAGTTAACAATGGATTAGCTTACATGGAATCTGTAGTAGACCCAATTAAAAAGATTGAGCAACTTTCTCTACTGCTTTTCAGAAATGTGAAGAACTAAAAGTCCAATCCTGTGCTCTAGGAATCACAGGTAACTTTCTAGACTAGATAATGGAATTGAGCAAAGAGAGCTAGAGACAAGAAGACAAATTTGCAGGCATTGCAGTAGTTTAGGCAAAAAAATATAACAGCCCAGAATAGTATGGTGGTTGTATAAGTAAATAGAACAGAACAGATGTGAGCCAAAAGGGGGAATGAGTCAACAGCATTGTCTGGAACTTAGAATGTACAGGTTACTGTCCTAAATTTTGAGGACACAAAGAAAGACAAAAACTGCCACTGCCCCCAAGCTGTTCACATCTTAATGAGGGAGACAACAGGTAAATATCTGGGAATCTATAAGATATATACAGAGTAGATGGAAGTTAACATTGGAAGGAAAGGCATTAGTGGACTCTTATAGAAAGTGGGATTTGAGTTGTTCTTGAAAGTAGCCAGAGAAAATAAGAGGTGCAAGTAAAGAGAGTGGGCATAACAAGAAGTGGGGTCTGCCAGTATAAAGGTATGGAGAGAGGAAACTGAATGTCATGTACAAGGAACAATAAGTAGACCCATGTGGTTATATGTTAGTAGAGGAGTGGAGTACATGAAGTGGTAAAGTTTTAAATGCCAAATGTAGAGTTTTATATTTGATATTAGAAGTAAATGAGAGCTACAGATCTCCTTGAATGGGGAGTGACGTGGGCAGACATGTACTTTACATAAATTGCCTTGGCAGCTTAGTCAATAAGAAATAGCAGAAGATCTCATGTAAGTTCTAGATGAGGTACAGAGGGAAGAAGCAAGGACAAGATATTTCCCTATGAAGATCTCATCTGGTCTTCGCAACAGCTCTGGGAGTTGGTGTACGTAAAAGTGCTTTAGAATCTGCAAAATACTATTCAAAATTTAGGTAATGCCATTATTATGAAATGTCAGGTGGGCGGAGCCAAGATGGGGGAGTAGAAACAGCACTTCCAGGGTGCTCTGCCGCACACCACTTCCGAACAATATAAAAGGGGAATCTGAACAACTTCTGGAGCCCCAGCACCCACAGAACTACACAGAAAAGCTAACCTCCTGCTGAGGACAGCCGAGCAGCCCTGCAGGGAGCAGCCAGCACAGCGCTCTGAGAGCAGGCAGCACAGCGGGCTGGGAACGGACAGTGCGGTGCTCTGGGAGCCAAGCCCAGGCCTGAGAGCTACAGTTTTAGCCCCAGGGCAGCCAGGCCAGCAGCCGGCTGGAGGGACCCCACAGATATGCTTAGGACAAAATGAGAGGTTAGTGCCCTATGGACTTTGGGACCAGTATTTGGGGAACACGTTGGCTTCTTCCCCTGAGGGCGAAAAGTGGCTGAGGAAACGCTGCACAAAGGTCATTTTGCAGGGTCAATGGCAGCTCCAGCTCCTGGTCTGGGAACTGTAGAAAGATCCAGCAATCAGTCTGGGGGTTAATCGCTCTTGCTTTAACCTCTTTGAATCTGGATTGTGGTCTTGGAAAAAGGTCTGGGGTGGGTATCCAATTTGTCAGAGTGGGTGGAGGCTTTACAGAGGCCACCTAACCTCCAGAAGTTGTGTAAGTTGTGTGAATGTGTGTATATATGTTTACAGGTATACATGGATAGAGGGCACAGCTTGAATTTGGTGGGAAGGGATGATACTTAAGGGGTGACGTTAAGAGGTAAGAGAGGAAAGTTACAAGAGGAGATGGGGAGAGACAGAGTAGGGTAAACTATCTCATGTAGAAGAGGCAAGGGGAAGAAGTTGCAGGGGAGGGGAAGAACAGGAAGGCAAAAAGGCAAAAGCATATTCTCATTGAATTTGTCTCAAGGAGAGAATCACATACATACTAAATGGGATATCTCACCCTGCAGGAGAGTAGGGGAAAGGGGGATGAGAGGGAGGATGATGGAGGTGAGGGCATTCTAGGGGGAGGGTAGGTTGGAAGTACCCACTTTTTTTTCTTTCAAATGCTTTATTAACTTCTGTTTTACATCATTCATTTCCATCAGAATTTGAGTTACAATTATTTCCCCCCCTGTTTTTCCCCTACCCACCTTCCCAGAATAGCAGCAGTCCCACAAGATATCGTTTCCTTCAATCTGCTCTCTCCCATATCTTCTCCCATACCCCCTTAGACTTTTCCATTAGAGGAAGGTGAATCTTTGTGTCCCAATGCCTGCACATCTTCTCTCCCAATTACAAGCAAAAGAATATTAATAATAGTGTTTATATATATATATATTTGAAACATTTAATCTTAAGACCTCGAATTTCAGATCCATTTCCTTCCTCCCTTGTCACCCATTCCCTCTGGAAAGATAAGTAATTCAGTATATGTTATATATGTCTAGCTATGCAAAACATTACCATAGTAGATATATTGTACAAGGCTGCTTATGATTTCCTCCCAGTCATCCCACCTCCCTCCTGGTCCATTCCCTACTTGATCCTGTCCCTCTTCTATAGTGGGTACTTCCAACCTCCCCTCCCCCCAAGGATGCCCTCACATCCATCATCCTTCCTCTCATCCCCCTTCCCCCTATTCTGATGCAGGTTGTGATATCCCATTTAGTATGTATGTCATTCTCTCCCTGAACCAAATTCAATGAGAATGTGGTTTTGCCTTTTTGCCTTCCTATTCTTCCCCCCCACACCCCTTGCAACCACTTCCCCTTGCTTCTTCTACATGAGATAGTTTGCCCTACCCTGTCTTTCCCCATCTCCTCTTGCCACTTTCCTCTCTCACCTCATAATTTCATCCCTTGAATATTCTCCCTGCCCAACAAATTCAACCTATGCCCTCTATCCATATAACTGTAACCATATACACACACACATTCACATATGTATTCATATGACCATGCACCCTTCTTCCAGTATTTTCATATTGAGAAAGATTTCATCAGTTCCAGTTATTGTTTTTCCATATAGGAATGTAAATAGTTCGATTTTGATAAGTTCCTTTTGATTTCTATTCCCTGATTACCTTCTCAGGCATCTCTTACTTCTTGCATCTGGTTGTCAAATTTTCTATTCAATTCTGGTTTTTCCTCGAGAATGCTTGAAAGTCCTCTATTCCACTGAATGACCATATTTTCCCCTGAAACAAAATACTCAGTTTTGCTGGGTAGGTGACCCTTGGGTTTATTACCAGCTCTTTTGCCCTCTGGAATATCATATTCCATGCCCTTCGATCCCTCAGTGTAGAAGCTGCCAGGTCCTGGGCTATTCTGATTGTGTTTCCACAATATTGCAATTGTTTCTTCCTGGCTGCTTGTAGTATTTTCTCCTTGATCTGGGGATTCTGGAACCTGGCTATAATATTCCTGGGAGTTTTCTTTTTGGGATCTTTTTCAGGTGGTGATTGGTGGATTCTTTCAACCTCTATTTTGCCCTCTGGATCTAAAACATCAGGGCGATTTTCCTTGAGAATTTCTTGAAGGGTGATTTCTAGGTTCTTTCTTTGATCATGGCTTTTGCGTAGTCCAATAATTTTTAAATTGTTTCTCCTGGATCTATTTTACAGGTCAGTGGTTTTTCCCATGAGATATTTCATATTGCTTTCTAATCTTTCAGTTGTTTGGATCTGCTTAACAGCATCTTGATTTCTCATAAAGTCATTAGCTTCAATTTGCTCCAGTCTAACTCTGAAGGAATGAATCTCCTCAGTGAACTTTTGAGATTCTTTTTCCATCTGGCAAATTTTACTTTTTAAGGCCTTCTTCTCTTCATTGCCCTTTTGGGCCTCCTTTGCCATTTGAGTTCATCTGTTTTTTCAAGGTGTTGTTTTCCTCAGTCAGGCTGTTGACCCTCATTTCATACTTTTCCTGCATCCTTCTCATTTCTCTTCCCAATTTTTCCTCCACTTCTCTTATTTGATTTTTAAAGTCCTTCTTAAGGTCCTCTATGGCCTGCAACCCACTCATATTTTCCTTTGGGGCTTTTGGAGCAGGATTTCTGACCTCACTGTCCTCTTCCTGTTCTATGCTTCGATCCTCTTTGCCCCCAAAGTAGGAGTCTAAGGTTTTATTTTTCTGTTTATTTTGTTTCCTTTGCCTTCGCATGTTGCCACTTAATTACTTGAATTTTGGGTTTGTTGCCACACTATCGCTCTGCAGCCAGACAGGGGAATTTTTGTCCCGAACGTGTGGAGGACAACTTCCGTTTCTGGCAAGCTGGAAACCCACCCACGACCTCCACCCCAGATCACAATCTAGATCCAGGGAGGATAAAGCAAGAGGGATTACCCCCCAAGATTGGTCGCTGGGTCTCCCTATAGTTCGCAGGCCAGGAGCTGGAACTGCCTCTGAAAACTACAAAATGGCGTGTGTCCTCAGTGGCTTCTAGCCCCAAGGGGAGGAAGCCGACATGTTCCCCAAATACTGGTCCCAAAGTCCATAGGGCACTAACCTCTCACTTTTTCCTAGGCATGTCTATGTGGATAATTCTGGAATCACCACAGCTGCTGGTGTTTTGGTGTCCCTCCAGCCGACTGCTGGCCCTGCCGTGCTTGGGCTAAAACCACGACTCAGGCTCCCTGAGAACTGTACGCTGCACTGTCAGCTCCCAGACCACTGTGCTGTTCCTTCCTGCAGGGCTGCTGGGCTGTCCTCAGCAGGAGGTTAGCTTCTCTGTGTTGTTCTGTGGTTGCTGGGACTCCAGAAGTTGTTCAGAGTCCCCTTTTACATAGTTTGGAGGTAATCTGGGGTCAGATTGGTTTGGACGTGCTATTTCTACTCCACCATCTTGTCTCTGCCCCCTGTATGTACCCACTTTTGAAGAGGGACAGGATCAAAGTAGGGAATGGACCAGGTGGGGGGTGGGATTGGAGGGAGGGAAATATAAGCAGTATTTTACAATGTATTTACTATCATAATGTTTTGCATAGCTATACATTTACAACACATACTGAACTGCTTATCTTCCCAGAGGGAGTGGGTTACAAGGGAGGAAGGGAATGGATCTGAAATTTGAAGTCTTAAAATTAAATGTTTAAAGTGTATATAAACACTATTATTAATACTATTTTGCATGTAATTGGGAGATAAGATGTTTAGGCATTGGGGCTCAGAGATTCACCTTGCCCTAATGGCAATGTTGAAGGGGGTATGGGAGAAGATATAGGAGAGAGCAGATTGGATAAAATGATATCTTGTGGGACTGCTATTCTGGAGTGGTGGGTAGGGAAAAAATAGGGAAAAAGTGTAACTCGATATCTGGTGGAAATGAATGATGTAAACCAGAAGTTAATAAAGCATTTAAATAAAAAAAAGAAATTTCATCTATAATATTAAGTTAAAAAAACATTTCTTGAATGAATCAATGAGGGAAATTGGTCAAGCAGACAAGCATAAACCTTTAATGCCTCAGGGTTACTGGCAATGTCACTCCAAAGACAAAGTATATTTCAACAGTTGGGTGTGTAGTCTCACACAGGGGTGTGCTGGAGCCAGCTCTAACATGGTTTCCCAAGAGCCGGTTGTTAAATTTTCCTTATAAGCATTTATACTTCAGTGATTGGATTGTTATTCTTTTGATTGTACAGACTTAAGAAAGTGTTGATAATGCATATTAAGCTTTAAAACATGTGTGTACATTTCCCCCCTGAAAAGTCTGATTGCCAAACATTTACCAGTATGCTCCTGCATCGTTCTATAAATACTGTGTGAATTTTACTGGAGTGTAGTAGAAGACTCAGGGAATGAATTCATCACCAGACTGGAGACTTGGTAACTGTAGGCTAATAAACAATACTAATAACAATTGGCACTCTAAGGTTTGCAAAATGATTAATATCCATGCCTCTCAATACCCTTGCCCATACATCCAAGTATCTATTAAGGTGGTAAGTTTCTTATGTACTAGATCATGTCTTGTTTACCAGTGTATCTAAAACAATTCATGGAATGGAATAAGAATATTAGTATTAATATTTAATATTTGTGCATTTGAGGTTTACAAATTTAACTTCTAACTTTCACACATTTCACTCCTAACTCCTAACTGTCTCTGGTGTGGCAGATAGAGAAAGGACTAATATCTTCATTTTACAGATGAGAAAACTGAGGCTGAAAGAGGTTAAATAAATGTTTGTTGGATTGAATGTACTCACCAGAAATTGTGATATTGATGACATGTGGATCTTGTTGTTGTCTACAGTTGTCCGGAATTTAATTAATAGGTTAGAGCTTACAAGAGTTAATCAGAACTTAATACCAAAGGAGATGATCTGTGGAGCAGTCATGGGTCCTCAAATGGGCAGTCACCTGGAGATGAGAGACCTCTCTGAGGATTATATTAAGGAGCTGTCCAAACTGACTCTGGACAGCTCCTCAGACCTGAATGAAAGAACTTTTATTTCTATGATATCTGCTTCTACTTGACCTTACTGATCATTCCAGACAATGTGAAGTCTTGAGGAACAGAGTTCATTAAGTATCTTTGTGAAGCTGCTTAAGTAAAGCAATCATTTCACATTATACTTAAGATACAAATGCTTTCTTTATTGCATCGGAACAGGACAAATTTTGAGTTTCAGGCTATGACACTGATTCAAACCAATTCAACAAAATTCAGTTAGGGTGGGTTCATACCCTGGGAAATAGGTCGTTTATGATACGAATGCCCTGATCTGAACTTCCTATGTTTTGGGCCTAATGGATAGTGGTACAGTTCAACACTCCTTGATTTCATCATCTTCTACTGGGCTAAAAGTGAATCCTTTGCTACCAGACAATAATAGCCATAGCAGGGGAAAATATAACTCAATTAGCATGTGTACATGTGTGTACACATTAGAAGATTCTAAACTTATTACCACCTATTCCACCTCCCACCCTTAGTCTGGAACTATAAATATGATTGGAAATTTGAGCAAAATATCAAATATCCCCAGAAACTTTGCAATTGGCACGTACAGGCAATCAAGTATTGAGATGTATGGATTCCATTGCTTTCTGCTTGTTTGTAGATAGAGGGAGGTGGAAAGGGGTGATAGTGGTGGTATGTGTGAGATAGCACCTAATATTTATAGTATCATTAAACCTTTATGTGCTTTGGACCCATAAATTTCCAGCAGTGTCACCAAGTCATCAACTCAGACTCATCCCTGGTGTTTATCAAAGTCAGGCCCTTTTCCAAACATGGGTAATGGGACACAGAGAGAGAGAGAGTTCAACCTAAGGTATGCTGACATAGCTGCTAGCTTTTAAACAAATGGAGGAAGATGTTTACTCTGAGATGATAGGTAGTAATTTTTGAAACAGTGTATGTGCTGCTACTGGTCAAGCAGCCCTTGCAAGCCCCTTCACAGCCTGAAGGAGCTCCCCCTTCCCCAACCCCCACCAAAAAAAATGAGGAAGTTAGCAAAACTGCTAACTATTGCAAAGTTTTGTTCATTCAACAAGGGGCATTTAAAGTAGAGACTTAGCTCCAAGGCTCCCTACAATGATATTTATGCATAATACTCATGTCAGGCTAAACATTCTAAATTTATAAGCATTTATTGTTGAGGTTAGAAGGCACTGAGCCATACAATTTAAAGAATAAAAATGGAGAGTTGCCTTAGGCTGATATAAGCCAAACTGCCAAAGTCCTATTGTAGTGCCTTAATGTGGCATAGAGGGGACTTTGAACTTTCAAAAGCTACACCGGGAAAACATAAGTTTTGGCAGTCTCTATCATTTGAGGAAGGCTTTGAATATGGTCCTAAGCAACAGATTCCATAAACAAAGACAAAAAACAAAAAAGTTGTAATTAGTGGAAGAATGGCTTACAGATTTTCCTTGGAGAGGCAAATAAAGTCAACAAGAAACACCAATTCATGAGACATTTAATCATCTCATTTCAGTCTTATGAAAAGTATTTGCAAAAAGACCACTTGGCTTCAAATCACTAATAATTAAGGAAGTTCAGGAACTCTAAAGGTTTACTTTATACTCATCAAATTGGCAAAGATGACAAAAAAGAAAAAATGGCAAATGTTGGAGGAACTTCAAGAAAACAGGTATATAGTGCACTCTTAGTGGACCTATGAACTGGTCCAGCCAGTGTCATCTTTGATTCAGAGATACCATTACTATATCCAATACCCTAAAGAGATCAAAGAAAGATGAAATAAACTCACATGTACAAAAATATAGCGAGACAAATACAAACATTTTTAGTGATAAAGAACTGGACGTGAAAGGGGTGACAATCTATTGGAGAATGCCTAAATAAATTGTGATATGTAAATGAGATCAAACATTATTGAACCAAAACTAATAAAATGCATGCTTTCAGAGAAACTGCAAGGACCTATATAAGCTGATGAGTGAAGAGGACAAAATCAGGAAGCTATTACAAAGAAAAATAAATTTGAAAGTCCTCTGGGACTCTGATCAATACAATGATAATCTATGGTTCCAGAGGACCAAACATGAAGCAGATACACTGAGAAAGATTATGGACTCAAGATACTGAACGAGATGTATATTTTAGAAAATGTGGTCCAGGAATAATGAATTAGAGAGCCCAAGGTTTACAGACTATATGTAAGCTTCATCTCTATACATCATGAATATTTTCCTCTGATAAAAGAATTGGGAGATATTTACATCAATAATATTATTAAAATTAAATTGTTTATATGTTACTAGACTAGAAATGATTCATTACTGATGCATGTGTTATTCCTTAATCACCTTGATGTGTAGAGTCAGCCCACACTGACTTATTAGGTCAAGATCAAATTAATAAGAAATAGAAAAATAAATGATGTGGTGTTCAAGTAACATAACCCCAATCTGACATGTTTAAATGGCAGTGAGAATGGAGAAAGTATGGAGGAAATTTATAGGGAATTTTAATTGGTATAAATCAATTAACCAATAAGGAACTCTAAGGAGACTAAAGAAGCCTAGCCAACAAACAATTGCTCTTGACAAGCATAGATATGTCAGCCAAGATCAACATTTGTTTAGAATATCAATCAACCATTCAATAAGCAATTTTTAGTGTCTAATATGTGACAGGGACTATAGTAGATACTGAAGATACATACATATATACATATAGTAGATACATATATACATATAGTAGATACTGAAGATACATACACAAAAAATAAGAAAAAAAATCCCTGATCTTAAGAAGATTTCATTCTATCAGGGTATACCACATGTATCTATAGAAGTACATGCAGAATGAATATGGAGAGAATAAAAACAAAGCAGTCAAACTCAAGATAATTTTGGAGGAAGGGTGCTAAATATTAGGAGTTTTAGGAAAGGCTTCACTTGTTGTTCAGTCATTTCTGCCTCTTTGTGACCCCATATGGGGGTTTTCTTGGCAAAGATACTTGAGTGACTTGCCATTTCCTTCTCCAGGGAATTAAGGCAAACAGAGGCTAAGGGACTTGCCCAAGGTCACATAGCTAGTGATTATCTGAGGTCAGATGTGAACTCAGGTCTTTCTGACTCTAGGCCCAGCACTGTATCAACTGAGTCATTTATCTACTTCTGTAAGATTTCATTTAGAAGATGGAAATACTTCAGTGTGGGCATCTGACTGGTACAATGGATAGAGAAATGGACCTGGAAATCAGGAAAACACATTTTCCTAAGTTCAAATCCAGCCTCAGACACTTACTAGCTGTATGAACCTAAGCAAATCACTTAACCCTGTTTGCCTCAATTTCCTCATCTGTTAAATGAACTTGAGAAGGATTCTTTGCCAAGAAAATACCAAACAGGGTGTAATGCCAAGCAAAGGCAACTTCCCAAGCATATACCAACATAGCCACTCTCCATTTTATTCAGTGTCAAATTAAAAACAGAGAAAATCAAAAGATAGCATAATTCAAAATACAGCATTCACCAAGTGTAATTCAATAATTTCCAAGTACTACTCCATCCCTTGGCAGTACATTTATTTAGTCAATGACAAAGTCTTTCTTCCAAATGGACATTAGTTCCCAATCACAAACAAAGTACATTCATTTGGACAGTCACAGAGCACAAAAAAATCAAAAGCTTCCCACCCCTGGATTACAACTGAATTACAATTATAATCAGTTAATGCCAAGCACCTTCTCAAAAGAGGCAGCAGAGAGCACAAAGGCCATCTACCCCTAAGTTACAGGGTTAAGATATCATCACAGCATTTAATACCCAAAGAAGGGTATTTTCTTCTTCTAGACCTGAGGCAAGTTCTCAGCAATAGCTGTTCCTAGGGAGACAAAGCTTAACAAGGCCACAAGATACATTGCCAGTTTCCTCATTAATTCATTCTCTGCCTACAGAACAGTCCTAGGACCCCTGAACACATCAGCAAGACCCTCTTCCAGGATTTCTGTAAACATACAACAAGAAAATCCTTCTTCAGGGCTTCTAAACCAACAGCAAGGTTCCAGGCCCTCTGCAACAATAGCACTGGCCTTCACCAGTGATGGATGAATCTGACAAAACAACATCAAAAGAGACAAACTACTGGCATCACAGTTATGTCTCCTCAGTCCTTGGCAGCTCCGGTTGGCAGCTCTCAAAAGTCCTGGGCAGCTCGAACTGGCCCTCAGCAATCCTCTTTCTCTCTCCATATCCACAATGCTGCTTCCAAAAATTCTTCTGCCTCTCTTCCTTGGCTTGTACCTCTCTAAATCCATGGCACCAGGTCTTCCGAGGTCAGCCCTCTCTTTTCCCATCAACAAGTCTATCCCACAAGTGGGATTCACAAGCTCTGGGTTTTAACACTCAACCCAAAAACCAAGCCAATACAGGGGGATCTTTAAATCCCATTACTATTACAGTGGCCCATGCAGATATATTGGCAACTGCACTGGCATACCCAGGGTGCTAGCACAAGTTCTTAGATCTGCTTTACCAAGAAAAATAGCTTTTGAAGAGATCAGCATATTTGTTAAAATTTTAGTTCAGGGGGAAAATCAGCACCCTGGACTTCAGAGAAAATCCAAACAAAGACAATGGAGAAAATACAAGTGGAAAAATAAAGACCAACAGTTCTTCTGTCTGAGAAAATAGCACAAATCAACAGACAGATACAATTGTCTGACAAAGGCAATACATGCATAGTTACCAGAGAGAGAAGTACCCACATCTGGGTTTTCCAAAGCCAGGGTGGGGGGCTCCTTAATGGCTACCCAGAGTCTTATCTGGTCAAATCACAAGAACACTTTTCCAATGAGTGATCCCCAAAAGAAAATGCTAACCTCAGAGTAGATATACCCTTTTTAAAGCCACGGGGCATCACTGCCCTTGTGACTTAGTACCTAATTAGAAATTAACAAAAGGTGTAGGCTCTCCTACAAAACAAGCCTCCCATAATCAAGCTTCCTTTAAAGGACTCCATGTGAAACCTATTAATGGGGAAGGAAGATCTCATATCACATTAACATTATAGCAGAATCAGACACGGTTAAACTGACTGAACAACAACAACAACAATAAAGCACCCAACTTCTAGTTCCTTTGTAAACCTAATTCTTTGAGTCTTTAAATCTATGTGAGGGCTGGATATAGTGGAAGAAAAATGTGAAATCAGAGGACCTGGATTCAGATCCTTCCTCTGCCATTAACACCTGTTTGGTCTGAGGCAAAAGTCACTTAACTTCTCTGGACTTCAGTTTCCTCATCAGCAAAATGCAGACATTGGAATACAGGGCCCATTAGGGTCTCCAGTTCTGATTCAGCGATCCTCTGTGGATCCCCCTTCAGCCCTTTCTGCCCTGTGGCTTGGGATCTCAGGTAGATGTAAACCTCCAATAAATCAAGCCTTCTCCTGTCTAGTATAGAAACAAATGATACTGGAGAGTGTGCTGTCCTCTGTAGAGTTTCTCAGATAAGAGAAATCCAATTACATCTCTGACAGAGGGTGAAGAAGTCTTTTTGTACTAGTCGATTTGTACAGAAAAATCTTCAAGATAAACTTGAAAGCCACATTAGGGTTGGTTGGGAAAATATAGTAGCATTGCAGTGCCAGACGTGTTGAGGAATGAATAGCAAGGGAGTATTCAGTATACGCATAGTCATTCAAGCACTGACTTGAGGCACTGAGCCTTGAGTCAGATGGGACTGCAAACTGGGTGTTTGATCCAACATAAAAACATTACATTAAAAGTTTTGGCAAACCTCCTGTTTAATGATGACAAATACCTGTTGTCAGTAGTGTGATTCTTTTTTTTAATATGCTTTATTAACTTCAGGTTTTAACTTAATGCTTTATTAACTTCAGGTTTACATCATTCATTTCCACCAGATTTTGAGTTACAATTTTTCCCCATTTTCCCCCTAACCACCACCCCAGAATAGCAGTACCACATGATATCCCCTCAACCAATCTGCTCTCTCCCATATCTTCTCCCATACCCCCTTCAACTTTTCCATTAGGACACGGTGAATCTCTCTGCCCCCAAACCTGCACATCTTATCTCCCAATTACATGAAAAATAGTATTAATAATAGTATTTATATATATTTGAAATATTTAATTTTATAACTTCAAATTCCAGATCCATTCCCTTCCTCCCTTGTCACCCATTCCCTCTGGGAAGATAAGCAATTCAGTATGTGTTGTACATGTATAGCTATGCAAAACATTCCCATAGTAGATATATTGTAAAAGACTAGCTATATTTCCCTCCCACCCATCCCATCCCCCACCTCATCCATTCCCTACTTTGATCCTGTCCCTCTTCAAAAGTGGGTGCCTCCAACCTCCCCTCCCCCCAGCATACCCTCCCCTACATCATCGCACCTCTCATCTCCCACCCCTACTCTTAGGGCTGCCAGGCTGTCCTCAGTAGGAGGTTACCTTCTCTGTGTCATTCTGTGGGTGCTGGAACTACATAGGTTGTTCAGAGTCCCCTTTTACATGATTTTGAAGTGGTGTGGGCTGGAGCACTGTGGAAATGCTGTTTCTACTCAAACATCTTGACTCCCAGTAGTGTAATTCTTAATAAACGTATGGAGTGGGATCAGGGAGGTGGAACTCCTAACAGCTGTTGTCTTCCCTTCCCATATCTAGTTGTTTCTTTCTCCTTGTCTTGTCAACCCCATTGGTGGGAAATGCCCTTTGTTCAAACTCATAACTTCCTTCTATTGGTGGGTAAAACACAGTGATTTTTGGAAATTCTCTGTCCTTATTAAAACCATTTTTTATGTTTACATTTTCCTGAGGTAGAAAGTAATAGGAATCTCATCCCCATAAGTAGGTGTGAATAATAGAAATGCAGGTGTTTCTTTCACTATTTGTTAACACATATTGTTTCCTGAGGAGCTGCCAATGTGCTGATCCTGTTGTTATAATGGGCCTTAGTTCCTATTGTTTATTAAACCAATTTTGTTACTGACCTTCTCCTAGAATCTGGACTTTTAGGACGCTTAAAAATCTTTCTACTTCCCCCAAAATCCGATATCCATGGTGTCTTGGGGCTTACCATTATGTATTGCTCAGGAAACCATAATATGATCTACCTACAGATCTCAGATTTTTTTTTCTTAAACAAAATAAGTAACAGTCCAAATGTAATGTAACTGAGGTATCATTTTCACTATTTTTCAGTTTTATTTTAAAGGCAGGCAGAGCAAAATTCTTCAAATATTTTCAAGTATCATTTGGCAAATTATCGCCTCTATTTCTTTCCACAGTAAGTTACATAATGAGAACAGTTTGCAAAATATTATATGCTATTTAAGCAGAGTCACTGAAATAAAAATTATTAATGAATCCTAAAATTGAAATAATATTTCTTGTGGGTAGTATTTATAGAAAACCAATATATTATTTGAGCAAAGAGTGTCTGGACTGGTGCATATAACCTTCTCTTCATTTACAAGCCCATTGGTCTGTTTACTCTCAAGGATTTCATCATTGTGGGGAACTAATAGTTATCAATTTGCTTAAAACCTACTACATTCCAGTCCCTGTGCTAAGAACTGGGCATAAATAGACAAATATGGAACAGTTCCTATCCTTATAGAATTTAGATTCTTTTGGGGGAGATAACATGTACACATATAAGGATATAAAAAATTGAGAGTAATATGTTTTAATAGCTTGAAACTGTACTAAGACTTTTGAGACCGCCTATATTTTTAAAATTTTTAAAGCTTAAAACTTAAAAAACTCAGACAATTGACACACTTACTAGCCATGTGACTTTGAGCAAGTCACTTAATCCGAATTGCCTTCCAAAAAGCAAAAATAAATAAATAAATACATACACTAAGACTTTTGGGACACTATAATTTTTAAGCTTTTAAAGCTTACAAATACACTGAGATTTTTGAGATGCCCTGCATTACAAAATAGAAGCAAGGTAATCTCAGTGTCAAGGCTACAAGAGCTGAGTAGAATCAAGAAAGTCCTCAAGTAGGATTTTATGATCGTATTCATTTTGAATGGATTATGCAGGGGTGGGGAACCTTCGACCTCGAGGTCACATGTGACCTCAGGTCCTCAGGTGCAACCATTCCACTGAATCCAAACAAATCTTTCTCAACCCCTCTTTATTCTAGGGTCTTCTTTCTCACAATCATTTCCTAGTTGTCCCATGTATAGCTATTTGTACATCTTTGTTTGCTTGATGTCTTTGCCATTAGATTGTTAATACCCTGAGTAGAGAGATTTTTTGCCTCTTTTTGTATTCCCAGTACTTAACAGAGTACCTGGAACATGGTAGACACTTAGCAAATGTTTATTGATTGACTGACACAAAAGATTAATAAAAGGATCCAAAATCTGAGGAGTACAATATAGCCAAATACGTTACAATGCTATGACACCACATCATGTTCTTATTTGAGCTTTATCTTATAAATACATGGATATTAACAAAATGATCAGTGGATGGTTCTAGTAGGGTGAGTTTCAGGAAAGCAGATGGAATTTTTGAGCTAAACATTCAGTCACAGGCCAAGTCTAAATACAACAATCAGAATAACAGCAGCAGGGCACACCATCTTACTATTCTCTACCTCACATCTTTGCTCCTATGATATGAAGAACCCTCCAAGAAACATGGTAGACAATAGTTTGGCAAAATAGATGGGAATTTCTTACTGGCAGGGTGATTTCTTTTTTTTTTAAAGCAATTGGGGTTAAGTAACTTGCTCAAGGTTACAGGCCTAGTCATTATTTATGTGTGGGTGCTCATTTTCTGAGGCTGGATTCGATCTCGGGTCATCCCAACTCTGAGGCCAGTGCTCTTACTCACTGCACCACCTAGCCGCCCCATGGCAGGGTGATTTCTTGTGGAGTGTCACAAGTTCTATCCTTGACTGTGCGAGTTAAGATGTTTAATCAATGTTGGAAGCTACTCAAATTTGTAGACAGCTTGGAACTGAGATGGACAGCTAGCATGGTAGATGACAGAACAAGCATCCAGAAAAATCTCTGTAGGCTAAAGCAATTCGTCAAATATTAAAGGGAATCTATTAGGGATCAATATAGAATCCTATGTTTGAGTTCAAATGGTCAATTTCACAAGAATGGAATATTGGGAGAGAGGCTTGGAAACAACTAGTTTGAAAAATATTTTATGATCAGAGTAATGTAAAAGAAAACAACACTGAAAAATGCTGAAATATTAAATGAATCAGTGATCAATGGTGACTTTAAAGGAGTGACTAATGGTGAAGTATATCTTCTACTTCACTGCAGAGAGATAGTGTATTATGGGTACAGAAAGGCAAGCATTTTCAGATATGGTTAGTGCATGGATTTGTTTTGTTTGATTGTACTTTGTTACAGGTGGAAGGTTCTGTTAGTGGGGAGAGTCACTTAGAAGTGATAGTGATATGAAGACAAAAAATGAATCAGTAATGTATTTTTTTGAACAAATGCTTTATTAACTTCTGTTTTACATCATTCATTTCCGCCAGATTTTGAGTTACAATCATTTTCCCCCCATTATTCCCCTACCCAACCTCCCAGAACAGAAATCCCACAAGATATCGCTTCCTCCAATCTGCTCTCTCCCATACCTTCTCCCATACCCCCATCAACTTTTCCATTAGAGGAAGGTGAGTCTTTGCATGCCAATGCCTGCACATCTTATCTCCCTATTACAAGCAAAAGAGTATTAATAATAGTATTTATATATATTTGAAACATTTAATGTTATGACCTCAAATTTCAGATCCATTTCCTTCCTCCCTTGTCACCCATTCCCTCTTGGGAGATAAGTAATTCAGTATATGTTGTACATGTCTAGCTATGCAAAACATTATCATAGTAGATATATTGTACAAGGCTGCTTATAATTCCCTCCCACTCATCCCACCTCCCACCTGGTCCATTCCCTACATGAACCTGTCCCTCTTTTATAGTGGGTACTTCCAACCTCCCCTCACCCCAAGGATGCCCTCCCATCCATCATCCCTCCTCCCATCCCCCTTCCCTCTATCCTGCTGCAGGTTGAGATATCCCATTTACTATGTATGTCATTTTCTCCCTGAACCAAATTCAGTTTGAATGTGGTTTTGCCTTTTTAGCCTTCCTTATTCTCCCCCTCCTTTGCAGCCACTTCCCCTTGCTTCTTCTGCATGGGATAGTTTACACAACCCTGTCTCTCCCCATCTCCTCTTGCCACTTTCCTCTCTCACCTCATAATTTCATCCCTTGAGTATTCTCCCTTCCCAACAAATTCAACCTATGCCCTCTATCCATATATAACTGTAACCATATACACACACATTCACATATGTATTCATATGACCACACACCCTTATTCCATTATTTTCATAGTGAGAAAAATATCATCAGTCACAGATATTGCTTTTCCATATAGGAATGTAAATAGTTCAACTTTGATAAGTTCCTTTTGATTTCTTTTCCCTGATTACCTTCTCAGGCATCTCTTCCTTCTTGTGTCTGGATGTCAAATTTTCTATTCAATTCTGTTTTTTACCTCAAGAATGCTTGAAAGTCCTCTATTCCACTGAATGACCATATTTTCCCCTGAAACAAAATACTCAGTTTTGTTGGGTAGGTGACCCGTGGGTTCATTCCCAGTTCTTTTGGCCTCTGGAAAATCATATTCCATGCCCTTCCATCCCTCAGTGTAGAAGCTGCTAGGTCCTGGGCTATTCTGATTGTGTTTCCACAATATAGAAATTGTTTCTTCCTGGCTGCTTGTAGTATTTTCTCCTTGATCTGGGGATTCTGGAACCTGGCTATAATATTCCTGGGAGTTTTCTTTTTGGGATCTTTTTCAGGAGGTGATTGGTGGATTCTTTCAGCCTCTATTTTGCCCTCTGGATCTAAAACATCAGGGCAATTTTCCTTGAGAATTTCTTGAAGAGTGATTTCTAGGTTCTTTCTTTGATCATGGCTTTCAGGTGGACCACTAATTTTTAAATTGTCTCTCCTGGATCTATTTTCCAGGTCAGTGGTTTTTCCCATGAGATATTTCACATTGCCTTCTAATCTTTCATTTGTTTGGATCTGCTTAACAGCATCTTGATTTCTCATAAAGTCATTAGCTTCCATTTGCTCCAGTCTAACTCTGAAGGAATGAATCTCCTCAGTAAACTTTTGAGATTCTTTTTCCATCTGGCAAATTCGACTTTTTAGGCATTCTTCTCCTCATTGCCCTTTTGGGCCTCCTTTGCCATTTGAGCTAGTCTATTTTTTTAAGGTGTTGTTTTCCTCAGTCAGGCTGTTGACCCTCATTTCATACTTTTCCTGCATCTTCTCATTTCTCTTTCTAATTTTTCCTCCACTTCTCTTATTTGATTTTTAAAGTCCTTCTTAAGGTCCTCTATGGCCTGCAACCCACTCATGGTTTCCCCTGGGGCTTTTGGAGCAGGACTTCTGACCTCACAGTCCTTTTCCTGCTCTATGCCCCCAAAATAGGAGTCTAGGGTTGTATTTTTCTGTTTCCTTTGCCTTGGCATGTTGCCACTTAATTACTTGACTTTTGGGCTTGTCGCCACACTATGGCTTTAAGGCCAGATAGAGGAATTTTCGTCCCGAACGTGTGGGGGGCAACTTCCGTTTCTGGCAAGCTGTAAACCCACCTACGACTTCCACCCTAGATCACAATCCAGATCCAGGGAGGTTAAAGCAAGAGCGATTACCCCCCCAAGACTGAACGCTGGATCTCCCTACAAATTTGCAGGCTGGGAGCGGGAGCTGCCTCTGAAAACTACAAACTGGCGTTTGTCCTCAGCGGCTTCTAGCCCCCAGGGGAGGGAGCCGACGCATTCCCTAATACCAGTCCCAAAGTCCATAGGACACTAACCTCTTACTTTGTCCCAGGCAAGTCTATGTTGATAATTCTGGAGTCGCCACAGCTCCTGGTGTTCTGGGGTTCCTCCAGCTGGCTGCTGGCCCTGCCGCCCTGGGGCTAAAACCTCGGCTCATGCGGACCTGGGCTTGGCTCGGCTCCTGCGCTCTGCGCGCTGCATGCTGCCAGGTCCCAGACCACTGCGCTGGTCCTTCCTGCAGGGCTGCTGGGCTGTCCTCAGCGGGAGGTTAGCTTCTCTGTGTCGTTCTGTGGGTGCTGGGGCTCCAGAAGTTGTTCAGAGTCCCCTTTTACATCATTTGGGGGGAATGTGGGGGCAGAGTGGCTTGGATGAGCTGTTTCTACTCTGCCATCTTGGCTCCACCCCCCCCCCCCAGTACTGCATTTTTAAAAAGCAAAAATAAACAGATCTCAGAATGCTCTAAGCTCAAAATGGGCCAATAGTGTGACATGGAGTAAACAAAAGCAATAATAAAGGCTATCTTAACCACCATATCAAGAGAGGCACAGTGCCAAGAAGTAGTAAGGTTATGCCCCAATCAGACTAATCAGATGACATCTGCAATACTGCATCAACTTTAGACATCACATTTTTGCAATGACTTTATCAAGCTGGAGCAGGTCCATTGGAAGACAGCCAAGATGATGAATAGAAGGATGAACTGGTATGAAAAAAGAAACTAGGAATATTGTGGAGTAAAGAAGACTTGGAAAGATACAATAGCTGCCATTATGGCTCCAGAGAGCTGAACTAGAAATAGCATTGAGGTAGCAGAGAACCCCAGGTATTGACTTGGATAACTCTTGCTAACACTTACAGCTATCTCAAAGGGAAATGGGCCTTCTTGTGGGGTAGGGGACTAGTTTGGTTGACAAGAATACCTGGGGAATCAGTGGCTAATGATGTTAAAGAGAAATTATTTTTGGTTAAGTATGGTTTGGACTTAGATTGTCATTCTTTCTAATTTAGAGATCCTTTGATTCTTCTGTCTCTTCAAGTGAGAATACTTGGAGCTCAAAGCAAAGTATTGCTTTTTAAAGTTTTTGCATATATTTGATTAGAAATCCTATGAGGGCAAAAAGATTCCTTTTTCTGACAAGATTTGCTCAGCAAAGCAGCTCATATTAGATGTGGTAGATCTGTACTTCTGAGACACCGGAATGACATATCTTGGTAAAAATAATTGCCAGTTGGGGATGAAAATTTAATCTTATTTTAAGTAGCAGCCTTGACAGAGTTGATATGGAGCTCATTTCAGAGCCAGGAACATCTAGGTTCAAGTCTTGTCTCTGATAAATACTGGCTATCTGTTGTTGTGCTTCGCTTGTTTCAATCATGTCTGACTCTTTGTAATCCCATTTGGGGTTTTCTTGGCCAAGATATTGGAGTGGTTTGCCATTTTCTTCTTTAATTCACTTTACAGATGAGGAAACTGAGGCAAATGACTTACCCAGTGTCATATAGCTAGTAAGTATCTGAGGTGAAATTTGAACTAAGGTCTTCCTTACTCCAGGTCTGGCACTCTGTCCACTGTGTGTAATAGCAATGGGAGTTTGAAGATTTTCCCTGCCCCTTAATAAGCCTAAGGGAATTTGAACACCTTCCCTGATATGAAGATCTTCCCTGCCCCCAGTAGACTGAATGTGATTATATGGAGCCTGTGGTGGGAGAAACTTGCTGAAGGGCAGAGCAGAGTTCACAGGAAGCTGGGAGTCAGAGCAGTTAGAGCTGGATGGAGCAGAGAATGCACCCAGACAGACAGCTAGGCTTGTGAGTGTTGGTTTGTGGGAAGGATAAAGAATGGT
The DNA here is from genome assembly GCA_011680675.1 of Gymnobelideus leadbeateri. NCBI lineage: Eukaryota > Metazoa > Chordata > Mammalia > Diprotodontia > Petauridae > Gymnobelideus > Gymnobelideus leadbeateri. Next base: position 30,288 of record WOXC01001281.1, on the reverse strand, counting down.
GTGGCTCTCTGCTGCATTGTAGTGTATTAATTTCTATATTGCTATGATGGATTTGGTTTCCTAGTGTTGTGATTTGGTTTTCTTATGTCTGAATAAATGTTTTGCTTCTGTTTCTATATAGAGAGTCTGTTATATTTTGTGATTGAGCACTATGCTGGCATATTTATAGTCACTGTTGGCTCTGTGAATATTGTTTTGGAGCTACACTATACACCTAGATTATTCAAATCATATGAACTTTCAGGGCTGTAGGCAAATGTCTGACTCTCTAAGTCTTGAAGAGGAGGTCAATATGCATTGGTAGAGGCATTTTCCTAATCTGAGGGTTCTTAATACAATGATATTGCAGGTCCAATCCTACCACATTCCAACGAGTGACTTTTTAGTATAGTAAAAAGAACATTGCCCTTGGAGTTAAAAGACCTTTGTTGAAGAATTTTTGTTTGTTAAAATAATAATAATAATAATTTATTTAGTGCTTACTATGTGCCAGTTACCATGTTAAGCACTTTCCAAGTATTATCTTATTTAATCCCCACAATATCTTGGGGGGTGTAGATGCTATTATTATTTCCATTTACAGATAGGTAAACTGAGATAGACAGTGGTTAAATGAATTTGAATTCAGATGTTCCTGACTCCAGGCCCAGTGCTCTATCCACTGAGCCAATGAGCTATCTCTAATTTTGCTTCTGCCACAGAATCAAACAACTTTAGACAAGGTACATAAATTGTCTGATCATCAGGTTTGTTACTTGTGAAATGAAGACAATAACCTTGACCCACCTTTCACAAAGATTTCTTGTGAGTATTTAATGAAATAATGTATATAGCAAGGACTTGGTATAAAGCACCGAGATGTCATAGCAGATAGAGAGTTTGTAGAGTAAGGAAGACTTGATTTTAAATCCGACATGTCCTTGGACAAGTCCCTTAATCTCTCCCAGGCAGTTTTCCTGTCAGTAAAATAGGTATGATAACAACAGCAATCACCCTACATGGTTGTTGTGAGGACCAAGTGAAATGTATGAACATATAATACTGTGTAAGCATTATGTAAGTGCTAGCTAGTATTTATAAATTGTAAAGGCATGGATAAATGTGGTATGCTATTCTATCTATGAAGTTAATAAAAGCTGGTGTGGAGATATGTTCGCTTATTCATTATTAACTTCTTTTCTGATTTGGAATTTATAGTTATATATAGCAGGATGATGGGGTTGAGGTAATGAAAAAAGTAAAATGTATGGTAAAGACGGCATTAAACTCTGCCCCTGTTATTCATTTCAATAAATGTCCAATTAGATTTTTTGACAAGCATCTCATTAATCTTCTAGAGAAATGGATCATTTCAAAGGATCTGGAAACACTTTGAATCCTGCTGAGTAATACAATCCTCCAATGTACTCATGTCTAATATTAATTTAAATTTAATGTATGTGCCTTCGATAATTTTCAAAATCCATGGAATTTAGTTTACAAATGCTCTTCCTTTAAGAAATTGAAAATTCTCAAATGAACTTAATGAAAACGTTCATTTATTATAAATCTACAAGCAGTTTTTTGCCTGTTCTCCAACCATCAATCAGCCTTTATTAAGTACCTACTATGTGCCTTTATTTCAACTCAATCTCTCTCAGACTATAAGTTTCAGAAGGGAGCAAATGCTCTCTTGCATTGGTAGAGGGAGTTTCCCCACTGGGAATTCCCTGCAACAAAAACATCACAAGACTAGACCAAAAACAACACCACATAATCATCAACAAACTAACAGGTTCTAAGTTCAGTTATTTCTGCTTTCTAAAGGAATACAAGTGCTTGTCAGTGCCCTCTAAATGTCAGTTATTGTTCTGTTGTAGTTGTTGTTGTTGTTGTTGTTGTTCAATTGAGTACAACTCCATGTGATCCCTTATGGTGTTTTCTTGGCAAAGGAACTAGAGTGGTTTGCCATTTCCTTCTCCAGGGTGTCCCCATTTTACTGATGAGGAACTGGGGCAAATAGGGCTTCAGTGATTTGCCCAGGGTCATGCAGCCACTAACTATCTGAGGTGGGATTTGGACATAGGTCTTCCTGAATCCAGGCTTGGTGCTGTATCCATTTCACCACCTAACGATCCCTAAATATCAGTACTTTGTGGCAAAAACCCTGGTCACTGATAACTCTACTGATAACTAAGTGAGATATGTATGAAATCAAATAGCATCTTCCTGAGTTCAAATGTGGCCTCAGACACTTACTAGCTGAGTGATCATGGGAAAGTCACTTAAGCCTATTTGCCTCAGTTTCCTCATCTGTAAAATGAGGTGGAGAAGGAAATGGTAAATCACTCTGGCATCTTTGCCAAAAAAAATCCCATATGGGGTCATGAAGAGCTGGACATGACTGAAAATGACTGAGCAATAACAGTTAGCATGCATGACACTTTGCATACAGTAAACTGCTGTATTTATTAGATATACTTTGGGAGTGCACACAAAAAAAAATTAAAAAGATCATTTACTCCATAGGGAACTGGTAAAATTGCCATGGAGAGAGTATAAAGCAAAGAGAACAGGGGCAAAATCTAGAACCTTTAAGGACACTGACACATAGGGGACTCTAGGAGGAATGGACACGTGATTAATCTCTTCTGCATATAAATATTTTTTTATTTATACATATCTATTGCCATTTGAATTTTGCTTGCTTACTGTACTCTAGGCAATTGGAAATGCAACCAAACTTCTCTGAAAATGTAAACTAACACAGAATTGATATTGAACTGTCAATTGGAATATTGTTTGAAATTTAGTGTACATCCAGTCATTTTACTGTTCATTTACTTTTGTACTTAACTCAGCTGGGGCAGAGAAACAGCACTCCAACATCATCTTGGTTTATAATCAGTTTCACTTCCTCAGGCTCTGTCCTAATAGGAGAATGCTTACCAGAACTACAGGGGAATATTTCATTTCTCAGTCTTAATCTTCCCTTTGCTCCTCCACCCAAGTTTCTACTTTATTTCATTTTTTTCCCTTTGATTTTCTAAAAATGCAGTACAGTGCCAAAAGAAAAGGCCGTGGGGTGCATGTACAAAATGTAATCACATTACTTATCAAAATATCCATGAGCAGCCAAATGAGAAACTGGCCAAATACATCGAATCAGCCTGAACCCACAGTGGGTTCAGAAAACAGGCTTTGAGTTTTTCATTTTTTTTAACTTTTGTTTTTGTCTTTTCCTATTATTTTAAACAAAGCCTACACTTGGGGCCCAATCATCTGTAGCACCACAGAGTCCCTTCACTGAGTGGTTATTTTTCACAAACTCCATTAGGCCTCCCCATTCATGGGGTAGGCTTTCTGTATATTTGGACAATATCAACAGGCACCCTCACCAAAGTAAAGGAATCTGCTCTCATCAGTCAGAAGCTCATTTCTCATTTGCCTCCTCCTGTTTTCCAGCGTCTGAAGATCTAGACACCATCTTTCTTGGCAAAGCTTGTCAGATTTCCTGATTTTACAAACAAGAGGACAAGTCCCAAGGTTAAAGCCTTTAGGTATAAAGTTGTTAATAAAAATAGGATCAATAGTAGTAATTAATATTTACATAGATCTTACTATGTGAATGTACATAAGTGCTTTATAATTATTATCTCATTTAATAATAAGAATAGATAATGATTACATTATGCTTTCTATGTTCTAAGCACTTTAAAAGTATCATCTCATTTATTAATAATAATAGCAAATATTTACACAGTGCTTGCTATGTACTTTGGGGCAGCTAGTTGACACAGTGGATGGACCTGGAATCAGGAAGACCTGAGTTAAAATCCAGACTCAGACACTATGTGACCATGGGCTGGACACTTGCCCTTGTTTTCCTCAGTTTCTTCATCTATAAAATGAGCTGCAGAAGGAAATGGTAAACCACTCCAATATCTTTGCCAAGAAAGCTCCAAATGGGGTCATGAAGAATCAAACACAACTGAAATGACTATATAACTACTATGTTCCAGGCACTAAGCTCAACTTTTTACAATTATTTTCATTGGGGCCTTACAACCCTGGGAAATAGGTGGCATCATAACCATCACCATTTTATAGTCAAAGATACTTAGGCAAACAGAGATTAAGTGACTTGTCTAGATTTACATGACTAATAAATATCAGGATTTGAACTCTGGTCTTTTCTCACTCCAGGATTGGAGCTCTATCCACTGAACTACTTAGCTGGTCCAAAGTAAAAAGAGTTACTAGTTTTCTTCTATTAAAACAACTGTGGACCCAGAACAAAAATTAAAAAAAAAGCAAAATTTGAGAACTGGTTTTGCTACCTATTATTAGCTGCATTACTTTTGTAGTTGGAGAGGATTTCTAAGATCCAGCTCTACCTCCCATAGGTCTCAGAAAGTACAGCTGGAGACCCTGCTCTAGGGGGAGTCTCTGGTGTGTGGTGGCCAACAGACATGGGGGCAAAGATCTTTATTCCCTGGGTCTTGTTGGGGAAGCCTGTAGCGATAAACAACTCAAAGGTTTGGATTTTCTTCTCATTCTGCCAGTAACCAACTGCGTTGAGGAGCTAGAAAGCAACATTAAAGGATTGTCAGGAAGGGGAGAAGGGAACAAAATCTCCTTGCCATATGCTGGGAGTACTTGGGCACAGCAGAGCAGATCACATCCTGCAGGGAACCACCCCCAAAGATTAGTGAGAAAAGCCGCAGGGGGAAGCTGAGATTCACGGAGGGCATCCTCACTTTTGGAATCAGAAGTGACTCAGGGTTTTACCTTGTCAATCAGTTAACAAGCATTGATTAAATACCTATTATGTACCATGCACTATGATAAGAGAAGAGATACAAACAAAAAGACAAAAGACCTCCCTGCCCTCAAGAAGCTGACAACTTAATCAGGGACTCATAATCTTTACCTTGGGAGCCTTAAGGGTTGCTCATTAATGAGCTTCTGTGTTATTATTTTCCCTCTATCTTTCAATACACCATTCCCTCCTCCTCCCCTGCACTATTGTGAAATCTGTTTGAGTCTCATTCCCATGCCTTCCCATGGTATGGAGGTGACCCTGAGTCCTCAAAATCTATGCTGGCAGAGTACAAGTCCTGGCAAGTGCTAATGCGCTGGCAAGGCCTCAGCTGCAGTTCAGGAGATGGACTATATTTCTGTCATCCAAAGATCAGACCAGCTAAGTTTGGAGAGGCCCATCACCATACTGGCTGCAGGGTGATGAATCTTTCAACCACAGTGACTCTCAAAGACTGTCCATCTACCAAGTTGTCAAGAGTTTATGAGCTCCATTGGTGGGGGAGCGGGGAGGGGGTGTGCCTATACCAAAAGGGAAAAATAATCACAGATCTTTGAAATATTGTGATCTGCAATAGTTAGAAATATATATATATATATATATATATATATATATATATATATATACATTTTTTTTTTGGTCCATTGGAGAGAGTTTTAGACAAGGCTTCTGAGGGCAAGCTCAAGTTAAGAGAATCATGACAACCTCCCTCCCCCACAATATGCCCATACACATGCGCGCCCACATGCACACACACACACACACACACACACACACACACACACACACACACACACTTGGGTCATTATGCCAAAGGGCATTTCTGACACAAAAAATTTAATATGAAGTATTAACTATTCTCCCACTTTTAACCTGAAATATCACTTTTAATGAGTCTACTTTTATGGATTTCTAATTATTTTCATAAGCAATATAAAGGAGACCATGAAAGGATATGGGGCCTAACATTAAAATCCAAACATGGGCCATGAATTTTTTCACCTTTAGAATCCAAAATGGATTTCATGTAATAAGATGACAAGCCTATTTCCATTTAAATTGTCTTCTTTCATTGTCTTTTTTGCTTGAGTGGTGTTCCTCATCCCATGAGCATTGTATTAGCACTGAACAAATTCTAAGTATATTTGGTCTACTTAAAATACCTTGGAACTCGATTAAGTATAGTTTCCTGATCACATTTCAATCAGGTGTATATGCTATTAAAGGGGCAGCTAGGTGGTACAGTGTGTAGAGCACTGGGCCTGGAGTTGAAATCTGGCCTCGGACAAAAGCTATTTGGCCCTGGGCAAGTCACTTAACCTTGTTTGCCTCAGTTTCTCATCTGTAAAACAAGCTTTATAAGGAAATGGCAAAGAAACTTCAAATGGCATCACAAAGAATTAGATGCAACTGAAACAACTCAACAACAACAAATATGCTGTTAAGAGCTTTAAGTCTGGCATACCCTCAGGCAAAAAAACCATTAAGATAGAGCAAAACCATAATGAAACTCAATAAAAAACAATTATTGAAGTTGTACTGTGCCTACTAGGTGCAAGGGGTCTTTAGCTTCAAGAAAGAACTTCCAAGAGGAAATCTCCTATGAATCAAGGAGGCCAATACAGATTAACTACAGGTCTAGATCATGAAAGAAATTGTGAATGTGGTTGTTAAACCACTCTTAGTGATATTTGAAAGATCATTGAAAGAGTCAGAATTACCACTAGGACTAGAGAGGAGTTAATGAAATCCTGATTTTTGAAAGAGGAAAGAGAAGAGAATCAATCTTATCTATCTATCCACCCATCTATCCATCCATCCATCCATCCATCCATCCATCCATCCATCCATCCATCTATCTATCTCTATCTATCTATCTATCTATCTATCTATCTATCTATCTATCTATCTATCCATCTTCTATCTATCAGAAACTATCTGGCAGTGAGCTTGACCTGTATTCCTAGAGAAATTATAGAGCAGATATTAAAGAGATAGAGAATATCTAGCAAAGAAAGTGATGAGCATGAGCCAAGATGCCTTCATCAAGAACAGGACATGCCAGACTAACATTACTATCTTCTTTGTAAGGAGTACTAAGCTGGTAAATCAGAAGGATGCTGCAAATTCAGCTTATGTAAATTTTAGCAAAGCATTTGCTAAAGTATCACTTGTAATTATTGTGGAAAATATGGAGGAATGTGTACTAGACAGTAATACAATTAGATTGATTTGTAACTTGTTGAATGACTTAACTAAAATAGTAATCATTCATGGTTCAATGTTAACTTGACAGGAAGTCTCCATGGGAGTGCCCCCAGGAAACTGGGCTTGGCCCTGTCCTATTTAACATATTTATTCATGACTTGGGATAATATTATAGATACAATGCTTTCTAATCAGCAGGTGACACAAAGCTGGAAGTGACAGATAATACACTAGATGATAGAGTCAGGATTTGAAAAGATCTTAAACAGGCTAGGATGATCAGCTGAAATGAAAAAGGTAACATTCAATAAAAATAAATATAAAGTCTTGCAACTGCACCATGACTTTACATTACATATGCATTATAAATACATACATCGAGGGGATGGGGGAGGATATAGGAGAGAGCAGATTGGAGGAGGGGGTATATAGTGGCATCATTGTTTTGGGGTGGTGGGTAGGGGAAAGACGGGGAGAAAATATCTAACTCAAAATCTTGTGGAAATGAATGATGTAAACTAAAAATAAATATAAAATTTAATTAAAAAAAATAAATGCATACATACATCATGTATAATATGTACATTATGGATACAATGTATTCACCCTATTGCAGTAGCTCAGAAGAAACATGAGATGTGCAAATTTAGAGACATCTCCACTATAAATGTTGGTGTGGACTATTTGTGCCCAACCTGTGGACACAGCCTTCCCAAGCTATTAGTCTGATCAGTCACAGTCTGATATACTGTACCTTGACATAATGATGCCATTTTGGTCTTCTTTACCAACAAAGGACAACAACCAACAGTATATATATACATATATATATATATATATACATATATATATATACATAAACTTATTTACAGATTTATAAACACTATATATAGTAAAATGAGATCTTTTTATCTTTGTCTATGTATCCATTTATCTATTTATCTATTTCTATCCATCATCTTTTATCTATCTATCCATCTATCTATCTATCTATCTATCTATCTATCTATCTATCTATCTATCTGCTCTTTACATATCTATCTCATTTGATCCATACTACAACTCTGTAAGGCAAGAGCTATTATCATTCCCATTTTTTAGATGAGGAAAGTAGGCCTGTCATTATCAATGCAGCTAGGACATGTCCAAGGCCAGACTTGAAGTTAGGCTCTCCAGATTCTGCTTATGTTTGTATTCCCAGCACTTGACACAGTATCTGGCACATAGTGAGTGCATAGTAAATGCTTGCTGACTTAACTCTAAATCTAACCCACTCTCTATTATCTCAAAGCATCTCTAGTAACAAACAAGTTACTAAATTTCTAAGGAAACATAATTAGTAGAAAAAGGGTAATAACTAGTATTTATCTAATACTTAAAGGTTTAAAGAAATTTTTATGTTTTATAAATTTTATCCCCATAATAGTCATGGAAGATAGATATTATTATTATCCCCTCTTTTAGAGATGAGGAAACTGAGGCAGCAAGAGGTTAAGTGATTTGTCCAGGGTCACACAGCTAGCAATCTATCTGAGGCCAGATTTGAATTAAAGTCATCCTGATTCTAAATCTAGGGCTTTATCCACTGTGCCATCTAACTGTCTATCTACATGTTTTTTTCAATTGGAAAACAGATCTAATTAATTTAGGAATTTTTTAAAAGTATGAAGATAAGTGAATATAACAATTAACTCCAAAAGTCTTTGTCAAAGTTCTTTACTGAAAAGAAGCAAAAAGAAAAAAAAATCACCACGGGATTATTTTGGCATGGAGAGAGAACTGACTTGAAGATAGGTAGGGATGAAGATAAATAATAGAAAATGAATGCTGAAGAATGACATGGTCCAGGAAGAATAACATCAAAAAGTCTGAAACCCAGGATGAATGAGCTAAACAGTAAGATCATAGGATCATAGATGTAAATGAGGAGGGGATACCAGAAGCCAGACAGCATTTTATAGAAAAGGAAAGTGAAACCTTGAAGGGTTAAGTGACTTACCTAAAATCATACAGGTGGGAAAGAGCTTTGAATACAGCTTCTTGGACAATTGTGTTCTGTCCACCTTGTTTCATTGCTTTACCAGTAAAGAAAGCATCGTGTTGTTGTTTTAAAATAATTCTCAGGATGAAATGAAGAACAAATGAAAAATGAGACTAGGATTGGCATGGGGGTGTAATTGAGACATTCATAACAGACAACAGCTACATTATATCTTTACCTCTCAAAGCATCCTATTCTAGTTTTGTTTAGTTTTAATTATTAGTAAGTTTTCCTTTATATTACAACTGTCACTTTTCATCCCAGACCTTGTGAGTCTAATCCTCTAAAATAAAAAGAACATGTTCAATTCCTACTGCATATGACATTTAGGTCCCACGTGACAATGTGTATTTGTCCAATGTGTAAGGTTATTATCAAATATGCAAATGATATGAAGTTGGGATAGAAATCTAACATTTTGGATGACAAAATCATGATGCTTTGAAATCTTAACAAGATAGGAAGATGAATTCAATCTAATATCATTTAATATACAGTTGTGACAAATGTAAAACCTTACTTGATTTTTTAAAGTCAACTACATAAATATTGTTTAGGGAAACATGGCTGGACAGCAACTTAAGAGAAAAAATATCTGGAAATTTTCATGATTTCATGCTCAGTATAAGTCAATATATGACATGATAGCATGGAAAACTAATTCAATTTCCATCATCATTAAAAGAAGTATAATGCTGTCCTACCACACTATCTTGCTTCAACCACATCTGAAGCATTAAGTTGAGTTCTAGATGATGTATTTTAGAAAGGAAATTTACAAACAAATCTAGAGGAATGACAAGGATGATGATGGGTCTTGAAATTATGGCCATATGAATATCAGTTGAAGGAACCAGGGATATTAAACCTGGAGAAGAGAAGATCTAGATAGGAACATGTAGCTATCTTCAAGTATTTAAAGGCCTGCCATGTGAAAAAAGGACTAGATTTGGTGAGGTTATACCAAGAGGGAAAAACTTGCCCTCCTATCATGTTGCCACAGAGTGCTATTTTTTGTTTTTTGTTTTTTGCTTTTTGGAGGGCCATTGGGGTTAAGTGACTTGCCCAAGGTCAAAAGCTAGTTTTTGTATTAAGTGTCTGAGACCAGATTTGAACTCAGGTCCTCCTGACTTCAGGGCCGGTGCTCTATTCACCTAGCCACCCCTATAGAGTACTACTTTTGAAGTTAGAGGAATTGAGTTTTAATCCTGTCACTGCTAATCATAACCTGGGTAACCATGGACAAGAAATTTAATTTGGGGCCTCTGTTGAGCATCTCTACAATGATAAGAATGGAATAGATATTGCCTAAGGTCTTTTCCAGCTCAAAATCTATGATCCTAGTATTTTAAGCTGAAGACTGCTAATTTTTGTTGGATATAAGGAAAAATACTTTTAATTTCTACTCAGTGATACTAGTTCTATCTTTTGGAGTCAAGCTGAAAAATTGTTCGGATTTAGAAAGGGAAGCAACAAATCAACCACTGGTAGCCAGTATGGGTTCCAATAATCCTTTAAAAATTCCTCTCCAACTTGTTATTCCATGTCATTATTATTCGATCTGTGGAATAGATTTCCTTGATAGTGAAGAGCAGTAGATGACTCATCACTGAAAAAATAATTACCTACAGATGTTGGAGAATTGATTCTTGCTTTGGTAACCATCAGACTAAGTAACCCCTGAGGCCCCTTTCAACTCAGATTTCATTAATTCTAAAAATATATAACATTCCTATAACAATAAACCAGAATTTATTGAGTAGAAGGATGTTGTGGTCAGACTTGTATAGTTGACTAGAGGATGGAATGAGGAGAGACTGGAGGCCAGAAGACCAATTATAAAGGCTAGTTCAATAATCCAAGTGAGAAATGATTAGAGTCAGCTAAGGTGATGGCTGTGTGAGCTGTGTGAGTACAGAGAAAAGGACAGAGATGTTTAAAAGATAGAAACAATGCGATTTGACAAAAGACTGGATATATGGAGAGAATGTGAATGAAGAGTTGAAGATGACACTAAGGTTTTTGGTATAAGTGATTAGGGAAAAGTCCAATGCTTAGTACAGTACCTTCAACTCTTAGCACAGTGCCAGAAAAAAGTAGGTGCCTAACAAATATTTGTAGATTTCTTGATTTCTTGATGCCCTTAACAGTAATAGTGAATTTTGGAAGACGGGAAGGTTGGGTGAGAACATAACAACTTTTGTTTTGGAGGAGAGAGTTTAGGGGTGATTATATAGATATAGGAATCATTATATATATATATATATATATATATATATATATATATATATATATATATAGTACTGAAAAGTCAGAGGGGAGATGGGGAGGATATAGGAGAGAGCGGATTGGGGTAGGGGAGTATTCAGTGGGATCACTATTTTGGGGTGTTGGGCAGGGGAAAGAAGGGGATAAAATTTGTAATTTAAAATTTTGTGGAAATGAATGTTGTGAATTAAAATAAACATAAAATTAAAATAAATAAAATAAATTTCATACCCAATTATTTTATTTGTTCTTCAAATAAAATCTATGAAAAATCTCTAGGAGAACACAGGATCTATCTGTCTTTTGGTTAGATTATTTATGGTAATACAGGATCTTAAACTACTCAGATTCATAGAATCTGATGGTTGAAATGGATCTCATTAACCATGTACTTCAACTCATACCACAATTCGAATACAATTTACCTAGTGAGTGGTAATCTAACTTTTACCAAAAGACTTTGAATCAGAAAGAATCAACTATGGCTCAAAGTCCCTTCCCCTCAAATAGCTCTGATTGTCAGGAAGATTTTTCTTTAAGTTGCATCTCCTCTGGATAACTTTGCAAACTGAATTTGAATTTGTGGTTTGACATTCCCAGAGGGTCAGTTGACTAATTCTATACTCTGAGTTCTAGGGGTAACACTAATAGAATGTGGTTTTTAGTACATAATTCCTGCATCCAAGCTGATGTGCACATCATTCATAATCAATGAGTTGGGGGTGACTAGGTGGCAGTGGATAGAGCATCAGCCCTAGAGTCACGAGGACCTAAGTTCAAATCCGGCCTCAGATACTTAACACAAAACTAGCCATGTAACCTTGGGCAAGTCACTTAACCCGATTTGCCCTACCTTCCCTCCTCCAAAAAACATAATCAATGAGTTGTCTTCATTATCTTTTAGAAAAGGGATTTGCCCAAAACCTGCAGCACATTCTATCACAAAAACGTTCAGCATCCATGGGGAGAGGAGCAGTAGCTTAAAGAAAAATAGCAATGAGGCATGTATGCAGAGAGAGCATATGGCAAAAGGAGACCTCCCACTACTACTTATGGAAGTCCCATTCTCCTGACATGGAGTCTTTATGAAGTTTCCCTTAGTTATAGCCCACAGTTGGGTTCTACAAATCAGGAATTAGGAATACAAAGAAAAAAGGATAAAACTCTCTATTCTTAAAGTTGTATATATGCATGTATGTACAAGTATAGAGGAATAAACATAGAATAAATCCAAAATAAATGCAAGATAAAGGTTAAATATGAGCTAGTTAGGGATGGGGGATGGAGGATTATAGTAGTTCTCAGAATTAAACTATGCCTGTTTTTTGCCAAGGACCAACCTATATCATCACTGCTAAGGGGGACAGCTGTATTTTGTAATAATTTTTTTGCTATAGCAAAAGAAAAAAGGCTTTTATGTCATGCATGTCTGAGATTTCTTTATTTCTTTCCTCAAACATATACAGTACTTTCTTTAAGAAGAGAATATGAATACTTTCTCTAAGAAGAGAGTCAGGGTTGGGAGAATGGGATACTGGATATTATGAACACCAAATAACATCATAAAATGTAAAATTGATTAAATTTAGACAAAAAATGAATGGTTATTGATGGTGTAGTCATTTCAGAATCAGTTGTCTGTACCATCCAATAACTGATTTGTTGAATCAAACTTCACAATCAATATGAGGTGAGCAATTTAATCAACCCTAACCTCATATTTCATATATACAATTGATGTCCCTAAATTGGAAACAGATAAAAGAACAGATATCTGCACTTACTATCAACATTTCCTTAGGAAGTTTAACTTATATGTGTAAATTTTCTCAATGAAAAGAACAAAACTGCCAAGAAACTGCCTCACCCAGCAAATATGTGATTTCTATGCCAAAGGAAGAGATGGCAGCTAAGGACAACACTGATTTAGAATATAAATTCATTTTCAAAGTCATACAGAGTGGGATAATAGAATATTATGGGCAATATAATCTTATAAAACATCAAGAATCAATATGAGAAAAATACATTAATTGAAAGTTTGATGTGAGATACAACTAAGCAAAATTATATCTTGAGCATTTAAGGATGAAACTGGAAGGAAGATAATGGATAAAATTGAACATATATAGTTTAGTGTTTTTATAAGAAATATTTCTTTCCTCCATCAATAACAGTAAAGCCATCTTATTTGGACTCTATTATCCCAAATCCCTATATGTTTCCTGAAGAAGTTGAATTATCACTGACAAAAAAAGATGAGAAAATCTGTTTAACTAGAACAAATATACACAGAGAAAGTCAGCACTGAAAGCAACACCATTTTTAGAAGGTTGTGGTAAAGAGACAATTTTTGAAAATAATTAATTTTTTAAAATACATAAAAATAATTTCCACTATTTTTAAAAAATCTGCCTTAAAGACACTTCTCAGAAGATATCTCCTATACATATGTGAAAATCATAACAATATTTCTTGAAAGAATTAACAACAGAAATAACTATATTTGATAACTCTTAAGATCAAGAGAAGTACATTATAGGGAGATGTTGTTCAGTCATTTCATTTGCATCTGACTCTTTGTGACCCCATTTCAGGTTTTCTTGGCAATGATACTGCCATTTGTTTCTCTAGGTCATTTTACAGATGAGAAACTGAGGCAAACTGTGTTAAGGAACTTGCCCAGAGCTACATAGCTAGTAAATGTCTGAGATTGTATTTGAACTTGGAAAAATGAGTCTTCCTGATTCCAGGTCTGATGCTCTATCCACTGTACTGCTTAGCTGCTCAATAGGAAGATATATGCTTCCACAAAATTTTTGCTACTATTGGGGAGGATGTTCAGCATAAATGTGAAATGGTAGAAGCATTTATTTTAGATAGTGAGGTCCTTGAGATGTTCCCATTTGTATGAAATATTGGTCAATTGCATTGAATCTTGGACATAGCAAAACCTCCTGGCTGTGGTATAATAATTTAAAATTTAGGTCTAATTATATACTCCTACCCCCCAAAAAGAACAAAAGCCAATTGGCTAAAGAATGGCTATAGTTCATACTATGATGTGAAATTCGATTAACAACAAATTAAGCTGATCTACTAACTCACATATGTCTCACAAATATTCTACTTGCGCAATGGATTGGACCAAGAATGGAGTGGGATGAAGAGAACAAACTAAATTGCATTTGAGAAATTATACAGCACTTTTAATGACACCATAATTTTTTTTAACAAACACTTTTCTTTTAAATAAGATCTTTCTGGTGATGCTGCATAGCTTCTTTTTTCCCCAAATGCTCTATTAACTTCTGGTTTACATCATTCATTTCCACCAGATTTTGAGTTACAATTTTCCCCCCATTTTTCCCCTACCCAACACCCCAGAATATCAGTCCCATAGGATATTCCCTCGTCCAATCTTCCCCCTCCCATATCTTCTCCCATACCCCCTTAGACTTTTCCATTAGGGCAAGGTGCCCCTGTGCCTGCACATCTTATCTCCCAGTTACATGGAAAATAGTATTGATAATATTATTTAGATATGTTTGAAACATTTAATTTTAAAACTTTGAATCCCAGATCCATTCCCTTTGTCCCTTGTCACCCACTCCCACTGGGAAGATAAGCAATTCAGTATATGTTGTACATGTATAGCTATGCAAAATGTTACCATATTAGATATATTGTAAAAGACTACTTATATTGCCTTTTTGGTCCTCTTTTGCCATTTGAGTTAGTCTATTGTTTAAGGTGTTATTTTCCTCAGTCAGGCTGTTGACTCTCATTTCATACTTTTCCTGCATCCTTCTCATTTCTCTTCCCAATTTTTCCTCCACTTCTCTTATTTGGTTTTTAAAATCCTTCTTAAGGTCCTCTATAGCCTGTAATCCGCTCGTATTTTCATTTGGAGCTTTTGGTACAGGATTTCTGACCTCACAGTCCTCCTCCTGTTCCATGCTTCGATCCTCTTTACCCCCAAAATAGGAGTCTAATGTTGAATTTTTCTGTTTATTTTGTTTCCTTTGCCTAGGCATGTTGCTACTTAATTACTTGACTTTTGGGCTTGTTGCTACAGTAGGACTCTGCCACCAGAAAGGGGAGCTTCTGTCCCAAATGTTGGGGTCTTCTCAACTGTCAGAGGTATTAATTGGGTGGCCTCTGTGAAGCCTCCACACACTCTGACAAGCTGGACACACACCCCAAGACTTCCACCCCAGAACGCAATCTAGATCCAGGGAGGTTAAAGCAAGAGCGATTACCCCCCAGACTGATTGCCAGAACCCCCTACAGTCCACAGTCCAGGAGCTGAAGCTGCAACTGAAGCTGCAAAATGGTGTCTGTACCACAGCTCCTCTGCAGCTTCTCACCCCCAGGGGAAGAAGCTGACACATTCCCGAATACTGGTCCCAAAGTCCATAGGGCACTAACTTCTCACTTTGTCCTAGGCTTATATGTGTTGATAATTCTGGAATCACCACAGCTGCTGATGTTCTGAGGTCCCTCCAACCGGCTGCTGGTTCAGCCACCCTGGGGCTAAAACCTCCAACTCATGTGGTCCTGGGCATGGCTCCCAGAGCACTGTGCTGGCTGCTCCCTGCCAGGCTGCTGGGCTGTCCTCAGGAGGAGGTTAGCTTCTCTGTGTGGTTCTGTGGGTGCCGGAGCTCCAGAGGTTGTTCAGAATCCCCCTTTTACATAATTTTAAGTGGTGTGGTCTGTAGCACCTTGGAAGTGCTGTTTCTACTCCGCCATCTTAGCTCCGCCCTGCTGCATAACTTCTAATCATGGAAAAACAAGTTTTCCAAAGAATTAAGCCTGAGGGTTACCCAATAAATAATGGGAAGTGGGTGAAAATGGGCTACAGCAAATTACCAATAAAGAATGGCATGGGAAAAGTGGTATAAATTATGTCATCTAAGAGGCATATGACAAGAAAAGAAGAGGGGTTGGTCATATGGCAAATGGAGTTGAACCTTTTGTATATGCCTAATGTCCACAGATTTTAGGAAGGGTCCCTAGGACACTGGGAAGCTAGGTGGTGCAGTAGGTAGAGCACCAAGTCTAGAGTCAGGAAAATTTTTCATCCTGAGTTCAAATCTATCCTCAAACACTTATTAGCTATGTGACCCTGGGCAAGTCACTTACCCTCCTTGCCTCAGATTTCTCATCTGTAAAATGAGCTGGAGAAGGAAAAGGCAAATCACTTTAGTGCCTTTGCCAAGGGAACCCCAAGTAGAGTCATAAAGAGTCAGACATGACTGAAAAACAACTCAATATGACAATTCCAGGACACTGGACGCAATCAAACATTACATTGAATGAAAAAGTATTGATGGTATATAATATGATATGTCTTTGTGATACCTAAAGTCAGATTTGCCTACCTGTATTTTAGGATAGTTCATCTTACCCATTACTCATATTTTATTTATGTGTGAACATCATTAGGGTATGAGCTTCATCCCTGGATCATTTTTCTTACTTCTGAGTTTCTGCTTCATTATTCTTTCTGCATTATGGCTTCTCTCCATAGCAAATGGCAATATAGAAGACTATATACTCTTACTGAGGCATATAAGGCTGTAATGGATCTAGATTGGGCATTCTCTTTTCCTCCTTACTCCCTGCCTGCCATCTTTGAACCTGCCTTTCTTTTATTTTGGAGCCCCTTTGATTAAATTTGAAAAACTCCATACAAACACAATTTTATCAGCTCTTGTTAAATGATCTCTGATAGCAGTCTTATATTCCTATATTTTAAGTCATAGTCTGTAAATCCAATTCTTAGACATCATCTTCAAAACCAGATATTTGCTTTCTAAGTCTACATTTTCTCTTCTACATTCCCCATCTTCATTAGGAAATGGATTAAAACAATATCTATGTCCATAAGGCCTTCAGTTTCTTTTGCAAGACTTCATAATCATCAGCCATGTTTTCTACATTCATTCTACTATTGTAATCTGTACCTATGTGAACCTCCATAAGTCGGTAGCTGTTATGTGGTTTGACAAGTCTTCAGAGGTTCTCTGTCACATCCTGGATACATGTCACTGAAAGACAATAATCTCTTCCATTCAAGTCAAACAATGACTGTCCTGGTACACCCTTAGAAGGAGTCAACAACCACAAACATCACACATATATTCAAATCATTGCAAAATTACGCCTGCTCTTCATACTTGCTGGGGAGAAACTTGTGCAGATCTTCAGCTCTGACATCACCTTCTAACCTCATTAGCACTGCAATATCCACATTCAATGTTTTTGCTCTTGTCTTATTAATATTTTATCTTGTCTTGAAAACCTTTACGAATCTTTCACTATCTTTCATTGTCTGTCAGTCTTTCTTCTACTCTTTTCTTTCATTCTTTCTGCTCTTCCTTCTCCTCCTCCTCCTCAAGTCTATTTGAGTCATTCTTATTTCAACTGGAGTCCTTTCTCATTCTGGATTCTTCCGGCTTCTCCATGAGTTCTTCCAAACTTTCTTTTCATCAAATTCAGTCTTTGGCCTTCTTCACAGTCCTCAACATCACCAAATCTCTTTAATGGTATCTTTTCTTTCTTTTCCTTCTCCTTTGTCATTCTCCTTTCTTTTCTTTTTTTCCTCTACTTCTTTTCTTGTTCTCCTCTTCCTTCTCATTCTCCTTGTCTTCTTCCTCTTCCTCTTCATTTTCCTCCTCTTCACTCTCTTCTTCCTCCTCTTGCCCTTCTACTACCCTCCCCACAGAACTTTCTACCACCAAAGCCATGGAATGTTATAGAAAATCAGTAATCATGAACAAATTAACTTTGAATCATGCCTTTCTTGTGTTATATCATACTACTCTCCCTCACACATCCTATATCTAGTCCAATATTTAATGATGTAGCCCAACTACATCACTTGTTATTTTCCAAACAGATCCATTTATCCCAACCTACATGCCTTTTACCCAGAAACCCCATTTCCTATCTCCACCTATTGGCATCCTATGTATCTCTCATTAACTTACTCAAAGGACATCTCATCATTGAAGTTTTCCCTGCTTCCCCCATGTGAAAATGATCTCTTCTTCATTTTGTCTCATACTACTCTTTCTCTGATATGCTCATTATATTCTCATGTATATTCAATTGTGTATGTGGTTTATTTCCCTTACTAAATTATGAACCTTTTGAGGTCAAGAGCCACATCTTATTTGTCTTTATTTCTTTAGAAAAGTATAATATATTGCATGAAATAAGCTCTTAAGAAATATTTTTATTGAATTAATGGATAAAATTTCTTCACTTCTTCCCTGTTCCCCTTCCAGGCCTCTGCACTTGGATAAAAAATTTCAGCCTATTCTATTTTATATGCTTTCTGCAGCCTAAAACATTATTATTATTATTATTATTATTATCATTACATTTAGGAAAATTTTAAACCTACAAAAAGTTGTTGAGTGACCAAATACATCTGGAAATATGACTTCTGACATTCAGATCATAGTCTTTAGACACTGATTCTTTTCTATCAGTTTATATTTTGTGGTAGGACTTTAAAGGAAGATATGATGATCTTGTTCCTCCAGGGGCCATGTGAAAATTGGACACATTTCTCTGGAGTCTTTTTCATCAACACAAAGTTTAAAAGAATAAATCTTTTTGTTAAAAATCAGATAATCACTGGTGACTTTTTTATTTCTTTTCCTACAACAAGGATACCTATTTAAATTTAATATATTAAATTATGTATCATTTTTATAATATTATATAATATAATAATTAAATATATACACACATACCCATACAGATTTCGAAACACATATCTTGAGCTTGAAATATATACATATATGCATGTATATACATGTGTACATACATACATACATACATATATATACACAAAATGAAATTAGAGAATTGAACAAATTACTCAGATCATTCAAGAAAAACAAAACAAAATAAAAGTTTTTGGTGAAAAATCTCAAGATTCAGACTAAAAGTTTTTAGTACTCTGTGGTTCCTTTAATTCTTGTCTTAAGGGAAGAAGACATAGACTCCAAATAGAAGTATAGTCCTTCCAGGTTTTCCACTGCCACTGCACTTAGGTTAAACTTCTCCTGCTACCATGCCACAGTTTAAAAAAATGAGAGAAAAATATTTCTCATATTGTCTTCATGTTATAGTTTCGTGGCTTCTATCCCTTCTTCTATCTGCTAAAGTAGCTCCTTTCACTGTCCTGCTCCTTTCCCATCATTGTTCAACACATAGGCCTACCTTAAATTTGTAGCTAAAATTTAATATGAGGGGCGGCTAGGTGGCGCAGTGAATAGAGCGCCGGCTCTGGAATCAGAAGGACCTGAGTTCAGAGCCGGCCTCCGACACCTAATCTGCACAAACAAAAACCTAGCCGTGTAACCTTGGGCAAGTTACTTAACCCCAATTGCCCTTAGGGGCGGCTAGGTGGCGCAGTGAGTAAGAGTGCCGGCCTCGGAGTTTGGATGACCCGAGATCAGATCCGGCCTCAGAAAATGAGCACCCACGCATAAATCAAATGACTAGCCGTGTAACCTTGAGCAAGTTACTTAACCCCAATTGCTTTAAAAAAAAAATAAATAAAAATAAAATTTAATATGGCATTGGAGAAAATGTGGGATAAGAGCCACAGATTGCTAAGATCAACCCCAATATCATTTTCACATAACTTGGTTAACTTGGCACAGTTTTAAAACAGTAAGTGGTCCCCAAATGGAAATTCTCTGAAAGTAAGGACTGTTTCATTTTTACCTTGGTGTTCCTGGTCTCTGGCATTAGACCCTCATACAGAGTAATCACTTAATATTTGATTGAGTCCCAACACTCCCTGTCTTCAGTGCTCTTTCTATCCTACTGACCTCTCTTCTAGGTCCCAGTCATTAGCTATAATAGGTTTTGTCAGAGTTATTTGTTTGTTTTACAAATCTAAAGTTTGTGCAGACTGTGTTGAGTGAGTCTACAGGCACCATTTTTCCAACAGCATGTATTCACATCATGTCTCTGTGTCACATTCTGGTAATTCTCACAATATTACAGACTTTTTCATTATTCTTTTATCTTGTCATGGTGACCTGTGAATGCTGATCTTTGATGTTACCTTTGTAATTGTTTTGGAGCACCATGTACTGAATCCATATAAAATGACAAATTTAATTGCGAAATGTGCATATTCTGACTGTTTCACCAACCAGCTGTTCCTTATCTCTCTCACTCTCCTCAGGCCTCCCTGTTTCCTGAGATACAATAATATTGAAATTGGACTAATTAAATAACCTTGCAATGGTCTCTAAGTGTTCAAGTGAAAGGAAGATCCAATCAGTGGGATAAATTTCATTATCTTATTTTTAAGAAATTGCCACAGCCACCTCAATCTTTAGTAACCACTACCCTAATCAGTCAACAGCCATCAACATTGAGGCAAGACCCCTCCACCAGCAAAAACATTCCAACTGACTGAAGGCTCAGGTGATGGCTAGCATTTTTTAGCAATAACATATTTCTAATTAAAGTATATATATTGTTTTTTTAGACATGGTACTGTCACACAATTAATAGACTACAGTATAGTGTAAACATAACTTTTGTTCACATTGTGAAACCAAATTCACGTGAGTTGCTTTATTACAGAATATGTTTCATTGTGGTAGTGCGGAACTGAATCTGCAATATCTCTGACTTATGCTGGTATTGGCATTTAATAAAAAAAAATAGCCAGACCAACAAAGACGATAATCTCCTTGAGGGCAAAGACTATTTTAACTTTGGTCTTTGTATGCCCAATGCCTCCTACATGGGATGACACACCCTGAATGATTCATACCTGCACTATTGGATGAAGCATTCACTTGTCACGGGCTACAAGAACTCCTAGACTACCACCCCTAAGATCCCATCATTGCAGTGCCCTGTCTCCCAGAGTCCAGCTCATGGGTGTGACGATTGTCCTCTCATGCTCTATCACGATGCAATTGCTCTTGAGGAAGACTATCCTCTGTACCACTGCCACTTTCTTCACACCTTCAACATGTGCTATTGAGTTTGCCCAAGGAACAAGAAATATGAGTTATAGTTTTGCTGCAGGAACAAGGTCCTGGAGGTGGAAAGAGTGAAACATATCGAGGACTGGAGTAGATAAACAAGCCTCAGTGATGGCAGGTCTATTTCTTCTTTTCTGACCAGAGAGAAAGAGGAATACTATGACAAAAAGGACCATGGTGTAGCTGAAGATATTTGAGGAATAGAATGAAGAATTAAAAGACTTCACTTCTGGGGAGGATGTGTGAATGATAAGGAAGGTACTGGTTCTAGAGCAAGAGGGCTAGGGCCAAATTCTGCTTCTGACCCATGTTACCTTGGACAAGTTACTTAGCCTCTCTGGGCCTCAGTTTCCCCTATTGTAAAATGAAAGTTTTGACTAGATGACTTCTAGGGTTCCCTTTAGATCTAGATTAATGAATCAATGCTCCTATGATGGTCTCAGTCTTCTCAGGAAGAGGATTCTCAGTAAGTTATCTGCTATAAGTATAAAGTATAATTAAAGAAACTAGAAGATTATACAGTCTAACTCCTCAATGCTCCTTGACAAGCCTTCTATTCTACTCTGGTCTACTCCTTAAGTCATTTACTACAACAGCTCTTCCACACCCTGACTTTATTTATCACTAATTTATCAGCGGTAAAATTAACCCAATTTCAGTACTTCATCAGCCCCTTTCAGAGGCATGAGAATAATAGAGTCTGAGAAACTGGATGTCGAGGGTTACCCCAGGTATGAACATTTGTAGGTTGAAGGACAGAAGGAAAAGAGTTCTAGGATGCATTCAACTAGCAAAATATGTGACTAAGGCTGCATATGGAAGTGAGTAAAGCCAGGAAGCAGGATGAAGAAAGGGAAAACAAAGGGAAGGAAGGAAAGAACAAAAGAAGGAAGGAAGGTGCAGAAGAGAAGGAAGGGAGGGAGGAAAGTAGGGAGGGAGAGAGGAATAAAAGAAGGTAGGGAGTAATTACTTACTATGTGACAGGCATTCTGTTAAACCCTGGGGATACAAATACAGAGTAAGAAAAAAGACAGTCCTTGCTACATTCCAACCAGGGATGACAACAAACAAAAATGAGCCGAAAAGGAGAGGGGTGGGGATGGGAGAATGAGCTCAGCTTACTAGAGGACAGACACAGGTACAGGAGTATATGCACGTATATGTACAAACATAGGAGATATAGATAGATGGACGTAGAGATATTGGCATAACTATTGTGCAAATGCCATCTATGGCACTCTCTTCTTTTGAATTAATTCTAGGTCCATGCATTATCCATATGTATTATCTGTCCAAGAGTCTCTCAGAACTGGAAAATAGGAATTCTTCATTTACTTTATTTGTTTGTTTTCCTGTGTAGTTAGGCTAAAGTATTTGCAATAATTATGGATCTCATTTAAAAGATTCTTTAATATAATAGCACTGACTGGAGCTTTAAGGTTTGCAAAATGCTTTGCATCTATTATCTCATTTAATCCTTTTAACAATCCAGTGAGGGAAGTGCTGTTTCTATCCCCATTTTAGAGATGAGGAAACTGACACTAGAAGTTAAGTGATTTGCCCAGGTTCATATAGCTAGCAGGGGAGAAAGGTTTTGAACTCAGGTCTTCCTGACTCCAAGCTCAGTATTCAATAGATTTGCTGTCTCTATGCTCTAGGGTATACTTCAATAAGTACAATCTAATTTGCAAACTGGTTCATCTGAATGACCACACCATGTTTGAGGAATAATTACCTTCTTATTTTTGTCTCTTCAGTGGACATTATCCATGGCAATGGACAATGACACTGTGTGCAAGCTCACATTATTTCTGTTTTATTCTTTGCATGACAAAGATACTCAGAAAATCATCAAATAAAGCTATCTTCTTTGTTGCTTCCATTAAGGAATCCTACACACGCATGCACACACACACACACACACACACACCTCAATCAGACCTGCACAACCTGCAACCCACCGAAGAATTTCGGGTGACCCACAAAAAATGTAGGAGAAAAATATCTTCTATATTTTTCTTGGTCTGTCTGAAATATTTTGGTATGCCCATGGGCCACAGTTTATGCAGGGCTGGCATATATCTATATAAATAAATATGTATATGTGTGTATATATGTATACATATATATGTACATATATGTATACATACATACACACATACATGTATACACATACATATATATATGTAAGGGTTATGGGATTTAAAGATCTTCCATGCCCCATTGGACTTGCTGACATAGCAGGAAGGGGAGGGGCAAGAGGAAGCGGAAGAAAAGCTAGAGTTCTGGTGGGGACTGGTGGTGGCCGAGGCAGCAGCAGCAGCAGCAGCAGTAGCAATAGCAATAGCAGCCAAGGTAGAGGTGGAGGCACAGACTCCTTTTTGAGCCAGCCACAATTTCTGCTAAGGACTCTTGTTGGGGACTGCCAGGGACCAGAACTGCAGGGGGCCGGAGCTGTTGTGAGCACACTTCCTGGATGCTGAGCAGTTGTTGTGAGTGGGGAGAGAAGGACCTTTGCCTGAGGTAGCCTGTTCTGTTTTGAAGGCTTAAGAATGTGGTTGTTTACTACGTTAACTACTTGTGCCAATTTCATAACTACCCTGATGGCTTTGACTTTCTGGTTTGGGGACTCAGTTATTTGGTATTTTAATAAATTCTCTGGCTTTATCCCCCATATAGAGAGACTGATATATTTTGTGATTAATAACCACATAAGCCTATTTATAATTGCCATAGGCATAGTGAATATTGCATTGTTAATACAATATACATACACAATATTGCGTATATATATACATACATAATACTGCTGCCTTCTCATACTTTCATAATGAAGACCCTGCATATATATGTAAATTATTCTCCTAAATATTTTATAGAGATAAGAAAGAAGGCATAAGGTTCATAGTTTTTTTTTGGGGGGGGGGCTTTAACTTAATTTATTTTTTGTATTAGATAAAATGCCACAGGATTGGCGGAGCCTGGGCTATGAGACCAAAGTGTCCTGACTCTCTGGCCTTTTTATTCCTTCACGTTTCATTGCTTCTTCTTGCTTCTTTAGCTTCTTCAGCTTCTGTGCTTCCTGGAAAACCTTAATACAAAAAGCCTTCTTTGTCACCCACCGTCGGTGTGAAGTTGGTAATACAGAGGAGGAAATGTATACTCTATACCCAGCTCTTTACATATCTTCTCAAACACCTCAGAGTTGGTCTGCCGAAGTTTTTAGAGTAGCTTCTTTCTCTGGTCGATGGACATAAGCAGGTGTCGCTTGTGAGCCTTGTCCTTTTGATGCTTCTGCATGTGTTCTTCATAGTTTTGGATCTTGACTGTCAATTTTATAACTCGAGCTTCCAGGGATGTGGTGTCTTCTGGGTTTACCATGATCTGGTTTAGCAACTGTTCTGTCTTTATCTTCATTTTCTCCTTCTGGCTGGCCATTTCCAGGGACGAGTCTTTTCACAACATCATCGACCCCATCAATTCCTGGAATGTTTTGGTAATCTTTCAGCAGCAGAGAGGAAGGCAGGTCATCCATCTGGCTGGACTGGGTTACTAAAGCTGGCTTCTTAACTTCATAGGCTCGGGCTGCCTGGAGGAGGAGTCCATTTCCAGGAGGTTGCGCGGCGCACAGAGGCCCTGCGGCTGCTCTGATCGTCGGCCCGCAGGCCTGGGCTGGTGCCTGAGCTCGGCCCCACAGAAGCACCCTCCGCGCCGCCCTCAACATCTTGGCTCTCGCAGCCCCTGTGTAGCTCCCCCAGGTTCATAGTTATTGATATCCTCTTATTTGCACTTCTCCACAGCAGTTACTGGATATATGGAAGGTTCACAATAAATAAATAAAAAACTGTTCATACCAGTAATACATAAAGCGATAGGCCTTGATTAAAGCTTATTTTATCTCATGCATGGGGAAACTCTCAATCTAAAACAAGACATTTGCTGGTGGGGCTTGGTGCTGGTGGTCAGACTGTGGGCAGGAGTAGTTAGGAAAAGCTACAATCAGGTTGGTTGCCCAGCTCTGAGGGTGGTGGTCTTTAAGCCATGACAAAGGGACAGGAAGGAACAAATTGTCCTTTGGAGAGAGTATACTTAAACTGACCCACACTGAGACCTGTCTGAACAAGCTAGTGAGTAAAAACACAGGATATGGAACTTTCCAGAAAAGGGTAGGTAGAGGGTCTCTTAGACAAGACTAAGCTGCATGTTTTGTGTCCAAGACAGCAGTAACATTCCACAAATAAACCTTGTGGGTTTCAGGGGAGGACCACTGACTCTATATCTTTTTGACCTATTGCAACCTTTCTATTGTTGTTGTTGTTGTTCACAATAATGTCTGTGACTTTTCTCCATGGTTAATCTCTTATAAATTGTAATGAATGGGACAGATGTATACTTCATCTGTTCTTGTGAGGATAAAATGAACTTAAGTCTGTAACGTGCACTGTCAGCCTTAAAGTTACTATATAAATGTATTTCTATTACTAGAAATAGGTATGCTTGCTCCAACCATTCCCTGTCTGCCATAGTATCATTAATACTAAACCTACTCTAATACTGTGAAAGCCTGTTGAAATGCTGTTCTCACATCATTCATTTATAACACTTAAAATACTTTTTCTCTGAAAGTAACCGTTCCCTCAGTGTCATCTTGTCGAATATCTTCCTTTCCTTGAAATAGTGTATGGCATGATAACAGGCCTGTGGAAGTTAATCCAAATGTAAGGAAACAAATAAATAGAACAGTGCTAGGGGATCATGTCTCAGTCAGGCCAATAGTAGATCCTTAAGTGAATGTCTGTTAAATAAAAGAAAAAAATATTCGAGTCCATAAATATTTTATTAAGGTTCCTGTTCTCCTTACCCTGCAACATCCTTCTACCGTTCTAGGCCCCTTTCTCTCATCGATGAATTCCTTGTTTCTCCTCCTAGCTAGGCTACTAACTGTCCAGCTGCCACCGTGGCTCAGCTCTTTTCCCTCTCTGAGATACCCCCTCCCAACTGTCCCCCATTAGAACACAAGCTTCTTCAGGACAGGCCCTGTGTTTGTTTTTGTTTGTATCTGCATCCGAACACATAGAACAGTGCTGTGATACAGAATAGCCACTTAATAAATGTCCATCTCTAGCTTGTCAGTTGGTCAGGTAGCTACTAAATATTTATTGTGTTTTCTAGGTGCAACCTGCTATGTAAAATGCTGGGGATACAAAAAGAAAATAGGAACATCACAGTCCTTTTTAAGAAGAGCATAATTCAGTGGGGAGAAACTAATTATTTACATATATACCTATATACACACATGAACACATATGTATATATATAATCATATGTATAATTTTACAATGTATATATACTGTTTTAATGTGTGCTCTACATACAGAGAATAGTAACAATAATAATATTATTATAATTGCTAATATTTTATAGAATTTTAGGGTTTGCAACATCTATTTAATGGAATGTAATTTGAAAGAGATAAATTTATAAGCTACATTAAATGTTTACTTTTGTCAAATATTGCACATAATTATCAAGGGGTATGAGTGTTGAGCTGAGTTTTGAAGCCAAGAAGGACATGACTGCAGAGAGGAGCAGGTAGAGTATTTTAGGTGAGGGGAGGATACTTGCACTATGACAGGAGTGAGCACATTGTAAGTTATCTAGTTGTGGGCAGGGGGATGATGGGGAGGTCATCTTGACAAGAGCAGAGAATGTAATACAGAGGACAGGGCTGTAGGAGTGTGAGAGAAATGAGAGGAGGCCTTTGGTTCACATGTTATAGAGCTAGGCCTTATACAAGATGCAATTAGGAACCTCTTCAGCTGCAGAGACATGATTAAATGGCACTTTAGGGAAATGATACTAGCTCATGAGTGAAGGATGTTCTGGACTTGAAAAACAACTAAACCCAGAGTGCTTTCTCCCAGACTGACACATCATTCATGTCTTGGAAGGAGTCTTGGTTAAAATAACATGTCGATAACAAGGACAGCATTTAATTTAAAATATCTACAAGGTGGAAGAAAATGAATGTAAAAGAAAATGATGCATCTGTGAATGTGTTCATATACCCAGGGACTTAATAAAGAAAACCTGATTGCCTTTGGTCTTCTTGTACCTTGTATATAGATTTTCATTGCCAATAGATTTATCACTTTAATAGGTCTCTCTGGTAAGAGTAAGCCCTCTCTCCGGTGAATGGAGTAACATGGCATTTTTCTCGTTTCTGAGGAACCATTTGACTATTCAATTTCATGTCAGTTGTCTCTCTCTCACTCTCTATTTATTCAAGTTTGTCATCTAATAAATAGTTGCTTTTCATTCAATCGTAAATGACCCATTCAGCTTAGTTATCTCCTCAGTTGAGGAAGACTGGGAGAAGGACTGGACAGATCCTTGGATTTGAAAACATATGGGAAGGTTTTAAATGGTCAAAGATAGCTTCTGATTTTTTTTTAAATTTCTGGGTATTGAGGGCATGATGCCCTGGAATTTATGCTGTGAATGGTTTCTGAAACCCAAGAGGAAGGTATAATTAACATAGATTTTGCCCATTGCTATAAAGATTTTTAAAACATTTAACCTGGAAAGGGTTTAACATGAACTGATGCTGAGTGATGTGAGCAGAACCAGGAGATCACTGTAGTACACAGTAATAGCAACATTCTATGGTCAACTTTGATAGACTTAGCCCTTCTCAGCAATACAATGATCCAAGATAATTCCAAAAGACTCATCATGGGAAATGCTATCCGCATCCAGAGAAAGAACTATGAAGTCTGAATGCTGATGGAAGCATACTGTTTTCACTTTCTTTTTGTTTTTATTTCTTTCTCATGCTTTACCCCTTTTGTTCTGATTAGTCTTTCACAAAATGACCAACATGGAAATATGATTTAATATGATTATATTTATATAGCCTATCTCAGATTATTTGCCCTCCTTTAGGGAGCAAAGATGGAAGGGGAAGGAGGGAGAAGAAAATGAAAGTGAATCTTGAAAAGTAAAAATAAAACAAAACATTTAAACAAAGTATTTTAAGATATACCCCTCCAAAAACCCATTGATTCTAAGTGTCTACTAAGTCCCCCATTTTATTTTAAACAATACTAGCGAATTCTCCCTAGTCTTTCCCGAAATTATAGATATTATAGAAGAGATAAAGTATATTTTCCCCTTTGTTGGAATCTTTATCTGGTCTTTTTTGGGACAAAGTCAACTGATTAAAGCTTAGTACTAATGAAACCAGATTATTTATTAAGCAGCTATGCCAGTATGTTAAGCACCATATATAAAAAAAGAAAGACAATCCTTCTTCTCAAGGAACTTACAACCAACCAGTGGAACTACATTCACAGATAAATGAATTCAGAATGTCAATAAATAGAGGCCATGGTGGGGGTATAGGTTTTCTCAGGAAGATTAGGAAAGTTTTTTTGAGAATTGGTGCTTGAATTGAACCTTGAAGGGACCCAGGAAATTCTCAAAGCATAGGTGAGAAAGGAGGGCATTACAGGTGTAATGCAACCTATGCAAAGTCATTAAGGAAGGACTTGGAATATCACACAGGGGAAATGGCAAGTGGACCATTTTGGTACCTGAAGGGAAATGATTTATGATCAGCCTTGAAAGACAGGCTGAGGGGGCGGAGCCAAGATGACGGAGTAGAAACAGCATTTCCAATGTGCTCTGCCCCACACAAATTTCAAAAAATGTGAAAGGGAGCTCCGAACAACTTCTGGAGCCACAGCACCCACAGAACGGCACAGAGAAGTTAACCTCCTGCTGAGGACAGCCCAGCAGCCCTGCAGGGAGCAGCCAGCCCAGCGCTCTGAGAGCAGGCAGCACAGCACACTGGGAACCGACAGCACAGCCTGCAGAGCTGAGCCCAGCTCCACGGCTTTAGCCCCAGGGCGGCCGGGCCTTCAGCCAGCTGGTGGAACCCCAGAACAGCAGCAATTGTGGAGATTCCAGAATTATCAGCACAGATATGCCTAGGACAAAGTGAGAGGTTAGTTCCCTATGGACTTTGGGACCAGTATTTGGGGAACGCGTCGGCTTCCTCCCCTGGGGGCAAAAAGCTGCTGAAGAAACAGCTGCACAGAAGCCATTTTGCAGCTTCAGTAGTGGCTCTAGCTCCTGGTCTGCGAACTATAGGAAGATCCAGCAATCAGTCTGGGGGTTAATAGCTTTTGCTTTAAACTGCCTGGATCTGGATTGTGGTCTGGGGGGCAAGTTTGGGGTAGGTATCCAACTTGCCAGAGTGGGTGGAGGCTTTATAGAGGCCACCCAACTGGCACAAGTTGTGAAGACCCACGTTTGGGCGGAAGCTCCCCTGTCTGGTGGCAGAGTCCTACTGTAGCAACAAGCCCCAAAATCAAGTAATTAAATGGCAATATGCCTAGGCAAATGAAACAAAATAAACAGAAAAGTTCAACATTGGACTCCTATTTTAGGGGCAAAGAGGCTCAAAGCATGGAGGAGGACTGTGAGGTCAGAACTCCTGCACCAAAACCCCCAAATGAAAATACAAGCTGGCTACAGGCCATAGAGGACCTTAAGAAGCAGATAAGAGAAGTGGGGGAAAACTGGGAAGAGAAATAAAAAAGATGCAAGAAAAGTATGAAATGACAGTCAACAGCCTGACTGAGGAAAACAACACCTTAAAAAATAGACTAACTCAAATGGCAAAAGAGGCTCAGAAAGGCAATGAGGAGAAGAATGCCTTAAAAAGTCGAATTTGCCAGATGGAAAAAGAATCTCAAAAGATCACTGAGGAGATTCATTCCTTCAGAGTTAGACTGGAGCAAATGGAAGCTAATGACTTTATGAGAAATCAAGATACTATTAAACAGATCCAAACAAATGAAAGAATAGAAGTCAATGTGAAATATCTCATAGGAAAAACACTGACCTGGAAAATAGATCCAGAAGAG